>JAZKJV010000125.1:600000-1179545 GCA_037367405.1 Ottelia alismoides
TCTTGGGTCTATCTGTAAAAGAACGATCAGAGATTAGCAACATTGTTAAGAATTTCTTCCATTATGTCAAAAATATCTTTTCATTCGGTGTTCAAATTTTTCGGACAGAAACACTTTGGAATTCACTCAACATGATCTAACCAACTTCTTTGCATCCCAGGACACTATTGACCAAACATCATGTCCTTACACTTCGTAACAAAATGGGGTAGCCGAAAGGAAACTCAGACACCTTCTAAATATAGCCTGATCCCTCCTCACCCAGTTGAAAGCTCCCAAAAACTATTGGGGCGATGCTGTTATAACTGTTGTCCATCTTGTCAACAGGGTTCCATCTCCATCCCTAAATGGTTCCCTCTACCCTTACGAGTTTTCGGATATGTTGTATTTGTTCATAACTTTCACACCATTGATAAACTCTCTCCTTGTGTTATTAAATGTATTTTTCTTGGTTATTCTCGTACTAAAAAAGGTTACATGTGCTATGATCAAATTAGACGTTGCTATTATATATTTGCAGATGTAATCTTTTTTGTGCAGACCAGCTTCTTTTTCACAATCTGTTACCGATATCCCTCTTGATCTCCCACCTCCACCCATTGTCTATAAGAGAAAACAAAAATCCCAATCACCAGATGTTCCATTACCTATTTCTTTATTGCAGGATGATATACCTACTTCAAGTGTCCCCTCCACTGCTGCCACAAATGTTCCTGAGGAGCTTCCCATTGCTTTACGTAGAACTAAGAGGCAACACACACTTCATCCCATGTCTCATTTCACTTCTACTTCTAGTTTATCAACCACTGACAGAAGATATGCAGATGCTCTCACGACCATTTCTATTCCAAGAGACCATCATAGTGTTTTGCAGGATTCAGGATGACGAAAGGCCATGTATGCCGAGATGGATGTTCTTATTTCCAGGGGAACATGGGATCTAGTGCAATGTCTCAAAGGAACTAAACCTGTGGCATGTAAATGGGTCTTCATGACTAAACAATCACCAGATGGGTCGATTGGCAGGTTGAAAGCTCGTCTTGTGGCAAAGGGCTTCACACAGACATATGGAGTAGATTACTTTGATACATTCTCACCGGTTGCGCATATGGGTCCAGGGATGCAAAAGCGGTCTAAACGGCCGTTTAAACGTATGCATTGCTTGACTGCATTGTTTAATCTAAAGCGACGCATAAACGGTCAGGCTGCATAAACGGACTTAAACGACCGTTTAAACGGCCTTAAGCTGTCTTATACGGCCTTTTAAACGGTATGAAATATCTTTAAGAACATAGATCTACTTTTTTAAAGGATCATCATTATCCATGACTTTTTGGATTCATGCTATGAATTGTAATTGTTTATCTTGTCTATTTTGATATTTAGATGAAACATATCCTTAAATTTGATAATATTTGATCTATATTGTGAATATGTGATTATATTTTTCTTATTTATTTATACTTTTTTATTAATCATATGTATTTAATAATTTTTTACTAATTAAAAATGCAGAACCACATAACTCGTTTAATTTCCGTTTAAACTCCCGCATACCGTTTAGTCAGTAGTCAGTGACCCTACCGACTGAATACCGCATACCACTTTTTGTAACCTTGACTATCATTTCTGTGGCTAATAAGATATGACCTATCTTTCCGTTAGATGTGAAAAATGCGTTTCTATATGGCGATCTTAATGAGGAAGTATATATGATGCAACCTTCAGGCTATGAAGTCGATGGGGAGTGTGTATGTCGACTTCACAAAGCAATATATAGCCTAAAGTAGATCTCAAGGGCATGGTTCGACAGGATACTAGCCCGACTCATAAAAGACTAGGATTTTGTTTCAACTGGACATTTTGAAATGTTTGGCAGCGCTCGTCTTTGATAGAAGCTCTTTGTGTATGGCTTTGTAGTGTAAGAGCTTTTTAATAATATCATATCTTTTCTTTGTTTTTGGCTAGTTCCACTGCTTTTACCAAGTTGGCGTACACTGATCAATATTTTATTAGGTTTCATCACACCCTGACACTTAGGTCAATAACACAAGATAGTACAAGAACATATTCTCATACTGGCTAAGGTTGCTGACTCAGGTTTTTCATGAAACTTTGATCGATTTTATCCCATCCTCAAGAATCATAAAATCAGGTCCTAACTCAAATCGCTCTTCCCAGTTCCTCAAATGAAACCTCAACTCATCTCATCATAACTGCAGTCGTGCATGCAAGTTGCTGATCATATTCTTTGAGGTAGATACTAAGTATGCAATATAGCACACATATCTTTCAAAACAGGGGGAAATATGAATAATTAAGTCTAAGACCCAAATGATTGAACTCTTCAAGCCTTATGTGAACATGTAACAGATTAAAAGCCAACTTATTAATTAATTTAGTTTTTTTAACAAAATTTTGATAGTGTATACAAAATAAGGTTTCAAGACGTAGTGTACCATTTTCAAAATGATTTACAGAAAATATTGGAACAAACCATGTCAAATAGATAGAAAATTTTCAAACATTTTACAAATCAGTTTCAAATCCCCATATACCCATAGCCCACAAAATATGTAAAACATGTGAAAATACGAGCTATGAATAAAGTATATATGTAACATATTCGTCCACCTCCTATATTTAACTTGTGCTATGTCCTCATGATACAGAGTGAAATGAAAGACATAGCTCGTACTAAGCATAGAGAGGACAAAAGGTATAAGGAGAGAAACGTGTACGACCCCCTATACTTAGACTTTAAATAGCCTAAGTGTAATATGGAGCACTAAAGAACATGCCATAAAAGAATAGAAGAGAACAATATAGATAACAAGGGCTCGTCCCCTATACTTAGGATGGAATTATCCCAAGTCCGAAGACTGTATGGATAAAGGGAATGGGCTGAGGGAATGACTCAAGAGACCGAAGGGAATCTACAGACAAGAGTTGGGGTTCCCCCTATACTTTTTTTTTGAATAAAAACAAGGGGGAGCACTCCCAAGATGGGAGTCACCACACCACAAATTTCATTGATATGGAAAAAGATACATCATCATCCGGATACCCAGAAGTTGTACAAAGCGTTACACTGTGCCACCACATTCTCATAGTAAAAACGCTGCCCTTTGAATATGACATCATTTCTATCAAGCCATATAGACGAAAGCACCGCAAAAACTCTAGAAACATCGCCGGTGGAGCCGGCTCCCACCGCCCGAATAGATCCCCAAAAAGGATCCGCACAGGAAGACTGAACCCATGGCAACCCCAAGGCTCCCAGACGTCCACCGACAACCTGCAACCGAAGAAGATGTGATTTGTGTCCTCCACGCCATCAGTGCATCTGTCGCAATGAACGCCCGTCTCGCCCAACAACCTTTCCCTTCTGACCTTGTCACACAGACGACCCCGCCGCAGACACCAGAGGAACACCTTAACCCTGGTAGGAATCTTTGCCGCCCAAATAATCTTCAGGTCTACACATAGGTCCTCGTCATGCTCCAAACCACCAGTACACAGCCTCCGGTACGCCTTCTTAACCGAGAACTTACCCTCCACCCACTCAAAACAGTTCGGATCCTCCGACAACTCCCCGGCAGAGGGAATCTCCGAAAGCAACTGCAAAAAATCATGCATCCTCTGCTCAGACAGAACCGCAGTGAACCTCGGAGCCCAAGAACCAGAGTCCACCACCTCCGCCACCCGTGCCTCCTTGTCCACGGCCAACGCCACCAACCTAGGGAAACGGAGCCCCAAGGGCCCCTCTCCCATCCAGTCATCACGCCAAAATCTGAAAAGAAGCCCATCTCCCAGTCGCGGGCGAAGAAGAGGCCTCATAGCTGGCAGCACCGCCCGGACCCCCCTCCACAACGAAGACTCATGACGCCGCCTCGCCGCCACCAACTCGCCCGAGACCCCATAAATCTTCCTCAGCAGCCGCACCACCAATAAGTCCGACGTGCCCTAGATGCGCACGACCCACTTCGCAAGCAATGCCCTGTTCATACATTCCACATCCCTGACCCCCAACCCGCCCTCGGAAACGGGTAGAGTAAGATCCGTCCAAGCCACTAGGTGCAGTCCCTTCTTATCCTGCCTTCCACCAGACCAGAAGAAAGATCTCATCTAACCCTCCACCTTCTTCCTAACCCCAACAGGCATCAAGCTGTAGAGAAGAAGAAAATCGGAATCGCAGAAAGAACATGTTTGAGCAGGGTAAGATAGATGCCGTTAGAGATCGATATAGGCCGATAGTCTCCAACACCCACTGGGGTCTCCTTCTTAGGCAAAAGAAAAATCAAGGCCCTGTTGACCTTCTCAAAGCCGCAGTTGCCAACCCTGAACTCATTCAGAACCTCCAAAATTTTTCCCTTCAACAACTCCCAGAACTCCCTGTAAAAACATATAGAGAAACCATCCGGGCCAGGAGCCCCATCCGCATTCAAATCCCAAACCGTCCGGCGAACCTCGGCCTCCGAAAAGTCGGCCACCAACAAAACCGCCTGCTGATCGGTCAACGACCCCGACCCCCGCCCAGACCACCCCCAACCAGCCTCCCCCCTCACCCTCCTCAAGGCCCCTACAAAATGCTCCTGCAAGGCAACACCAATGCTCCTTTCCCCCGAAACCCTTCGGCCCCCCACCTCCACCTCATGCAAGAAGCTCCGCCTCCTTCCCGATGCAACAGAATGGAAGAAGCGAGTGTTAGCATCACCCTCCCTCAACAACTTCTGGCGCGATCGCTGCCTCCAATGAGCCTCCTCTTTCCTGTCCTCCTGGTAAACCACCTCCAACCAAGCAACCCTCTCCACCACCTCCTCCGGATTCAAACCTCGGTCATCATCCAGCCCATCCAGCCTGCTAATCCCCGCCTCCGCCTCAACCCTGCTGGCCCTCCTACTGGCGACCTCCTTCCCATACGACAACAAGACCCTCCTGAGTGCGGCCAGCTTCGCCGCAAAACGCGACACCGCCGAACCGGAGACGGAGAACGCCCACCACTGCTCGGAGACCAGATCCCGAAAGCCCTCCTCCAACAACCACTTCTTTTCAAATCGGAAAGAGAACCGAGCCACGCGCTCCTCGCCAGAAAACCAAAGAACCGGGGTATGATCAGACAACGTCCTCGTAAGAGCCCAAGCCCTTGCCAAAGGGAAAAGCTCCCCCGCCTCAACTGACACCAGGAACCTGTCGAGCGTGGACCTGGACATGGCATTCCTCCACGTGAACCCGCAACCTGCCGCGTCCACCACCGTCAAGCCCAAAGAGCTGACCACCTACCTCAAGTCCGCAGGACCAGCATCCAAGCCCCCGCCACCCCCCGGCCTGTCCTCCGGGAAGAAGGTGACGTTCAGATCCCCACCAATAATCCAGGCTCCATCCCCTACCTCAGGTGCTATATCGCCCAGGTCAGCAGCCAATCTGCCATCCTCCTGACGGCACGGGAGGTAGACGTTAGTGATGAACAGGTATAGACCATCCGCTCTACGACGAAGCCTCACCGACAAAGCAAAACGGGAGGCGGAAGTCCCCAACAGGTCAAAAGAATCGGACCGCCAGCCTGTAAGAAGCCCCCCGGAAGCACCCTCAGCCTCTTTCACCGCCACCTGAAAGATGTCACCTCTACACACCTCCCTTCGCTGCTGATCATCCAACGACCGCAGCTTTGTCTCCTGAAGAATAAAGATATCTGCCCCAGCCTTTCTCAGCAAATTACGCACCCCGAGCCTCTTGTCGGGCCGGCCCAAGCCCCTCACATTAAGAGACAACAGCTTCATTTAGGCAACCGATCAACCATCTTCAACGGAGGAACAACCCCCAACCGCCGCATCATTCCCCGATCCAGAGCAGCAAAGCGGTTCCTGACCTCAATGGGACTTCGGTCCCCCGCGCCAGCAACCTCACCTTCAACTTCCGCCGCCAACGCCGCCCGCAACGCCGCCCTAGCCAACCTCCCCACCCTTCTCCTTCCGCCACTCGCCCTCTCATAAGCCAAACCGAACCGGCGGTCAGAGCCCTCTACGCCAACCACAACACCGGCCACTAGAGGCGAGATAGGAGCCTCCACCACGCTCCCCATGCTGGCAACGACGGCCGCACGAGGCCGTGACTCCCCCTCCACCACCGACCCACCTGCCGCCAAGGGCTCGGCCAGCAAGAGCGGGCCCTCCCCCAACCGCTCACCCTCAAGCAGCACCCCGACCGCCAACTCCCCCCCTCCCCCCCCAGGACCGACGAACCTCCAAGCACCCCCTCCAGCCCTATGGACACAACTGCCACCTCCCCCTCTCCACAACCCCCAGCCACTTCACCCAAAGGGCCCCACAGCCGAGAACCCGCCCTCGGAATCCCCACCTCAGAAAAGGAGCCAAATCGAACCACCGGCTTAGCAGGAAGAATTCCGTCGGAGGGCCGCCCCCCCACAAGAAAACCCCCCCCTCCACGGGCAACGCCCCCCCCTCCTCGGGACCTACGCGGCACAAAGGCGAGCCGCCTCACCACCGCCAACCACCGACCCAGACTCCGCCACCGAGATGCCCCCCTTTCGCACCCCGGCCCCCTGCAAAGCCGCCTAGACATCAGCGGCCACCAGCTCAATCAAGATCTTCCTGCCGTCCAGCACCAACCCATCTTCTCCTCGCCATCCAGCCTCACCTGAAGCAGAACGTCCACAGGATGCCCCGGGTCACGGCCCGCCGTTTCGACGGAGTCCACCTCAAGAACACCCTGCAGCAGGCTCGAGATGCGGTCCTTCGACCTCGCCCTCATCGGCAGCCCCCTGAGCACAACTCGCTCCACCCGAGCCGGCACCACCGCGACATCGGAGTCCCGGACCCTCCGCCACTTCATCAGCAAAGCACGCTCAGCCGACCCATTCAGCAAGGCACGCTCCTCATGCGCCTGAAGCCCTCTCGCCACCGCCCGCCACGGAGAGAGCAGCCCCACATCACCCTTGAAAAGTGCCTTCGACACGAACACCACATCTGAAGTTGCCAAGAAGAGGGCCCCTTCCCCAGCGCCCTCAGCGACCAACATGCTTCCAGTCCGAACCAGCAACGGGCAGGACCGCCTAGAATGACCGAACCCCCGGCGAAAGAAGCGGCCCGTGGCAAGCCCTCGCCCAATGATCCAACGCACCACACCGGAAGCAACCACTACCGAAGGGAGAAACCAGCGGGGCCCCCGAGCTCGCATAGAAGCCCTAGCCTCGCGCCGCCTGCGCCGACCTTCCACCGCACACCACTCCCCCAGACATCCCTCAGCATCCCGACCTGTCCCCAAAGCCAGACCGGCGACCCCAGAGCCGGAACTCCCCCCTGCGCCATCTGCACATGGGAGAAGATCATCCAAACAGACCCGACCAAGGCCATCCGGATGTCGGCGAGCACCAGCGGACCCCCAACCAAGCACTGGTGCCAGACGTGCTCCATCAGAAGCCCCCAGGAGGGCCCTCGACCACGGCCCTGAAGGCCCCGCTCCCTGAAGAGGCCGCCGCACAGGTTGGGGAGGCCCCCCAGAGACACCCCCTTCGCCGCCGAGCACCTCCACGCGGCAGCTAGCGCGGAGGCGCGAAGCCCCCGCAAGCGACTGACGACAGCCACCGCCAGACCTGGCCTCGCGCGCCGCGCATACCTCGCCAGGCCCGCCGCAGAGATCGCCAGCCTTCTCCTCGCATCGCCCGACCTCGCGAGGCAACCCCAGCACTCGTCGCAGGCCCCACGCCCCGTAAACCTCACGCGCCTCCGAGTGACGACGATCGCCCAGGAGCAACCCATCGCACGCCGCAGGCCCGCGACAAACCCTAAACCTCGAGCGCGCGTCTCGAAGCAACATCCGGGTGATAGTTCTCCGGTTCCCCCTATACTTAAGCTTTAAATAGCCTAAGTAAGGAGTGAGTATCTAGAAAATAGGGGACCTAAACTCTAAAAGTATGAACAAATCAAGTATATGATTATTGTCAGTCAGAATGAATAGTTGAATCTTCTTGGCTGCTGAATTTGTATGCTGCATCTTCATGAAGAGTGGCCTAAAGTATCTGCAATGTACCCGATCTGCATAAAGTCAATTACCTCAACTTGGACTAACCGTTCCTTTGAGTCGACGAGGTGCTTCAATAATTTCCCATTGGCCAAGAAGAAACGTGCACCATATGTGAGATCAACTATCTCTTTTTTTGAAGTTGAAACGTAGGGGGAAACACTCGACGGTGTCCGCCCCATAATTATTTATTCCAATAAAAAGAGTAAGTACAAGGAAGAAACAAACAAACCAAACACCGACCCCACAGGTCCACTACAACACCCATTCCCCTACCATACGTTTGGAAAACATCCCCACGTTCTCCTTATAAAATCTTTGTCCCGAGAACAGCAAGTCATTCCTACCTCGCCAAACCGCCCAAAGAATAGCCATGGGATAAAGCCGCTCCCTCCTCGGTCTAGTCAGATTTGCGTGGATCGAACTCTAGAAGGCCTGAAAGCCGTCATTGCGGCACCACGCTAAGCCAACCTCCTGCCATAATTGAGGTACCATGGGGCATGAGAAGAAGAGGTGCTCCACAGGTTCAATCGCATCATTACAAATTAAGCACCTGTCTGAAATGCCGCCAAGAAGCATGGCGCACCGATCTCGCGTCATCAGCCTCTTCCTCCTGAGTAACCACAAGAAGAATCCAATCCTCTCAGGATGCCTGAGAGCCCAAATAACAGCACAATCCTTGTTCAACAATTCCTAGTTAGCCGGCGGCGGCCTGGAGATGGCCCCATGGGCCCTCCTAACCGAGAACGATCCCTCCCTCCAACACCAATGATCCCGCCCCCCGCGAGGAGGCCCCACCTCCCTCACGACGTGCACTTCCTTAACTACAAGGTTCAGGAAAACGGTATACGTATGCGCTCGGAGGAAATAGAAAGAAATTCTCATCCCGCATTTGTCTTTCAAGAAAAAAGATGTCTTTTATGGCCGTCAGCGAGACCAGTCACATAAGCCCCTTTAGAGATAGGGGCGGTCAGAATGTAGCGGTAAGCTTCGGGGAGTTCTCAAGTGCCAAATCTGGCTAGTTGAGCTCTTTTATATAATAGCGGACGATAGGCGACCTCGGAGCGACCTGTTGGTTCACTAAACCCCGACCCAGCGTCACACCTTCTCCAGGTCCGAAGGGATCCAGTGCCCCCCCCGACTCCTTCCGGAATTGATTCCTCGGAGCCGAGCCAGGAATGGTCGGACACCTACCACTGTCGAACCGGTTAGAGAGGCCCTCTTTAAGAATTTAGACCCACATGTGACGATATAAGGTACTCGACGCACTTTAAAGCTCGCTCTTTTGATCCGGGAAGGATTCCGACACTGAGAGTAGTGAATCCAGTGAAGACTCTTTCCCTCTGGCCCCTGGCATACTGAGACTCTACGTGCGGGAGAGAGTATGATTACTTACATACATGGGGTCTGCCTAACTACTAAGCTTGTTTGTTCTCTTTCTGGCTAGAGTGAAAAGAGAGACTAACTGGAGGGCTTAGGACTCCGATAGTTTCCTCCCAACTATGTTTGAGGCATAGAATAGATGATTTTTGTGTTGGTACGCTTGCATGGCGAAAAGGTGGAATGGGAGCTCCATTTTAGGATTTGGAGAAAAAAGAAGCTCAAAAAAGGACTGGGAGATAGTGCAGATCACTTTTCACCCCCACCCACCATTTGCGACTGGTCATTGAATAATGATTAAGTGGTCGCGGGGGCATATGTGGGGTATATATATGCAGTTTTTTAATTTTTTATTTACAAATAAATATATTCCAAATTGACTACAACAAAACTAAATTTATGTATAATTGTGATCCAACAGAAGATCTAAGAGCTCAAAACAATCTCTATCAATCAAATATTAATATTTCAATAAAAAATTGCATACATAATAATTGACGATAATCACCAAAATATGCAAGTAGCTGAAAGAAATAAAAAATTAACACTAATAACATTAGTAATATAATAATTAAATATTATAAGAAAACATAAATGTTCAAGTGACAATATTTTAACTGGTAAACTCCAATATGTATAGGTGAGACTTGTAAGTTGTAACTATGTATGTTTACTAAAATTCATAATACGATGATATGCCGTCCTTAATAATAAAGTAAGTGTACTGATTTTTGTTGCAACTTATATACCAATATATGTGATATGTGAATATATATATTTGTATAAATGCCTCTATTGTTGAATTATAATGTCATTTATATATGTCATTATATTTATTACCGAATCTCCGTCAAAAGTACCAAACTCAACATATACCAATATATTACATTCAAAATAGCTATTAGTTGGCTAAATTAGTTTGCTAAATTATTGGTACATTATTGTTTTTCTTCCTCATGAATATCCTCATACAATAAAAAATGTAGCACGAATAAAACACGTGGCATAAATCATACTATAACACACATTCATACACACATTTGGCACATTTCAGAACAATAACATGAATTATGTAGCTTAAAAAATCACATATAAAAAATCACAAAAAAAAATTACAAATAAAAAAATCACATTTATCCCAAAGCGGGCACATAAAGGACTTATGCGGCCGCACAACCCGCATATGCAGCTGGCATAAGTGCCATGGGAACATAATGGAGGGCTTCATGAATTCGGTGCGTTGAAGGTGCCACATGCACATTGCGGCCGCATATGCGATCGCATAAGCCGATTTCGTGAACACTGCTTAACTATGTAGGGACCCGCCCATTTAGATTTGAGTTTCCTATGGTAAATCTTCAACTTGGCTTTAAACTACTATACCTTTTACCTCGAGACAGTTTTTGCATCTAATGTGCCGATCATGCCATTTCTTAATCTTATCCTTATAGATCAAACTGCTATCATACATCCTATTAGAGTATTTGGTTGTGCGCCTATTGTGTTGTAGCAGGGTAAATGGATCATGGAGAAGATCCATTTACCCCATCCATGTGTTTTGTCCCACATCGTCTAGTGGTGGGACTTGGAGGCTCTGGAGAGGCTATATAAGGAGCCCCAGACCTCCTGTATCCATTGAGAGAAAGTCAATAGATAGACACACCCTATTTGAGGGCTTCTCCCGTGGTTTCATCCCGCTCCTCACGGAGTAGGGTTCCACATAAAAATCCCGCTGTTCTTTCTTGTTCTTTATAATTTTTCCATGTTTACGCTTCCGCTTCCTATTTTCTAACACATCTGATTTCTGATTTGCACGAGCTCGTTCAAGATCAGATTACGGATGATGGATTGTCGACCGAGGAGGTCCTCAGCCTAGAAGACTTCTACGATCACTGCTTCTCAACAAAGAAGCCTGTAGTGGGAGAAAGTGCCTCAGTTCAAACCATTGAATCCTACATGGTTAGCGGCCTATAGTTGAAGCAAGGGAATTTTGTTCGATGGAAATTGAGGTGGAATGAGGGCTCAGGAAAGGAATTGAGATCTAAATGGGTTCACAACACCTTTGCGAGAACTATAAAAGATCGAAGTGGATGAGGTGACAGAGAAACAAAACGAAGAAGACTGGTGCGCGAGGTCGACAAGGTGTTGGAGGTGCTGAGTGTGTGATCAGGGGACAGAGATGAAGTCTGCGTGTGTAAGGAAAAATCAGAGAAATAGTTAGAAAAGATATTAGGAATTTACTTGGAGAAGGGTGACGACCGAGGTGGAACTAGGAGGTGGAGACGGGCATGGGGAATGGACCGAGAAGCTCCTGGTCGTTGCTCCGAGCCTTTGCGAGGGGCTGAGTACGAACAACTTCGAGATGGGGCTGTACTTTATCGGGGGACCAAAGATCATGCTAGCGAGGCTCTCTCTGTCTTCGCTCAATAATCTCACACAAACCCTGTCACAGTATGTGGAGGTTGGCTAAAGGTTCTCGCACACATGGGAAGATAGCCGTGAAAATGTCCTAAGATGGAGTATTTGAGGAGGAAGAGGTGCGATTCCAGGTGGTTTTCGATGAAGTTCAATTGCCATTAGGTCGTGATGGAGGTTAGGTCTTGGAGATTTGAAGACATGAAATGGACGGGTTAGGTTATGGCTACGTCATGGGACGGTTGGTTGACATAGAGGTTGACGGGAGAGGTTTGGGTAAAAGGGAGAAGACATGCATTTACTAAGATTTTCGGCATTGAGAAGGGCAATTGGGAGGTGGGAGATGAATAGCGGTCGTTGGATGTGGGGATCCAACGAGTGGGGGGAATGTGGGTGTCAATGAAAGGATGGGCTACGTGGCTGGAGGTGGAGGTGCCATGTGGCCTAATTGAAAAATAAAAAATAGAAACAAAAAGAAAAATCAATATAAAATATATACGTGTCAAATGAAAAAGCGTTCAACATGAAAATTGTAGATCTCTTCAAGATCTACAAATTTCATGAAGAACTTAAAGTCAAATTACATCATTTATACATAGATATATTTTTGTAAGTGTTTTTAAGTAATTAAAAATACTTGTTTTTAATTTCTTTTGTGATTTTTTTGTATTTTTGATTTATGAATAATGTTAAAGCAATTATATACTATATTATTCTAATTTTTATGAGTTTTTCAATAATAGGAAAACACAGAAAATAAAAGCACAATAATAGGATTATTTATGTACATTAATTGAGGTTAATTATATACAAGGTGTTAAATGTTAATTTTAGATAATTAATAATGCATCTTATTGATTAGTTTAAGAGGGATAATAAAAAGATAATAAATTGATAAATTATGGATTTATTAGTGTATGAGGAAACAATTTTCGTAAACATCTTTTCTCCCCCCTTTTGACATAATCCGAAAATTCTAAACTGATACCAAAAGTTGATTAATGCCAATTGTTGGTTAACGAGATGACTAAAATATCTCTCCTCCTTTTAGTTTGGAAATATTCTTTTTAATCTGAGCCCCCCCCCCCCCAAGTTAAAGCTCCCCCTTAATCTTTGCTTAAATGCATCCCCTAAAAGATAAGAGTCGAGAGCTCATCGCCAGTGCATTATATAAATATGATCAACTAAACATAAAAGATAAGAAGACACATAAGGTCCTTGGTGGTGGACTTCTCCTGTCTTGAAAACATCTGTATAGCGGTGGAATCCGACCATGGTTTTGAAAGTTGTTTGGCCTTGGTGAGGTCCACCCTTGTTGGCGTGACCTCCTCTATTTTTGTTAACCTTCAGTACTTGAAAGTAACTTTTCTGATATCATTTTTCGGATTCTTCAGGGTTAGGATGCACAATTTCCTCTTTCCAAATCCAATTTCTTTTCTGAAAAGCATGATTTTTTTACTTTTTCTTTTTTTTAACCGAAGAATGTATGAAGTAAATTTCTTTTTAAGCTCAACAATTTCTTTTTCTAAATATGTAATTTTTACTTTAAAACTATTTATATCCTATTTTAGCACCTCATTTTAAACAACTAAGTCATTAAGCAAAAGATATTTATCTTTTACTAGCTTTTTATTAACCTTTTCTGGATTCACGACTTGTCTAAATAGATCCTCAGAGGTATTATAAAGTTCAGAATAAGAAAATTTGTTTACCTCATTTCTTGAGTCAGGGTTAGATGAGTCGGATTCTACTATCCCAACGAATCCCAAACATGTGCTTTCTTGTTCACTACTGCTTGAGTCATCATCCCATGACTTGTGCATATCTTTCTTGTTGGATTTATTCTTGAATTTCTTTTCTCATCTGAAGTTCTTCTGTAGCTGAGGGCAATCCTTTATGTGTCCCATTCCACTTTATAGTATGAAAGCATTTGATTCTCTCTCTCTCTCTCTCCTATTTTTCTTCTTGAAAAAAGTCTTTAATCATCGGGTCATGAATGCAATATCTATCGTCACTATCAAAACCCTCGATTAATTCCTCCTTCGCTTCCAGGACAAGACTCTTCTGGGGCTTTTCTCCTTTCCCTTTATTCTCCATCTTTGTTTCCATAGGTGTTAGAAACTACAAATGCTGAAATGAATATCAAAGATAATAGAAATAAACATTGAGGAACATCGGGATTTTACGTGGAACCCTACTCCTTAAGGAGCGAGATGAGACCACGAAGAATGCCTTGTGTCTATTGACTTTTTCTCATCTGATACATGGGGTATAGGGCTTCTTATATAGCCTCCACAGACCCTCCAAGTCCCATCGTTGGTAGATGTGGGACTAAACCACTAGATATGGTAAATGGGTCATGGAGTGATCCATTCACCCATCTATACAAGTGGCACACAATACATATACTCTAGCACCCCCCTCAAACTGGAACATGCAATGTTCGGCTTGGACAAACAAAAAGAAATCTCAAACTCACACTACAAGACACCATGAACAATATCAACTCAACGCAAACACAACTGTCGTCTGCTGTCGAGGATATTGCTTCTCATGCCGTAAAGGTGAGGAGGAACACACGAGTTGGAGTATGAGTCAAACTGAATCTCCTCGTCGAAGTGCATGTGCTCTGTACTACGCCTGTCAGAGTCGCTGCAACTGGAAGTGAGTCTCTGCAACTGGAAATGAGTCTCCTCGTTGGAGTACTCTTGTCCGCCACAATCATGTGGACAACCGCTCCATCTCTGAAGGGCCGAACTGAAAGTCATGGAGACGTCCTCGTCGGAGTCCACAGTCGCGGGAGAATAGAGTTTGAAAATCTCCTCATCGGAGAACTGGATCTCTCCTATGTTGGCTTAGAGAATGTGATCTCTACTCTGGAGTCCATATGAAACCACATAAAAATCCTAGCCCACATGACATACATAGGGAATGTGATCTCTACTTTGGAATCCCTATGGATCACATGAAAATTATGAGACCGAAAAATAAGAGATGGGGACCACACAATGACGAGTGCATACATGTGCACGTCGCGCTGAAGAGTCGGAACCTGATCATCGAGTCTGAACATTTGTAGAGTGTAGAAAATCTGGCCTGGAGAATATGAATTTGAAACATACCTGTAACTCTACATAATACCCCCCTTTCTCCCATATTGGTCGGAATAACAAACATCGACCAAGTTTGGAGAAGACAAAAAGACGGGGAGGAACAAATGAACCAATGAATCATTTAGCCGATCTCGATTTTTTCGGCTTTTCTTCTCATACTTTTTCTCTTTTTTTCCGTCTATTACTTCTCTTTTTTTATATAGCAATCTCTCCTTTCCTTTTTCTCAATAAGCCGTTCCATCATTTTTTTTGCGGGTTTCCTTCTTTTTTTCTATTTTTAATTTTTTTCGTATATGCTCCTTTTTTTTAAAGAACTCGGCCATGACCGGTCCCAAGTCCAGGTAAATGAGGAGGGTTGCGTTAGGTAGCTGACAACCAACGTAAAACAGTCGAAGACAACTTCTTAAATAGTATTGTTTTTAAATTACTATTTCGGAAGTTGCCTCATGATAATCAGTTCATTTTCAATATGGATTTAATCAAACATACAGATTTCGTTGTTGCGTTCCCTACTTGCGACACGTTCCATCGCACGAATGCAATGAAAAATTAGCTAGCGCCGCTTCATCGCAGCCTGGATGTAGATAAAAATTTGCAAAGGTTCCCGCATGAGGAAAACATGCGGGTAATTAAGCTAGTTCCGTTGCATCGCCGTCTGGATGCAATCTAAAATTTGTAAGGGTTCTCGCATAATGGACGCATGCGAGTAAAGAAGTTAGTCCAAAAGATATTGCAACAAAAGTTGCGGATTGGTAGTTGGAATATTGGCACTTTAACTAGAAAATTGATGGAGATAGTGGATACGATGGAGAGAAGTAAGATTCATATATTATGTCTTCAAAACTAAATTGGTTGGAGAGAAAGTAAGGGAGATCGAGAAGACATGCTTTAAACTCAGGTATTCAAATAAAGATAAGGGTAGAAACTGTGTTGGAGTGGTTGTTCATAAGGATTTGAAGGATTGTGTGGTTGATGTGCAATGATTCGGGGATGGAATTATTTTGCTAAAATTGGTTCTTGAAGAACAAATTCTGAATATCATCTCAGTTAATGCACCGCAAATTGGTTTAGATGAAAGGAATAAACAAGCTTTTTGGGAGGATCTAAATAAGATTTTACAAGGAATCCCACAAAGAGACATGATTTTCATAGGTGGAGATCTTAATGGACTTGTGGGAAAAGACGCTTCAGGGTATGCTAGTGTTCATGGAGGACATAGTTTTGGGGATATAAATGAAGAGGGAAAAGTCATTATGGATTTTGTAATGGCATATGATCTTTTCATAGCCAACACTCTCTTCAAGAAGAGGGACGAGCATTTAACTACTTATACGAGTAGGCAAACTATAACACAAATAGATTACTTTGCATTGAGAAGAAGAGACCGGTTGTGTTGTAAAGTCTGCAAAGTAATCTCAGGAAAGAGTTTGATAACCCAACATCGCTTGTTACTCTTGGATGTACAAATAAAAGGGCTGGTAAAGAAAAAGGGGTTCCTAAGATCACTAGAACTAGATGGTGGAATCTTCAACTGAAACAATCGAGCTCTAGGGAGAAGGTTTTAGAAGATCTATCTTGGGATTGTAGCAGAAGTTCAAATGAGATATGGGAGGCAATAGCATCTTCTATCCGAAAGGTAGTCAAAAAGATGCTAGGCGAGTCAAAGGAAGGAGCCCCAAGACAAAAGGAGGCTTGGTGGTGGAGTGAAGGGGATGCAAGAGAAGTTAAAAATTAAAAGAGCATGATTTAAAGCTGTCTAAGGGTAAAACAGAGGAAACTGTCACAAACTACAAAATAGCGAAGAAAGAAGCAAAGAAGGCTGTAAGAGAAGGTAAGTCAAATGCTTATGAAGTTTTTGTATAAAAATCTCGACTCTAAGGAGGACCAGAAGGATAGATTCAGGTTGGCCAAAACAAGTGAAAGAAAGACCAAAAACCTTTCTCAAGTAAGATGCATTAAGGACAAGGAAGGTCACGCGTTTGTTACTCAGAAGGATATTGAGACTAAATGGGAGCAGTACTTTCATATACTTTTCATTGGGGAAAGAAATAGAGAGCTCACTTTGGGTGATCTAGCTAGTAGTGAAAGTTACTTGAATCATGCAAGCTATAGACGGATACAAAGAAAGGAAGTAGAGGAGGCTTTGAAGGTTATGAGACATGGGAAAGGTGTAGGACCGGATGACATCCCTGTAGAAGTATGAAGAGTTTTAGGTGAGCGCGGTTTGACTTGGCTTACGAATCTATTCAATGTTATTTGGCGAAACAAGAAAATGCCTGAAGATTGGAAGAGTATCATGGCGTCTCTTTATAAGAATAAAGGAGACATTCAAAATTGTTCAATTACAAAGGTATTAAGCTGACGAGTCACGCTATCAAAATTTGAGAACACGTGATCGAAAGAAGGTTGAGGCAAGTTTCCTACGTAAAAGAAAATCAATTCAGATTCATGCCAGGTCGCTCAACTATTGAAGCCATTTATTTGTTGATGGAGATTTATAGTGCTAAAAGGAAGAACCTCCATATGATCTTTATTGATTTGGAGAAGGTTTATGATAATGTCCCACGAGAGATATTGTGGAGAGTTTTGGAGAAGAGGCAAGTACCTATCCTATATATTAACCTCATAAAGGACATGTATGATAGGGCTTTATCTTGTGTAAGGACCCCTTCTGGAAGACTGGCTATTTTGACATCGATAATGGTTTACATCAAGGTTCAGCTTTGAGTTCATTTCTTTTTACTTTGATTATGGATGAGTTGACAAGTCACATTCAGGATGAGTTACCTTGGTGTATGTTATTTGCTGATGATATTGTGTTGATTGACGAGACTAGAGATGGAGTAAATGAGAATCTTGAGGTCCGGAGACATGAGTTGGAGATTAAAGATTTCGTATAAGTAGGGCTAAGACGGAATATATGGAGTGCACCTTTGATGGAAGCAATGGTGAAGGAATCAAGGTGACGATTGGTGACGATAACATTCGAAAGAGAGATTCTTTTAGATATCTGAGATCTATTTTGCAACATAATGGGAAAATTGATGGAGATGTTGCTAATATAATAAATACAGGCTGGCTAAAGTGGAGAGAAGCCTCTGTTGTTCTATGTGATTTCCTTTAAAAATTAAAGGAAAGTTTTACAAAGCAGCCGTGGAACCTACTATGCTTTATGGATCTGAATGTTGGCCTGTGAACCATAGACATGTCCAAAGAATGGCTGTAACAGAATTGAAAATGCTAAGGTGGATGTGTGGACACACACGTAAAGATCAGATTCGGAATGATGCAATCAGAAAGAAAGTTGGTGTAGCTCCGATCGAGGATAAGATGCGAGAAAACCGCTTAAGATGGTTTGATCATTTGCAAAGAAGATTAGCTGATGCACTAGTTAGGCGATGCGAGTGTTATGATGTTGGGCCGGATAAGAGAGGACGAGGATGACCCAAGAAGTATTGGAAAGAGACTATACGAAGGGATCTTAGTTTTATGGATATAAGTCCGGGATTGATCCAAGATAGATCTGAATGGAGGTGAAGAATCTATGTAGCTGACCCTGCTGAATTGTGGGAAAAGGCTTTGTTGTTGTATCTCCTTTTTTTAAATCCATTCAACAAATTTTTTTGGCCTTTCATTTTTTCTGCACTTTTTCTCGTGTACGATTTTTGTATACGCACATCTTTTTTTTAAACAAAGAAACTTGGCCCACTTGGGCCCAAAGATCATGTCCCAAACAGTGGGCCCATGGCTTGTTTTCTCTCTCTCTCTCTCTCTCTCTCTTCTATTTTTTTACATACAACACAACTCTGGGCTTTGCTGCAACAAAGCCCTTTTTTTAAGAGCAGTCGTAGCCCACTTGGGCTTTTACATGAAATAATCGAAAGAAGCCCTATTTAGGGTTCCCTGCCAGGGAACCCTTCTCACGAAGAAGCCACCCCGATTGGGGCTTGTCGATGGTAGCGGGAGTCGTGCGCGAGGAGGGCTTAGTGGAGGCCGACTGGAAGATGGCGAGAGCCTGTCGGAGTCGTGCTCCGAGCAGATGAGCTACTCCACCTGCGCGACGATGATTGGGAGAGACCATCAGATCAGTTCGGCTACGCCACCTGCCTCATGGCCTGGAGCTCTGTGATACTACACTGGGAGATTTTGCACCACTAGTGTCCATAGATTCAAGGGCGGCTTGAATGTCTCCACCTAGAGTGTTCCCTCTATGGAGCTTGAACGAAGGTGGATGGGGGAGACCTCATCGCCCGAAGCTGCCTATAGGGAGTCGAAGCCTCTGATTTTTTTGATAAAACAACGGTGAGTGTAGATGACGATCTGCACATGTATGCGAATTAGGGTTCTGAAAATCATAGACTGAATCTCGACCTCCAGAGATGGAAGACTGAACTGGGTGCTTGGAGCCTCTAGCAGAGAGAAAGGACTTGATCTGGAGAGGGGCATGCATCGTATGCAGGAAGATTTAAGGTTCCTGTAAGAGAACCCTTGCCGCTGCATGTTGGGGGAGATGGAACTGCGTCATGGGAATCAATATAGACTTGCAGTGGTCCGAGCCCTCAACAAACTTGAAATCGTTGGCGAGAGACAGGAATAGGCTTAGCTTAATTTCATAGCATTCTAATATGAATAAGGTGGCTTCCACTGATAGGTTTAATAGGGAAGATAGGGTTCTGCCAAGAACCCGAGTCTTGAACTTGACTAAGATGGAAACTTCCAGAATCTATATAAGATAATAATTCAAAACTAAATCTTGAAGACGATCTCAAAATCGACTTGCTCTGATACCATGTTAAGAACTACGAATGTGAAGAGATAATATAACTAAACATTATAGAACACCATTATTTTACGTGGAACCCTACTCCCTAAGAAGCGGGATGAAACTACGGGAGAACGCCTCGAAGGGCCAATGTGTCTATTGACTTTCTCTCATCTGATACAAGAGGTTTGGGGCTTCTTATATAGCCTCCATAGATCCTCCGAGTCCCACCACTGGTAGATGTGGGACTAAACTACTAGATATGGTAAATGGATCCTAGAGTGATCCATTTACCCATCTATATACGTGACGCACAACACATATACTCCAACAATAGGCAAAGAGGTTGCGTATAAGGTCTTTCAATGAGGTCTTGCTGAAGTCTGTTGACTCTTTTATAACCGTTACCTTGTGCTCCCATTCCGACATTGGAGAATTGATAATATTGCTTGGAAGTTCTCTGGCTAGGAAGATCCTTCCCAAATTTCGCAGTGAACCTGACATTCATATCCTTGATGGTCTCCCCTTTCTTGAACTTGAATGTCTCATACACATTGCCAACATCCTGAATCGAGACTCCTTTACCTTATGTCTTCTTGTGTTGTTTTTAGGCACTTCCATATCTCATAAGCCGTTTTTAGATGAGAGACTTAGTCAAATTTGGCTTCTGAGAAGGCGTAATAGATGGAGTTCATCGCTTTTGAATTCAACGTCATCTGAGCTAGTTCAGTAGCGGTGTAGCCTATCTCCTTCTCATCTATAAAATTGAATTCCTTATCATATTTCAGATAGCGAAATCTGACGACTATAGGAAGATTATCATCACCATCTTCCAACTTTAGTAATTAGTCTCATTGAAGAGCGATGGACGAACTATGGAGCTTCCCTCCAATCGCAATCTTGAAATGTTAGCCATATGTGTACCGATTGATAGGTGCAGGTGGATTGGACTAAATGACCTGGATTGCTACAATCACAATATTCTAAGAACATGCACAACATTACATAACACGTCCAATCACAAATAAACAATCAATTGCGCATGTATTTAACGTGGAAACCCTCTTGGGTAAAAATCATGTCCTGATTCTCCCGACTCGGGATTTCAACCTGACCCACATGGATATTTAACTAAATTGAGTTGCTTATGTGGGCAATCCAACCGTATTACTATTTGAGTTGATTACACAGTTAACTCAATTGTATACATGTAAATAATCCTAATAACCTCAATATCAATGCAAATATGCAATAAAGAATATGAGACAAAAACTAGAATGATCTTTCAGAGCGAGGATCGTGCTCATAAGAAGACAATGTGAAAAGTAGTCGTTGTGAACAAATTAAGAATGAATCACAATTAAAAACTTTCCTGAAATGGAACATGAACGATCAAGATACAAAGGAGATCGATTGGAATCAAATGATTGCTCATATGGATTTAGTTGATCAATCAAAATCAAAAGATGATTGATCATAGATCAAAATTGATCGATATAGAATATAGCCATTATAATTCAAATAATGATTGATCATGATGCACGGTTGACCGATCATGTCAGAATGGTTAATCGATCAACGTCACTCTTTGACTTGAAAGTCAAAGGACTGAAATGCAGTATGCATGATTCTTGAAGTCTTTTACATTGTAAGACAATTACAAAAGTAGGACTCAATAAAAAGTAAAGACTTTGTATTCTTCTTGAGCTTGAGATCCTTTCTTGAGCTCAAGCTGAAGTTCCATAGCCTTGAACTCCTCTGAGCTTCTTGGTTTCTTCTTCACTTAAACTTTAGCTCCTCAGGCTTGAGCTTGTTTCTGGTCTAAGAGCTTTCATGCTCCTGACCTAGTGACAAGCTTTAAATACATGATTTGTTTATCTGCACAAATTTTGACTAAACACAAGTTTTGTTATCATCAAAATATGCATGCTCATGCACTAACAATCTTTCCGCATATGCCTAAACTTACAAAACCTTAGTAGTCTCACTATGGTGTTATATTGGATTTCTTCTCCTTATTTGTTCCATCCAGGGCAAAGAGTTCATTATTGAGGATTAGTGGAATAAATAAAGATATGTTGGCATAATTTTTACACTAAATGTTTTAAAATATATTGGATGTTTTCATCTAAGATCTCAGTTGTTTAAAGGCTAATGGCAGAATATTCTTGAATTCTAAAGTAGAAAAATGCGTACTGTTATTAGTTTTGATCAACGACGTTGATACTCAATATGCAACTTCTAGGTTATTTGCTATTTTATTGATTCAAACCATATCGTTGTCGTAGAGGTTGAGCATAATGACTAACTCTTCTTGCTGTCTTTTAAATGTCTAATGTATTTTCTGGTTGTTACAGAAACAAGAAGGTATACCACCTCGTATGTTTAAAGCTTTAATAGCTTCCAGTCATCCTGAATTTTCTAGTATGAGACAACAGGTAATCTTTTGACTAGATAATGACATATAAAAATCATATTAATTTCTTAAACATCATCATATTTTTGTTCCACATTTGTAGTAGAAGTACTTTATGATATGTTATATGTGCATACTCCTATATTATAAGATTCATAGGTGGCATGCTTAACTGGTGGAATAAAAGAAACTTTAATTGCGTTCTCAGGAAATATTTTAACTGTTACATAGCGTTTTTGGGAAATTTGTTAATTGTGTTATCATTGTGATGTCTTTCTTGAGGGGATCACGTTTATTAGATATTTATATATTTTAAATTTTAAAATTATTAGTATAAGCTTGCATCTTTTCAATTAGTTTTTCTAGTGCCATTTAGTCTTTAATTAGCCATATATCCTATTGAGTTCTGAATATTGGCATTTGCATCTTTGCTTCTCAAAGACTTGGTAGTTCTCTTGTGGGGGGTGTGGTATGTGTTTAGTCTGTCCATAAAGTGTGCTAGTTGATACATGGGGTAGTAATAGAATCCGTAGTCTGACATCTCCCTTATGTAATGGGATACACTGATAACAGTCATGGTAGGTCAGCATCGTGTTAGGAGAGAGAACAACTAACTTGATGTTATGCAAAGTGAGCCAAATGATGCAAGGGTGTTGTTATTACAAACAGTAGGGTAGGTCACTATTATAAGTAGTACTATCATGACTACATGCTAGAAAGGAGGTTGATTTACTGAACTTGCGATGTAAGATGACTACAGGGTGCAGAAGCAAATCTCTTAAAGAAACAATGCTTGAATTGGAGGAATACAGCTAGAATTCAGTTGTTAAAATTTGACACTCTTGGTGAAAATTTACATTCTGCTTAAAACTTCAAAATGTGCTTTTGCCAAGTTTTAGTTCTGACTTATGAGTTAATCACGAGACTTGAAGAATGTGTTGATAGCGCATTGTTTAAGAGGCACATATGAGGTTTTAATATGATTTTCTCAAATGTGTCAATGAACTGATTAATAAGATTTTCATATATTTTTCAATTCTGTTTTTACGAATAAAACCTAAACAGAAGTGGGCTTTGTTTATCCCTCTGAATGCTGACTTTGTTGGTTTAATTTAGGATGCCTTAGAATTCTTTCTGCATTTTATTGACCAAGTTGAACGAGCCACTGGTGGGAGGCCTGAATTGGATCCATCTAGGAGCTTTAAATTTTATATTGAAGATCGAATTCAGTGCCCTTCTGGGAAGATTGCGTACAATAAAAGAAGTGACTATATTCTTTCTTTGAATATACCACTGAATGAAGCTACTAATAGAGGTATGCACCTAAAACATATTTTAGAGTTTGAGCTAGGTTTCACTCTCTTAATAATTGTGTAAGTTTGTAATGTAGAACAGCTAGAAGAATTTCTAAAGCTCAAAACCAAGAAGTGTTTGGAAGGCAAAGTAGTGTAAGTTGCAGAAAAGTTGAAACTGGATTCTCCTTGCTCTACTACCCCCTCACTTCCAGGAACCCATCATTTTACTTGGTTAATAAAATTAATATCGCAGATCTCCTGAAGAAATTGTTCGGCCGAGGGTCCCCCTGAAAAGTTGTCTGGAAAATTTTGTTGCTCCTGAGGAAGTGCATGATTTTTACAGCACTGAATTAGATGCTAAGACAACTGCAATCAAGTAAATTTTCCTCATAATCTTCCTCTTTTAAGAAAAGAATACATCATTAGTAAGGAGTTACCCTTTTTTGATTCCTTTTTGTGTGTGATTTTTCACCCCAGTACTTTGTCGGTTAATTGTTTATTCAGTGCTGATTTCGTTTCTACTTTGCCTTTGTGTTTGCTGTGCATCATGCTTAATGAAATACATACTCTCCTGTCCATTTTTGTACACCAATTATATATCTAATGCTCTTATATATCTATGTTAGTGTGGTATACTTTTATGTTATTTTTATCTTCTCTTGTTTTCATTGCAAGGATTTATATGTAATTGTCAGAGTTACTGAGAGGTGAACTCTCTGAAGGGTGTGTCAAGATTTGGGGTCTCCTAATGGTATAATAGATACATCGTTTTCTCTCTTTCTTCCGTTTTTTATTAGATCCATCCTAATTTTTAGGCTCTCTCTCTCACCCCTACTATCACCATGTCACCACCACATCATCGCCCATCTATTAAAAATTTTCGCAGCCGCCGTTTAATATCTCCCACCCATCGCCATGCCAAAAGATATTGCCACGACAATATCTCTCCTAGCTTGTGCCCTATCGTTTGTACCATCGCCTGCAACAACCGTGTCTTTTGCATCAAATATCACATGCACCATCATCTCCCACAACATGTCTCTCATCGCATGCTCCGTCGCATGCGCACCATGTAGGAGTCACCATCACCTATGCCCTATCGTATGGAGTTACCGTCACTTGTACCCTACGTGTAGCCCATTTGCTGAGCATTACCTAGAGTCCCCATCTACTTGTCCAATGATTTTTATTGCATGTCATAACATATCACCAACACCATGGTCGTCAAATGCACCCAATAAGCATCGGTGTCCTAACACCGTCTGTGTGCACCATATAGGTTCAAATACAGATGTGCACATTTTATTGGTTTGTTTGCTATGTGGATGTTTTCAGACGATAGAGATTTGTTACTTCAAATGTGTTTGCATTAGAAGACGATTTTTATATGTGATACGAGTGATATCTATTTGAGTTGATGGAGTATGCGGCTTTATTCATTCATTTTGATTGTGAAGTTGGATGATATGAACTTTCCCAAATGGTCAAGGATGTTTATTATGATTGTGGGCGCACGTGATAAGGAGCATATTCTTCTTATTTGTTTGCCACACGATTGCTTTCGGCATGTAGGCCTCTATTTAACACAACTTATGGGTATGATAAGAATCTTTGAGAGATGTTTCAGTCATGTTATGATATGAAGCAATCTGGCCAAGGCCTTAAATTTCGGTTCTATATCGTTTCGCCAAATCATGAAAGAGACATTTTGGAGTTTTTCATTGGAATTTCATTGAAATTGTCAGAAATCTTGGAAATGACTAAACTTGATTTTTTTCCAAAAAAACTACGGGTTTTATTATTCCTAAGTACATAAATAACATAAAATGCACATTTATTTGTAAAATAAAAGTGTAAATATAAGTTTTGAAGTAGTATTATCGTTATAATCATTACACATGTTGATATGTAAAGTAATGTTTCCCTAGAATCATAACTGTATGCTAAACTGGAAACAAAAGCTTTGATATTCACCTCTTCAATAAGAATGGGATGACATACAATAATTATTAATTAAAAGATATATATCAAAATAAAGAAAGAAAAAAAATATAAAGCTCTGTAGTTAAACTTGAATTTAACTCTTAAATCTCACGTCTAACTAATTTGGGTTGGATTTATATCTAAAATTTAGAAAGTACTTAAAGACACTTCTTCAAACAATGTAAAGTATTCTAAAAACTCAATACACCAGCGAATAAATAAGTGACAATTAATTAATATATGCAAAATTTCGATGAAAGCGGATGTTGGATGTTTCTCTGAAATGACATGCAATTTCAATGAAATTACATTGACATTTCGCTGATATTTCGTTGAAATCCTGGAAAAAGAGATTAGGTAGCCATTCGATTTCTGTGGCCTAGAGAAATGGGAATTTCAGAGAAATTTGGTGGAATTTCATTGAAAATTGAGGCCATATCTCCGACAGGATGGATGATTTCTTAATATTTCCCTTTTTCAAGTCACCGTTTGAGAGATAGCATGTTTTTAAGGTTGTTTGTCTTATTCACAAAGTGTAAATGAATGAAATATGATTTCAACAACATTCCTTGTTGCACTTGACTCTACATGTGCTGCTTCTAAAGACCAGATACTTATTGGTATTACTTTGCTCACACTCAAGGAGGCATGTGACAAATTTAGTTGGCTTGCTATTGTCCAACATCCTGGTCATTGAGGATAGACTCATTGCACATACAGTGGGAGGTCATAATTCGTGACATCAGGAGAGCGACTGTTGGGCCAAACATGGTTGTCTTCCCACTTCCCAACTAGCGAATGCAGAATTCGGCAGATTCTTTGATTGTCAGAAGGGGGGACTTTGCTAAGAGAATGTAGAGACTTCATGTGCTTACTCTAGGGTCATCTGTACCGTCCTAGCAAGATGATTTACAGAATCCATTAACGCTAAACTCTTTTACAATAGTTTCTCGTATACGACAGATCTAACTCTGATGTATGTTGGATGGTGGATTTTTGATATTTTCTTAATATTTGTGATGGAACGACTGTTGAGGGCTATGAGTCTTGTAGGCCCTAGGAGGACAGTTCAAGTTGCAGTGGCATGTTGTACTCAATAGAGGGACACAGGGAGGTCATTTTGGTTCCCGATCTCAAACGATGTTATATTTTTACACGTTTTCCCGTTAGTTTATTGTCACTTAGTTAGGTTTTAAGCAACTGAATTGTTAGGCTATTTTAATGGCGTGACCTTTACCCTAGTTAATTTGTCTCAGTTGTGGCATACTAGGGTAGAAGGTAGTCAACAAAACACCACATTAAGAATATGTTTGTATATAATTTATGTGAAGAGGTGTGGTGTACCTCATATTTTATTTGATAAGTATACCGGACTCAAGGAGGCAATAAAGGTCCTAGATGTGACTCGGGCGGGTTTAATGTATTCAATTAATACACTATTATATTGTTATTATGCGGTGCACAAATATAAACAAATGGAAATGAATATGTATGCAAATTCAATGTTATGAAGTGCAATATTTTTATGATTTTTTACAGATTTAATTTTATTTTAATCCATTTTTATATTTTTATATTTTTTATTTTGACTGATTTAAGTTAATATAAAAGAAAATGGAGAATGTGCTAAATATATAATGGTGACAAAAACAAAGGTTTTTATTTTTTTAAATGGTTATAAAAATATAATAAAATGGAAAACAACAATTTTCTGGAGCTTTCTAGGTTTTGCGGTGTTTTAAGTATTTTTACTTATGAAATAAGGTTAAATATAAAACAAACAAAAATGAATTTTGAAAATAGTTCTAAAGGAAATTAGGGTTCTTTTGTAAAGAAGGATTCTTTATCAAATTTAACCCTAAAAATGTTAATTTTATTTTTCCCATGCACTTCATGCAATGAGAATCCCAAACACAAATTTTGTAGTTTTTTTTTAAAATATGGGATGATGTACAGTGTAAAGTGAAACTACTGTATTTTTTTGATTTTTTTGAATTAACATTAATAATTAAAAATGTGTGACGAAAAGCCCTTGTTTTGATGTAATATCAGTACAAAACATAGTTTGTTGTAATTTTATTTTTATTGTGGTTTTTTGTTGTAAAAAAAATCAAAAGTCACAATCTTGGGATGCATCTTTTGGTTTGGGTGGGTATTTTTGGTGAAAGGTTGCTTTCTTAATGGGTTTATTCCCTATATAAGGTAACCTACTCCTATGTAATTGGGCTGTTAAAATGAGATTGAATTTAAAATAGCCTTTGGCTTTATCCTTCTCCCCCTTTTGAATTTCTTTCTCCTCTCAAATCCCCCAATCCACTTCTTTCACCCTTTCTTCTTCTTCACACATCTTGGCGTTCTCCTCCCTATCCTTTTATCCTAATTTCTTCTCTTCTCACCTCTCGACAATTCTTCCAATCTTTAATTGCATCAATTGGTATCAAAGCATGGCGACCGAATTGTTTCCATGATTCAACGATCCTATTGATCATTGGTGCTTGAAGTTCGATTTGAGTCGTCTCTCCCATAGTTCGCATTCGTGCTCGCATCAACGAAGGTTCATGCATCGTCTTCAAGCAAGCATCAAGAAACAATTTGGTTAGATTCCCTGTTCGAGGAAGAAATAATCGTCAACAAAAAATCACATCGTCACATCTTCTGTGCAACCCATTTTCGATCAAGAAAATGAAGATATTTTCACTCAGAAAAAATATTTTGTTGTCACAACTGCTGTTGAACATTGCCACGAAGACACATCCAATATTCGACGAAGGTGCAGATGAATATGGAATCATTTATTTTTTAGTGGTCAAATTTTTTGTCCGGAAACAAGAAGATGGAGAAAACCACGATGAAACAAGTCCCATAACAGATGAAGAATATGAAGTTCTTGATCTGTTCAACATGGAAAATAAAGAAGAAAACATAAAAAAAGATGCCAACAATGATGTTCTGGATACGCTCTGGATTGCTGTCTAGGAGGACAGTATGTCACCGCTGCCACCATCGACGACACCAAGCTTGGTCGCATCATCGCTACCGACAACACGACCGTTTTCTTCACATTAGTCCCGCGCTTCCTTCCCGAAGGTGGTGTTGGATCATCACTTCGATCCTTGCCGCCAGTGCCTTCTCTTCCTGTTGCGTTGCCGCAACACAAACTTGGGCTCGAAAACCCATCACTGTCCAATCCTCAAGGGTGCTCGAAGGTGCTATCACCTCTCGTGCAAACAGCCACGTCGCCAGCCTCTCCCATTCCAACTCTGCCACCGGATTTGGAAACCCCACACCCTTACTAGAGGAAGAGCTTCCTCTTTAATCGATTACTTCATCTCCAAGGGAAGAGATCAAAATATCTCATGGATTTTTTATACGAAGGCCCCCACCAAAAACCTTTTATTTAAAGGTTAAAGTGGAGAGTTATACGAGGGAAAAAGTTATTTTATGTGAAGGGTATAAATTTTGCAACGACGCCCCCAGTGGAAAACATTATAAATATAATATTAAAAAGAAGGAAAAATTGCTCGAATTGGGAAGATTGAAGCTATGGTTTCAGATTGAATTCGCCAATGATAGACTGAAGATGAAGCAATTCGTCAGGAGACGATTTTTTTCAAGCGGTGGAGAATTGATGCAGTAGAAAATAGTGTTGCTCTAATTTTGTTTTTTGTTGTAAAAAAATCAAAAGTCACAATCTCGGGATGTGTCATTTGGTTTGGGTTGCTTCTATTGGGTGAAATGTTGCTTTCTTAATGGGTTAACCCCTATAAAAGACAACCTACTCATATGTAATTGGGCAGTTTAAATGAGATTAAATTTAAGATAACCTTTGGTTTTATCCTTCTCCCCTCTTTGAATTTCTTTCTCTTAAATCGTGTAATCCACTTCTCTCCTCCTTTCTTCTTCTCCCTCGTATAGCTTGGTATACTCCTCCCTATACACTTACCCTAATTTCTTCTCTTCTCACCTCTCAACAATTCTTCCCATCATTAACCACATCACAATAGAATATCCGACTCTCAGAGGTCTTCTTCGTTGGTTTCATCCCACTCCTTATGCAGTAGGGTTCCACACAAATCTTGAGCGTTCTTGTTCTATATTTTTGTGTTCTTGTTTGGATTATTTGTTTCCGCATTATATTTCAACATGGTTTTAGAGTAGTTTGATTCTGTGGGTTGGATATGTTTTCAAGTTTGATTATTATTCATGTTTATTCAAGTTCTGAAGATCTGCTCGTCACCAGATTCAAGAAAAGATAGTGTTCCTTACGTAAACCTAATTCTGCACAACAACATCTCTAGGGTGTCACCTTTAAGAAACCTACGAGTAAAATCCTAAGCAGTGCCCCTAAGAAGACTTGAGCATGTCCATCTCCTCGGACATGGGTTCTCCCAACATGACCGATGGTCACCCATCTTCCAAAATGGCTAGAAGATTCGAGTACAGAGAGAAAGGCGGTGTTGGAACCCTACTCCATGTTCAGTGCAAGGCACAATATATCCATGCTCCAATAATAAGTGTTCCTAACGGACCTAACCGACGATTCCCCATGGGCAAGACTCCCAAGAAGCGAAACCCTATTCACATGAAGAAGATGATCTCCTTCCTGAAGATCCCATGCATCACAAGATTAATGCCGGTTTGCATATGTATCCCGAAGGCAACACCTCCAGCCGCGTCCTCTCTTAGTACAATCGACCGACGCTCTCAACAATGAGCTTGGGGATGCCCTTTCTCCCTCCGATCGCAAGTGCACATCCTTTGCATCGTCAGCACGGATTCACACTATCAAATTCCCTTCTCCATGGCGAACACTCCCCGTGTTGGGTTTCTTTCTAGGCAGTGCCCCTCTAGGACCATCCTCCATATGACTGTGATGGGTTTCTTTCCAGGAAGCCTAAACACGTGGGAAAGTCCTATACTCTCTTTTCATTTAAAGGAAACAAGGTGGGGACCATCCTATTTTCTAAAAATATTGGGCCTATTGTTGTTATAAAAAAGGAAGGGGGAAACATGGCCTTTTTTGAAATAAATATAGTTTTTTGGGGCCTAAATGTGGGACAATACTACATTATGCGAAGAAAAAAAAGGAGGTCCGAGGAAGTTTGGGCCCAATTGGGATGTCATTGTTTGCGGGAAAAAAAGAGGGTTGAGAGAAAAAAGGCCAATTTTGAAAAATAAGTCGAGAAAAAAATATATACGGCTTGTGAAAAAATATGGCTAAAAAAGGGAAAAGCCAAAAAAAGGGGGAAAATGACATGTTCTTTGTTTGCTTCTCCCAACTTATTCATTTATGTATATATTCTGACAAGTATGAGAGAAAAGGGGAGAGAGCAATGCATATTCTTCTAGTTGAGATGTATCTAGAAGATTTCTATCATGCCCATTATCTTCTACTCGTGGCTTCTTAGAAAGCGATTTCTTCTATAAGATCCCTATATAAGCGAACCGACTCCACGTCCCCACAAGATATGTTATTAACATTCTCAAGGTTCACGCATGGGAGAGGCATAACTCTTGAGATTTGCATATGAGAGATGACCGCTCTACTTCTGGTGTTTGACATCGACATCAACTACTCCGGATGGACCTATCTACATGGGATCGTCTCAACTTTTTACAGCTGATCAACAACATAAAGACATACAATCCAAACTGCTGATGGTGATGCATATCGGTCGTCTTCACCGAGCATCAACTACTTCTACACATGTCTCCTATACGCTGGTCTTCTCCTAGAGCAACTCTACTACATGCATATCCTGATCGTCACAATGATTCTAATCTAGGCACATTCTGATTATCGAAAATCTGTCCTCATGCAGTTGTTCTCACATCGACGATTACTTCGAGCCTCCTGTCTTTCTTAGATGCATCAAGTGAAAATGCATCGTGTATATTTTCGTTTGTTGCAAATTGCAGCTTTCTCAGATCTAGCTTAAGTGGAGCGTGTTAGAGTAAGTAAGAAATAAGATGGGTAATTGAATCTTTCTAAGATCTATTTATGTGATCTCTTGTTTAGTCCCACATCATTTATAAGTGAGTTTTCGATATGTCTATCGGGCTAATATAAGAAGTTCCACATCCCATGTTTTCATTAAGAGATCCACAATATAATATTTGACCCTCAGAGGCCTTATCTCATGGTTTCATCTAGCTCCTTATGGAGTAGGATTCCACATTTTTGAGCGTTCATGTCTATGTTGTTGTGTTCTTGTTCATATTATTTGCTTCCACATTATATTTTAACATTGAAATTAAATTTAAAATCAACTGAGAAGGTCTTATATGCAAAATTCTATTCATGATGGCATCTTTGTGCAATTGTGCATGAGGTGGGCCCTCTTTGTTAATCCCTAGAAAAAGGAATTCTAGTGCAATTCTTCCAAGCATGTGTTGATGAACACGTGATTTCCTTTGAAACAAACGACGGACGGGCGTAGTTGGGTAGATCGTGTTGGCGAGCTTGAGCCACTTGAGCGTAAGATGGGAGCCGATGCCTGTTGATCAATGATGGTGTGCATGCTTCTTTTCAACGGTTGTGGATGGGCTAAGACACACCTACATACCCTCTTTTGGAACTGATATCAAAGAGAATCAGATGGTTGTGGAAGGACCTCTCGACAGATGAGACTAGGACTGAGCTTTAATCTAACAGTCGATGTTGCATACTCAACCCTTTCTTACTCTGTATATATGCAAGGCAGAAGATGGTCATGAAGCTTTGGTGATCTGTAGTAGGTGCTGTTGATGAAGCATGATGACTAAGATGGATCTCTAGGGGTTTCAACCTAGCAGATAGGAAGGAACCTTAGTTCTATGGCAATAGATGCTGTGGCCCCTTTAAGTTGTATCTGCCTAGATGATGTCGGAACTACACGAAGTTTCGAGAAGTAGAAAGGGTTGCTGACCCGATGATTTCCTTTTTGTCGAGATCCAGAATGAGGGGTCGAAGCTCGAGCAGAGGCTTTGTTGTAGGTTAAGTACAATGAAAGGAGGGTGAAGGAGCTCCTGGTTGAAGTAAAATGGAGCCTATGCTCTTGTGTCATCTCAGCGGAGGTGGGTGGTTTCAAAAGGGAAGGGGAAGCATAGAGGGATGAAGTGATGGTGATCGATTGCAGGGATCTGGTTTGATTTGTTCAAGAAAAATCGAAGAAGGGAGGAACTCGTAATAGTTGAAATTTTGGGCTAAATCTATAAAGGAGGAGAATAAAAAAAGAAGGAATGAATGAAGATGGGTTTCCTTATGAGTGGTGATTCACTTGATGTATCAAGATCACAATTAGGCTCTAATATGATCCTCGCATCGATCAACTTGATGATTGGTTGAGATAGTTAACAACAAGCTCGAAGTAGTGTTGCAACAAAATGCTGATTCGCTCCTTGGTTCTTGTCAGAGAAGGTGGTGGCTCGTCGTCACCCGGTTGTAAGGTTCAAGGATGGGGGTTCACTCCTCGGATTTGGTGGATGGATCGAGTCACGAGTTGGAGTGTTTTTCCAACAATGGTTACGAGGTCATCGAGATCTGATTGGTCAGTTTTGCGGAGTTGGTGGAGCAATGGGCTATTGGTGAGATCGCATATGAGATGGATGTCAAGGCTTAGGCATTAGGTACGAAAGATATAACGGAGAAATCGAAGGAGGGGGAAGGTGTTGACTCGATTTTGGTCAACACAAGGGTTGATGTGGTGTTATAGGATTAGAGGGTATGCAAGGGCGGGGTTGCTCGTTGACATGGGTGTGAACTAGAACAATACGATAGGATATATGACATCTCAATACTGTTATATATTATATGTTAGCCACATAACATTTCATAGAAGTATATTTAGTTGTAATATTTAAGAACACCACAAATGTTAGTGTCAGATATGCAATCTTTAATCTTTGATATTTTAATCACAATTATGGCCAACGACTCCCTATTTGATTGGATGAAAATTTATAATATCTTTTCTTTTTGTATTCTTATCTTTATAATTCCATCATATGTTATTCTATTTTTTTTAAAAATAAGTCTTATGCCTTGAAACTCAGCCATGACCGGTCCCAAGCCCGGGTAAATGAGGAGGGTTGCGTTAGGTAGCCGACAACCAATGTAAAATAGTCGGAGACAACTTCTTCAATATTATTTTTTTGATAATTACTATTAGGAAGTTGCCTCGTGACGATCGGATATTTACAACATGTATTTAAGCAATTATAGAGCTATCAAGCTGATGAGTCACACTATGAAAATTTGAGAACTTGTGATCGAAAGAAGGTTGAGGCAAGTTTCCAACGTAAAAGAAAACCAATTCAGATTCATGTCAAGTCGCTCAACTATTGAAGCCATATATTTGCTGAGGAGAACAATGGAGATTTAGAGCTAAAAGGAAGAACCTCCACATGATCCTTATTGATTTGGAGCAGGCTTATGATTCTGTCCCATGAGAGATATTGTGGAGAGCTTTGGAGAAGAGAAAAGTACATGTCCTATACATTAACCTCATAAGAACATGTATGATAAGGCTTTATCTTGTGTAAGGACCCCGTCTGGGAAGACTAGCTATTTTGACATCAACATTAGTTTACATCAACGTTCAGCTTTGAGTCCATTTCTTTTTACTTTGATTATGGACGAGTTGACAAGTCACATTCAGGGTGAGTTACCTTGGTGTATGTTATTTGTTGATTGACGAGAAAGGGTTGCTGACCCGATTTATGGACCCGTTGATTGATGTCCTATACATTATAGATATTGGTGTATGTTATTTCATGATTGACGAGATTAGAGATGTAGTAAATGAGAAGCTTGAGGTCTGAAGACATGCATTGGAGACTAAAGGATTTCGTATAAGTAGGGCTAAGACGGAAGATATGGAGTGCACCTTTGATGGAAGCAATGGTCATGGAATCGAGGTGAAGATTGGTGACGATAACATTCAGAAGAGAGATTCTTTTAGATATCTAGGATCTATTTTGCAACATAATGGGGAAATTGATGGAGATGTTACTAATAGAATAAATGCATGCTGGCTAAAGTGGATAGGGGCATCTGTTGCATTCTTTTAAAAATTAAATTAAAGTTTTACAAAGCAGTCGTGAGACCTGCTTATGCTCTATGGATATGAATGTTGGCCTGTGAACCATAAACATGTGCAGAGAATGGTTGTAGCATAAATAAAAATGCTAAGGTGGATGTGTGGACACATACACACACACACATAAAGATCGGATTCAGAATGATGCAATAAGAAAGAAAGTTGGTGTAGCTCCGATCGAGGATAAGATGCGAGAAAACCGCTTAAGCTGGTTTTCTCATTTGTTAAAAAGATTAGCTGATGTACTAGTTAGGAGATGCGAATGTTGGGATGTTGAGCCAGCTAAGAGAGGGTGAGGACGTCCCAAGAAGTGTTGGAAAGAGACTATACGAAGGGATCTTAGTTTTTTGGATATATGCCCGGGATTGACCCAAGATAGATCTGAATGGAGGCGAAGAATCCATGTAGCCGACCCTACTTAATTGTGGGAAAAGGCTTTGTTGGTGTTGTTGAAGTCTTATGCCTCGACCTCATCGAGGTTATGTTGAGACATCATCACTCATCAATGTTACCCGACACCAATCATGAGTAACCTATACGATATACCATCATAGAAAAGTAAAGGGTAGTTTACATATTTATCCAAGAAGAACAATATCTATAATGTCCCAAATCATCAAACATGAGTTGTGAAATAGAAAGTAAACACAAACTGATAATACATCTTTTATTACATTTGTAACAACATGGTGATGATAAGTTCAAATCCTTCCCAATTGTTCCTAATGGTGTAATTTTACTTTACCAAGATCTTATGCAATTCAATCAAAGTAGAAACAATGCATAATCATATACTCATAAATCAAATGTCTTAAGCCTTTTTACAACACTTTATGGGGCACCTAGACTTGTATGTTTGTGAAAGTATAAATTAACTAAGTACATATTATAGAGGTCACTTGCCACTTTGCAGATACATTTGAGTATCCAATATCCTTTTTTATGATTCTTCTCTTTTATAAGTACACCACCACACTACAATTGGGCCACAAATAAAGAGCTTACCGAGTTGCATAACAAAGATAAGAGACTGTAGGATGATTGCTTATAATAATATATAAATTAAATCAACAATAAGAGGAAACGATTGTCATGACAACTATAATCAACAGGCCTTTCTCAAGTGAGATGCATTAAGGACGAGGAAGGTCACGTGCTTGTTACTCAGAAGGATATAGAGACTAGATGGGAGCAGTACTTCCATAAACTTTTCATTGGGGAAGGAAAAAGAGATATCACTTTGGGTGATCTAGCTAGTAGTGAAAGTTACTTGAATCGTGCAAGCTATAGATGAATACAAAGAAAGGAAGTAGAGGAGGCTTTTAAAGGTTATGAGATCTGGGAAAGGTGTAGGACCGGATGACATTCCTATAGAAGTATGAAGAGTTTTAGGTGAGCGTCGTTTGACTTGGCTTACGAATCTATTGAAAGTTATTTGGCGAAGTAAGAAAATGCTTGAAGATTGGAGGATGAGTATCGTGGTACCTCTTTATAAGAACAAAGGAGACATTTTAAATTGTTCAAATTATAGAGGTATCAAGCTGATGAGTCACACTATGAAAATTCGGGAACAATGTGATCGAAAGAAGGTTGAGGCAAGTTTCCAAAGTAAAAGAAAACCAATTCAGATTCATGCCAGGTCTCTAACTATTGAAACCATTTATTTGTTGAGGAGAACAATGGAGATTTATAGAGCTAAAAGGAAAAATCTCCATATGATCTTTATTGATTTGGAGAAGGCTTATGAATCTGTCCCACGAAAAATATTGTGGAGAGTTTTGGAGAAGAGACAAGTATCTGTTCTATACATTAACCTCATAAAGGATATGTATGATAGGGCTTTATCTTGTGTAAGGCCCCCGTCTGGGAAGACTGACTATTTTAACGTCAACATTGATTTACATCAATGTTCAACTTTGAGTCTATTTCGTTTTACTTTGATTATGGACGAGTTGACAAGTCACATTCAGGATTAGTTACCTTGGCGTATAATATTTGCTGATGATATTATGTTGATAGACAAGACTAGAGATGGAGTAAATGAGAAGCTTAAGGTCTATAAACATGCATTGAAGATTAAAGGATTTCGTATACGTAGGGTTAAGACAGAATATATGAGTGCACCTTTGATGGAAGTAATGGTGAATGAATCAAGGTAAAGATTGGTGACGATGACATTCGGAAGAGAGATTCTTTTAGATATATGGGATCTATTTTGCAATATGATGGGGAAAAAGATGGAGATGTTACTAGTAGAATAAATACAGGCTGGCGAAAGTAGAGAGGAGTCTCTGTTGTTCTTTGTGATAAGAAAATTCTTTTAAAAATTAAAGGAAAATTTTACAAAGCAGCCGTGAGACTTGCTATGCTCTATGGATATGAATGTTGGCCTGTGAACCATAGACATGTGCAGAGAATGGATGTAGCAGAAATGAACATGCTTAGGTGGATGTCTGGATACGCACGTAAAGATCGGTTTCGGAATGATGCAATCAGAAAGAAAGTTGGAGTAGCTCTGATCGAGGATAAGATGCGAGAAAACCGCTTAAGATGGTTTGGTAATTTGCAAAGAAGGTTGGCTGTGCACCAGTTAGGAGATGCGAGTGTTGGGATGTTGAGCCGGCTAAGAGAGGGCAAGGACGACCCAAGAAGTGTTGGAAAGAGTCTATACAGAGGGATCTTAGTTTTTTGAATATAAGCTTGAGATTGACCCAAGATAGATCTGAATGGAGGCGAAAAATCCATGTAGCCGACCCTACTTAAATTTGGGAAAGGTCTTTGTTGTTGTTGTAGTAACCCCTCCAATTGAATACCGAAGACTGATTTTTTGTAGCATTGATAATTAATGAAATTGATTAAATATGATTGGAATAAAACAAAAGCCATCAGTGAAGTGGAAAATAACCATTCCTCGGGGTTTTTGTAATTGGCACATTTTTGATAATGGCTTGAAAGAGTGGCATATGGACATCACGCCATGAAATTTGGAACTATAATGGGTACAATGACTGAAACATAATTATCAATCGGATGTTGTGATGTCATTTGTCGAGATGCCTTGAAACTAACCCGTTTGTTCAACCCATTGCATTGCAGAACACACATATCCTCTTGTCGTTGGTCGGCGAATCGTGCATCTCGAGCCGGGGGATCTCGTTGTCCGGTCAATGAGGTTTGGGGAGGGGGGTTAATTGGATCATGTCCCCCTTCTTGTGGGGGCTCAAGGCAACACACCATAACAACAATTGCTATGCGTGTTATGTTTATACTCATATTACTGGATCCACCCGTTTATAGATGACCCATTTGTACGGGGATGCTATATAATTTTGTTAGAGTATTTGGTTGTGCGCCCATTGAGTTGTAGCAGGGTAAATAGATCCTGGAGAAGATCTATTTACCCCATCCAGTGTTTAGTCCCACATCGTCTAGTGGTGGGACTTGGAGGCTCTGGAGAGGCTATATAAGGAGCCCCAGACCTCCTGTACTCATTGAGAAAAGCAATAGAAAAACACGCCCCTTAGAGGGCTTCTCCCGTGGTTTCATCCCGTTCCTCACGGAGTAGGGTTCCACGTAAAATCATGATGTTCCATATTCTATCTTTTTTGTTTATGCTCTGTTTATCAATCGCTTCCGCATTCTTCATATTTTATAACATGGTATCAGAGCGGGTTCGATTCTCGAGGAGTTAAGTTTTTCATTTGTTCGAGAATTCGAGTTTGGTGTTATTTTCTTGAAGATTATTATGGTTCTATATCCAAAGTCTAGGGTTTTTCGATTGAAACCCTAATTTCTGGAAGATCTCTGCTACAACAGCAAGTTTAAGGGTTTTGGAAACCCTAATGGCGGCAACAAGTTTTGTTCAATTACTAGGTTTCGTTCAGAAACCCTAGTTCTGTTTCAAGGGATGGCACACCCTCGTACTCCCAGGGCATGCAGTTCCCAGATGGCACCTTCATCTCCTTGGCGCAGTCTCCAGGCGGCGTTCTCTCATGCGCCTCTCCAATTGTCGTGGTCCCCATCGCCGCCCAGATGTGGTCCCCATCGCCGCCCAGATCTGGGAATCCCCCTGGCGATGATCCATCTCCAGCAAGCCCCCAGGCTTTCGTCTCCCCTCGAGTTCAGCCGCTTCTTCGCCTCCTTCATATCCTGCGCACTAAGCGCCCAGGCGACGGCGACTTCAAGCCCAGCCCCCGCAGTGCGCGCACCTCAAACCAGGCGAGAACCCTCCATGCGCAGGCGCACACGCATGCTTCCTATCGGCGAGCCCAGGCGGAGCCCCTGCTCTCGTGACGCATCTCCCAGCGCGCAACCCGATGCAGCGCGCACCTCGCAGGCGCGACTCTCCAACCTCCGCGCGCAAGGCCTCCAAGTGGGCGGCAGCGCCTCCCTCCAGCCGGCGACGCGCCCCAGTGTCTTCTTCGTGCGACGACATCCCCTGCACTATCGACTCCAGCGCCCTCGTGCCCAAGCACCAAGCGGCGCATACGATCTTCCAAACGGCGTCGCCCTCCAGCAGATGGCGCGTGATGAAGAAACCCCTGTGGCGGTGCACCCTTTCGAGAATAAGGGTTCCCGTGTTGGGACCCTAGGTGGCGGGCCCCTTTAAAAGAAAAAAAAGGGTGGTATCTGCTAAAGGCCCAAGTAGCCGAGAGTGATAAAAAAAGAGAGGGATGTAAGCCCTGCCGTGTAAAAAAAAAGGAGAAAGAGAGAGCAAAAATGAGCAAAAGAGAGAGAGAGAGGAAAATTTGAGAAAAAAATTATGAAAAAGGCGCGTACAAGAAAAAGCCGTACGCATGGTAAAAAAAATCTGTGAAAGAGTCACATACAAAGAAGAGCCGTATGCAATTTAAAAAAAATGTGTGATGCAAAAGCTGAAAAAATAGGGAACGGCTTACCAAAAAAAAAGTTAACGGCTTATTTAAAAAAAATGAAAAGCCGGAAGTGATATTTGTTTGCCCCATTATGTTGTCTTCTCCCAACTTGGTCGATTTGTCTGTTTTCCGACAAGTATGGGAGAAAGGGTGAGTATGGTGTAGAGTCACAGGTCCAGATTCAGATTTCCAGACCAGCCATTCGTTCAGACTCTACAATTTTCAGATGAAGATTCTTCATGCACAAGATTCAGACTCGAAGTTCAGATTCCGAGTTCACAGGTGTGATGCGCAGTTGTTCAGACTCGACAGATTGGTCAGAGTCCAAGTTTGAGGCACTCCAAGATGAGAGGCCCATTTTCGAGATCTCCAGAGAGAGACTCATGTTCAGACACGCACATGGATGCGGTCATTGTCAGATGAGCATATGTTGCCATCATTGGTTTCGCGGTCCCCATCATTCTTCTAGTTGTCAGGCCAGAGTTTTCATGTGAGCCATAGGAACTCCAGAGCAGAGGATCATTCCCTTAAGGGCAAGGGTTTTCATGTGGTATCATAGGTACACCAAAGCAGTGCACCATTCTCTGAGCCAGATGGGAGAGACCCAGTTCTCCGACGAGGAGATTATTTTTCAAACTCCATTCTCCAGCGACCGTGGACTCCGACGAGGATTGCACAACCACGGCCTTTTCAGTTCAGCCCCTTTTCAGAGATGGAGCAGTTGTCCACATATTGTGGCGGGCCAGAGTACTCCGATGAGGAAACTCATTTTCAGTTGCAGTGACTCTGACAGGCGCAGTTCAGAGCACATGCTCTCCGACGAGGAGATTCAGAAGACTCACACTCCAGCCCGTTCGTCCTCCTCACCTGCACGGCATGAGAAGCAACGTCCTCGACTGCAGCAATGTGCGCGTTGGGTTGATATTGTCCATAGTGTCTTGTAGCGTTGAGTTGAGTTTCTTTCTGTTTGTCCAAGCTGAGCATTGCATGCTCCAACTTGAGGGGGAGTGTTAGAGTATTTGGTTGTGCGCCCATTGAGTTGTAGCATGGTAAATGGATCCTGGAGAAGATCCATTTACCCCATCCAGTGTTTAGTCCCACATCGTCTAGTGGTGGGACTTGGAGGCTCTGGAGAGGCTATATAAGGAGCCCCAGACCTCCTGTACTCATTGAGAAAAGCAATAGAAAAACACGCCCCTTAGAGGGCTTCTCCCGTGGTTTCATCCCGCTCCTCACGGAGTAGGGTTCCACGTAAAATCATGGTGTTCCATGCTCTATCTTTTTTGTTTATGCTCTGTTTATCAATCGCTTCCGCATTCTTCATATTTTATAACAAATTTCCCTTAGGTTTGGATCTACTCCTTATCCTTCGTACTATAGTTCCACCACTGCAATAGAGATAGGTCCATGGTTATCGCTGATGAGTAGCCGTGTTAAGGGTGAAGCTCGTAAATCTTGCGATTGTTTAATGCTTGTGTGCTTGTGCGATCCACAATCTATTTCCGCTATGTGCAACACTGTTGGTGGTGGATGAGGCTGGTAAACATATTTACTTGTCAATAAGACTTCCATCATATTTTCCAGTATCTTAAATCATGGACTTTAAAATATGATTTGAGCTGCTTTAAATTTGTTTGCATGAAGACAGCATGCCATTTTCTCGGTTACTTTTGTAATTCCTTGTCAATATTTGGGGGATTGCAAGTTATCAAAAAATTTAAGTCAATGCACTCATACTAATAACTGGTAAAAGATCGAGGTAGCGTAAATTATTACTTAATGAGGAGTTGATAAATCCAAACAAATTCAGCAAACTAATAGCTGGTTGAAATCATTCTCAGGTTGGCACTCAAGTGCGGAGGTCTGATTTGACAAAACAACGAAGTTAAAGAAGTGGGAAGGTGTTCCTTAAAGGCGGGGGGATGCTTAAGGGGACATCCAATGGCATGGGGAGGCAGTGGGTAAAATCGGATAGTGATGAGGTTCACCAAAGATTAGTGTTACCAAAGGTTGTTTTAGAAATTGGAATTGGTTGTGCAGGATATGCATGTCAGTCTAGATTGTGTAGGCATGGTGTTGACAGAGCAGTGGTACAGTGGAAGGACTTGAGCTGTGGTAGTGTTTTTTGTGTAGGCGGAGAAGAAAGGGATGGGGAAGGGTTACGAGGGTGAAGGAAAGAGGAAAGGAAAACGGAGGAGAAGATGTGTATTGCCGTGTGCGTGCGTGTGTGTGTAGGGACTATTAAAATGAAGAAAATGAAGGCAGATCTTTGTAGGGAATATTAAAATTGATTAGGGAAAAACTCCTAGTTCAGCCCCAATTTTTTTATATTTTGTTCTGGTGCATTATTCTTGCTAAGTTTGGCCAGGTTTACACATGCTGTACGGTTAAAAAAAGCCGTAATGAAAAGACGTGTATGCCGAGCTCTTATGGAACTTTATACCATCAAGCATGTGCTCCTGTTATTGCTCGACTTTGTACAGTCAAGTACTTGTCTGATGGTCAAGACAATTGATAACCTTTTCAAACCTTTCTTGTAATTGTCATACTGCTCTTTATGACAAGTTGGGCATGTTAACCATGCATTCTCCAAGATGAGGGGAGTTTATATGGTTTGTTTTCCTTATTCTTTCTAATCTTTATGTATTTCGTTGCAATGACAAGAAGGTCCATGTACTTCAAGCATAATCTCTTTGGGGTTGTAACAACATACATCGAATATATGCCCATGTTGGCTGCTTTGGATACGCTATGCTATATTCTTGATAATTACATCAGCACCAAGTCATATTTCAGATAAGTATACATATAAATTTAATGTAAAATCACTTGGGTGAATTGTTGAATATACCCATCTGCTGTTCGAGGTTGTATTGGCTTGCTTTTTGATCGATACACTGTCATGTGGCTGATCACAAAAGCTACATGTGTGGGATTTCCTGGTCAGTCAATTAGGGAAGGCTAAGATATTGCTTTTGCATATAGGTAGTAAGAGGGTGCTTATGTCTCGGTGGTTGATTATCGGGAAGAAACCGTGATCTTCTACCCAAATATCTCAAAGGAGAGGGTTGAATCCAAGAATACCTTACTCACAACCTTGCATTGCATTTAAAAATATGCTATAGTTGTAGATTTCATTAAATGTCATCTTCTTATGCACATGTTTTGAGTTCTGATGCTTGCCAATGAACTGAAAAATAGGAGATACGATCAGTTCTTCTTTTGAAACTCCAATTTATTTTATCCTTCTTGCAGGACTGCAGGCTTGACTACTTTCCCTGACTACTTAGTCTTACACATGAGAAGGTTTGTGATGGAAGAAGGTTGGGTGCCGAAAAAGCTTGGTAATGTTTAATACCTTCTTGAGACACATAAAATTGCATTCTCCTAGTGAATTATTTCTCATAGAAGTGTAAAATGATATTGCAATTTTTCCTTGTCAAACAGATGTTTTTATAGATGTGCCAGATATTATTGATATCTCTCACATGCGCAGCAAGGGTTTGCAAGCAGGTGAAGAACTACTGCCGGAAATAGGTAAGAGAACTTATCTTAGATCTTTCCTGGCTGAACAGTTAAATTTGGTATAAAATCTTCCTTTGGTGCAGCTGCTGGGCATGACGTGGGAAGCCAGTTGTTTGCTGATGAAGAAATTGTGTCCAAGCTTGCTGGCATGGGTTTCAATTACCTTCATTGCCAAAAAGCTGCCGTCAAGACCTTAAATGCTGGAGTGGAAGAGGCAATGAATTGGTTGTTAGCACACATGGATGATCCAGGTTTCGGCTCATTTCCATCATCCTTTAATTACAATCTACCTAAGTGTATCCTGGGTTCACTAATTAGTTATCATTTGAATTTTATTTGAATTATGTCAGACATAGCCATTCCCATCTCCAATGAACCACGAAGCTGTGCGAGTGTGCATGTTGATCAATCTAGTGTTGATACATTGGTCTCTTTTGGTTTTCAAGACGAGGTTGCTCGGAAAGCCCTACAAGCATCAGTAAGCACCCTTTCCCTTTAAAAGAAAATTGAAAAAGAGGACAGCTCTCCTTATGTATATAACAGTTCCTTATGTCACGGTTCTTTTTTAAATACCTCTTGAGGCATACACCTCGAGGCATACATCTGGAGGCATTTTCCCTTGAAAACCACCTTGAGACTATAGCCTCAGACAGGTCAGGCATGACTTGCATCTCTTCGATCTGAGGAATTGCTGAGGTGCCTCCTTGGATCTACTATGGTTTTAAAGGTTGGATCTGTTATAATATACTAACTGTAACTGAAAGCATTGCTGTTTTATTATGTGTTAAATTTTTAACAATTTAATATACTATACACTCCTGCATATATAGCTTATAGTGTACTGTCATGTGGAACATTAAAGTCATCATTTCATCAGAAATCATGAAAGTGTAACATTGAATGTGTCTAGTTAGTATGAACAGTTTAGTGTTCATGAGTGTATATTCAATTGCTTATATCATCCATAGGTGAATATGGCATATGGTCTGCAGATCGTGCTTTGTAAGAATATCACATGGATTGACAATTTACATAAATGAGAAGCATGTGAAGGACGATGGAACTGTCTCTGGAGAAGGGGAATGCGACTATAGGGGAAGAAGGGTTAGGGCAGAGCTGTAGGTTTCGAGAGAGTGAGTGCCACCAATGAAAGAGGGAAGGCCACCAACAATGAGTGGTTTGCGACGAATAATAATTTGGAGGGACCCATGGATGTGATGATGCCGTGGCATAAGAGATTTGTGGAGAATAATGAAAAGATGGAAGAGCGTGTCTTATTCAAGAGGTCTAGGGGTACTTATATAGGACAAAATCCTAGAGAGTTCAAAGGAGAATGTTGGGAAAAATGAATAACTTGTTTATTCCATGAACCATAAGCTCTCTTATATAAGAGAGTAGCCTATGGGTAAATTACATAAAACATACTATGAAGAAACAAAGTAGAGAAAAGTACAGATACTACTATTATTGTATGCGTTAACACTCCCCCTCAAGATGGAGCATAGATATCAATCATGCTCAGCTTGGAAGCACTCTTCTGAAATGGACCTCATAGCAATGCCTTGGTGAATATGTCCGCAGTCTGATTCTCTGAGGTAACATGAGATGTAGCAATGAACCCTTTCTGAATCATATCACGTATGAAGTGACAGTCCACCTCAATATGCTTGGTCCGCTCATGGAATGCTGGGTTGTTTGCAATAAACAAGGCAGCCTGATTATCACATTCCAAGTTCATAGGAAGTGGTACATCTAAACATAGGTCTGTAAGCACAGCTTTCACCCACATCATCTCTGTAGTAGCCTGGGCCATAGCCCTATATTCGGATTCAGCACTAGATCTAGCTACCACTGTTTGTTTCTTACTTCTCCATGAGACTAGGGCATCTCCAACATAGACAACATACCCTGAGGTGGACTTCCTATCCTTGGGACATCCTGCATAGTCTGCGTCTGCACATGCTGAGATAGAGATCCCCTTTCCTTTCTTGAATAGCAGACCTGCACCTGGAGAAGATTTGAGATATCTAAGAATCATATGTATTGCATCCATATGCACCTGGCGTGGTTGCTCCATGAACTGGCTCACACGACTCACTGCAAATAATATATCTGGTCTAGTGATCGTGACATACAACAGTTTGCCTACCAGTTCTCTATATCTTCTCCTGTCCACCTCCTCTGTGTTATCTTCATAAAGCTTCATGCTGGGATCCATTGGTGTCGTAGCAGGTCGACACCCAAGCATACCTGTTTCACTCAACATGGTGACATGACTAGCCCATATGAATTTCTAGCAAATTCAAGCCCCAGAAAGTATCTAAGGACCCCAAGATCCTTAGTGACAAATTCACTACCCAACATTTCTTTCGCCTGCCTTATGCCCTGCTCATCATCTCATGTAATCAAGATGTCATCAACATAAACCATAATGACAATGATACCTCTCGCGGTCTTCTGTATAAACAAGGAATGATCAGCATTGGAGCGTTTGTATCCTTGTTTCTCGAAGAGATCCGAGAGCTTCTGAAACCATGCTCTGGGGCTCTGCTTAAGGCCATAGATAGCCTTATGCAACCTGCATACCTTGGAGCACCCCCCCTCAACAGCAAAACCAGGTGGCTGTTGCATATACACCTCTTCCTGCAAATCTCCATATAGGAATGCATTCTTCACGTCCAACTGATGGAGCGGCCAGTCTCGAGCAACTGCAACTGACAGCAAGATCCGTAGAGTGGAATGACGTGCCACATGCGCGAATGTGCCAAGATAATCCACCCCGTATGTTTGTGTGAAGCCACGTGCAATCAGACGCGCCTTGTATCTGTCAATAGAGCCATTTGCATTTTGCTTCACTGTGAACATCCATTTGCAGCTCACTGGGTTCACATCTGGAGGTATAGAAACCAAAGTCCAAGTTCCTCTGGACTGAAGTGCTGACATTTCTTCTTCCATTGCTAGCCGCCATCTACTATCCTGCAGAGCCTCATGATGATTCCGTGGAATATCTATAGCTGAAAGTGCCATAGCAAACGACCTGAAGTCTCCAGATAGCCGCTCAAAAGACACAGAGGCTGATAATGGATATTTGGCACAACTCCTCTTCGACTTCCGTAAAGCAATGGGAATATCCAAATCAGCTGTAGGCTCATCTGGCTCCTGCACTACATCCTGTTCAGAAATGTCGTCAGATCCATCAATATTAATATTTTCATTACATACCATAGGCGAGCTAGTGGACGAGTCATGACCATGAGTTGGAGTAAGCCTGCGGGTATAATGGAACGGGAACGGTGAGATAGGCTGCTGTGGTGGTGGTGGTGGTGATGATGGCATCTGAGGTGGTGGTGGTGTCATGTATATGGCATCAGGTGGTATAGGTGGAAGCTGCTTGTCTCCTGATGCTGAAAAATACATAACAGAGTCAAAAAATGTAACATCTGCACTGATCATATACCGCCGACGCAGAGGATCAAAGCACTTGTACCCCTTTTGAGTTCTGGAGTACCCAACAAAGACACTCTTGACAGCCCTAGGAGAGAGCTTGTCAGTACCCGACGACAACTGATGGACAAAAGCAACCGACCCAAACACACGAGGAGTAAGAGGGAACAGATCCTTGTCAGGATGAATAAGTGAGAACGGAATTTGTTCATTCAAGACAGACGAAGGCATACGGTTGATTAGGTAACATGCAGTAAGAACTGCATCGCCCAGTAGGAATTGGGAACATGACTCTGTATAAGTAGTGATCTAGTGACATCAAGAAGATGACGGTGTTTTCGTTCAGCAATCCCATTCTGTTGAGATATATGAGCACAAGATGTTTGGTTAATAATCCCTTTTGAGGAGTAGTAATTGGCAAGAGTATTGGTGCACAACTCTAAAGCATTGTCACTTCTCACAAGCTTCACAGATGTAGAAAAAACATTTTGTATTTCATTCAGAAAGTGGATAATGATATTTCCTGCTTCAGATTTATTTTTCATCAGAAATACCCATGACACTCTAGAGAAATCATCCACAAAAACTATATAAAATCTGTGTCCCTGATGATCGGGTACACGACTCGGACCCCAGACATCAATATGAAAGAACTCAAACTTGGAGGTACTACTCCGACCTGGACGACTGGGAAAGGACGACCTGTGATGCTTTCCCAACTGACATGCCTCACATTGAATAGGTGTGTGAGGGAGACCATAAGGTAAAACTCGACGCAACTTCTGAAGCGGTAAATGACCAAAACGCAGATGCCATAATAAGGTTGATACTTGTCCAGAAGAGGATGAAGATCCAGCAAAAGGAGTCTGATTCAGGCGGTATAGGCCTCCTTGCTCATAGCCACGACCAATCACATTGCCCGTATGGATGTCCTGAAAAATCAAAGAAGATGGATAAAAAATTGCCCGACAATGTAGATCCTTTGTAATCTGGCTAATTGACAATAAATTCATTGAGAAATCAGGTGCATGTAGCACATTCTTGAGCTGCATAGAGGATGTCAATCTAGCCTCCCCTGACCAGTGATGGGGGAATTAGTGCCATTGGCAATCACGACTGTCCGACCTGGAGGGATCTGAGTGTATCCTGAAAGCAGACTCTGGTCGCCACATAGATGATGTGTAGCGCCCGAGTCCATAATCCATGGTAAAGTATCTGATCTACTACTGTGGAATGCAAGTATACTACCTGAAGCACTGGTAGAAGCAGAGGCAGAAGCGGCAGCATCAGAATGGCTCTCTGTAGTCGGTGCTAGAGTAGATGGTGGAATAGCGCCCCTCAGACGGGCAACTAGATCCTCGAATCGTTGATCCAGAGTAGCAGCAGACGGGGGCTCTATCTGCTCAGCAGCTCGTGCAGATGCAGGAAATCCATGCTTTAAGTAGCATGTGTCTTCACTGTGTCCTACTCGATGGCAGTAGGTACATGTTAGTCTAGTGCGGCCACCTCTTCCACGAGGTCCACGTCCACGGCTCGGGTGATGGAACCCACGACCTCTGTTGACTGCCATGGCTGAAGAGTTCTGACTCGCAGCTGTGGAAGGAACTGTGATCCGACTCAATCTATGAAACGCTTCCTCCATGGGAGGAATAGTAGAGTCTGCCAGAATCTGTGATCGTGTCGCCTCATACTCTGGATCAAGTACAGCTAGAAACACCCCTACCATAGTCGCGTTCCTATATGTCTTCTGCTGTTCTGGCGTGGCTGTCAGGGGCATGAAGCTATAGAGCTTCTCGAACATCCCTCTTAGTGATGTACAAAGGGAATGTAGGGGGCGACCATTCTGCTTGATGGTGAAGATATCATGCTGGAGTTGCAGAATCTGTCTCGTTCTTCGCCTGAGAATATGTAGCCGCCAGAATGTCCCACATATCCTTCGCTGTGGGTTGATGGAGGATGTCGTTGGCAATCTCAATTGCCAACGTGCCAGATAGCCAAATATTGGCGTATGCGTCATCAGCCTCCCATGAGGCATTGGTTCCAGTCTTCTCAGCAGGCTCCGGTTCGGTAGGAATGTGCTTCTTACCCGTAGACTTCATCATGCTCATGAACTGCATTGCCCACAGTTCATAGTTAGTACCATCCATCTTTACAATAGGCGCTGGACCACGGAATGCGCCAATCGATGGGATATCTGCCTTGCTTTCTGATATACTGGATACTGAAGACTGGAACGTCTGACAAACCAATCTGTGATTTGTCTACACTGACATAGACAAGTTTAGTTGCACGTGTAGACCTCACGCAACTAAACCCATGTAGATGAAGGTGCTCGCTTTAGGGCCTTACGCGTGCCCCCGTACGACCTACTGGCGCGCTGGATGAGTATGCGCAATACACGCACTGTTTGGCGTGCTGGGAAGCACGCTAGTGTGCCACAGGTTCTTGTTCAGATGTGCACCGAGCCCCTGGGATATGCGCTAGTGCGCTATGTGCGCACAGGAGAAGAGGCAGAGGCGCAAGGTGCGCTGGTGCGCACGATGCGCTGGGCGATACTGCTGGTGCGCAAGAGGGGAGCGCTACCGCCTGCAAGGTGCGCTGGCGATGTGCGCTACCGCTGCAATGTGCGCTGGCGATGCACGACACCGCACGTTAGTTTGCGCGCTACCGCACGCAGGCAAGGGGAGAAGCCAATCGTGCGAAGAAGATGGCGCAATGCGTGCAACCCGAGAGGGAGAGAGGCGGCGTCGATCGGAGAGGAGGGGCGGCGCCGATCGACGAGGAAGAGGCTGGCGGGTGGGGGTGGGGTTAGGGTTTCGAGAACTCCGGTCTAGGACCGTCGCTCTGATACCATGTTGGGAAAAATGAACAACTTGTTTATTCCATGAACACTAGGCTCTCTTATATAGGAGAGTAGCCTATGGGTAAATTACATAAAGCATACTATGAAGAAACAAAATAGAGAAAAGTACTGATACTACTATTATTGTATGCGTTAACAGAGAACATACATAAATACCCTTAACAGGATTACAATATACTCCTACTACATAGAATATTCTCTTAACATATATACTCCTAACACCCCCTCAAGTTGGAGCATATTTATCACTCATGCACAACTTGGAAACAATCCAGGAAAGTCGTTTCTTAGGTAGTGCCTTTGTGAAGACATCTGCAAGCTAAAGGTCAGTGTTGTGAGGAGTAGTAATCCTCCCAATCTCGACAGCATCACGAACAAAATAGCAGTCAACCTCTATATGTCGCTCATGGAACACCGGATTCGTGGTAATATATGTAGTAGATTTGTTGTCACAATATAGTGGAATAGGAGTAGTGACATTTATACGAAGTTCTTGCAAAAAAGTTAATAGCCATGTGATCTCGCAAGTGGCTTGAGCTGTCGCCCTATACTATGCTTCTGCACTGGATCTTGATACAACAGTATGCTTCTTGCTTCTCTAAGTATCAAGATTTCCTCCAACCATCATAGCATAACTTGTGGTGGAGCGCCAATCCTCTGGTGAGCTTACATAATCAACATCAGCATATGCAATAACATCGGTGTACCCATTTGCACTATAGAAGAGGACACACCCTGGTGATTCTTTCACGTATCAAAAAATCTAAAGAACATCCTCCCAGTGATTGTAACAAGGTTGCTCCATGTGTTGACTAGCTCTGCTCACTGCATAGGAAAATATCTGGTCCGGTGACAGTAAGGTAAAGAAGTTTGCCAACCAAGCTCCGTTATCGAGTAACATCTTCGAAGATAGGATTAGAGGATGTGAAGTGTTTCTTAGGATATGCAGGATTACCATCGAGCCTGCATCCAAGTAATCTGATTTTCGTAAGAATGTCCAGACAATATTTTCTCTGTAAGAGATGAAGACCCTTTGTAGTGCGTAATACTTTTATGTCCAAGAAATAACGTAGTGGACCAAGATCTTCGGTAACAAATACCTTTTGGAGGAAGGCCTTGGTCTCTAGTATCCCTTTATCATCATCACCTGTGATAATCATATCATCCACATAGACTGCAAGAATAACAGTACCAGCTGTTCGTCTTCTAACAAACACAAAATAATCAGAGGTTGTTCTCTGTAAGCCAAGAGTGCTAATCTCTGCAGTAAGTTTGTCGAACCATGCTCTTGGGCTCTGTTTTAGGCCATATATTGCTTTGCGAAGTCGACATACATACTCCCCCTCGACTTCATAACCCGAAGGTTGCATTATATATATTTTTTCATCAAGATCACCATATAGAAACACATTTTTCACATCTAACTGAAAGATAGGCCATGCCTTATTAACTGCCATAGAAAGGATAGTCTTTATTAACGCCATACACACAACCAATGAGAATATCTCAAAGTAATCCACTCCATATGTCTATGTGAAGCCCTTTGCCACAAGACGAGCTTTCAACCTGTCAATCGACTCATCTGGGTTTTGTCGTAAAGACCCATTTACATGCCACAGGTTTAGTCCCTTTGGGACATTGCACTAGATAGTAGATCCCATGTTCCCTGGAAATAAGAGCATCCATTTCGTCATCCATGACCTTTCATCCTCCTGAATCTTACATAGCACTATGGTGGTCTCTCAGAATAGAAAAAGTCATGACAACATCTGCATATCTTCTGTTAGAGCAAGATAAACCGACAGTAGAGGTGAAATGTGACATGGGATAAGAAGTGCATTGCCTCTTAGTCCTGCACAGAGCAATTGGAAGATTTTGTGGATCATCCGAGATTCCGAGACATCATTGGAGGGGACACTTGTAGAAGGCATATCATCCTCAAAAAGAGAAACATGCAAAGGAACATCTGGGGTGAAGATATTTGTCTGCGTTTATAGACAATGGGTGGAGGCGGAAGATCTTGAAGGATATCTGTAAGAGTCTGAGTGAAGGAACTAGTCTGCTAAAAAAAGTTACATTTGCAAAGATATAATAGCGACATCCATTTGGATCATAACACATGTAACCTTTTTGAGTACTAGAATAACCAAGAAAGACACATTTGATTGCACGAGGAGAAAGTTAATTTGTAGTGTGAAAGTTATGAATAAAAGACACACATCTAAAGATTCTTAACGGAAGAGTAAAGGGTGACTCAGTTGGGTAAAGTAGAGAGAAGGGGGTTGATCCATTTAGGTTTGGAGACGGAATTCTGTTGATAAGATGAATAACAGTCAAAATGACATCACCCTAGTAGGTCTTGGGAATCTTCATCTGAGTACGAAGAGAGCAGGCAATATTTAAGAGATGTCTGCGTTTTCTTTCTGCTATCTCGTTTTGTTGGGACGTATATGGGCAAGAGGTTTGATGTATGGTTCCGTGGGAGCAAAGAAATATGTTAGGTCATGTTGTGTGAATTCGAGGGCATAATTTGAACAGAAAATTTTTATACTGGAGGAGAATATATTTTTGACATAATGAAAGAAGTTTTTGATAATTTTATTAATCTCCAAATGCTCTTTTAGAAGATAGACCCAAGATGATCTACTATAATCATCAACAAAAACAACAAAATACCTATATCCACTCAGAGTATGGATTGGACAAGGTCCCTAAATATCACAATGGACTAAGGATAAAGGAACTTCACGACGAGGCTCGGTACGAGCGGGGAACGACATTCGATGATGTTTCCCGAACTGACATGCCTCGCACTCAAAAGGCTTGAGCATAGAGAGTTCAGGAAACATTAAAGAGAGAGCTTTGGCAGATGGATGATCAAGACGACGATGCCAGAGGAGAGGATCGACATAGATGGACGAAACACCAACAAAATCGAAGTCAGAGGGGATATCAAGATAATAAAGACCGTTCCCTACCAAAGATCTGTCTCGTCTGGATGTCCTAAAAATAACAATAAAACTCATCAAATATAACTCGACAATTACATATAATAGATTAAGAGGAAAATCAGGAGCTCTGTGAACGTAGTAAGTCGGAGTTTGGGGGAAAAATCCATGGTGCCACATTAGTAGGAGAATGAGCGCCATTAGCAACCCAAACAGTCTTCACAACAGAAGACGACCGTGCGGAGTTGAGAAGACTACCTTCCCCCGTCAGATGAGTTGATGCATTTGAGTTGATGATCCATGCAGGAGCAGATGTAGTAACCGAGTTACAAATTGTACCTGATGTAGTGGCCAGACTAGCAGTAGGAGTGGAAGCATGAGTATCATTGGCAAAGGTTTGTAACATTTGCCGAAGACAAGCATACTCATAAGCAGTAAAGGAGGTTTGACTGCTACTGGATGACTCCACAATATCATAGGTGCCATTGTAAGAGACAGTGTCATAGGCGTTGTTGGCATTAAGAGGTGTTGAGAATGTAACCGTAGTTATTCTTTGTATCCCCGTTAAGGGCACATCTGTACTTTTCTCTGTATGGCTCTCTAGGGTTTTTAGGATTTTGTCCTATATAAGAACCCTTAGACCTATGGAATAAACATGAACTTTCAGCCTCTCCACATGGTATCATAGCAGTGGTCCTAGACCGGTGTTCTGACCTAATCCCTGCCGCCACCGCCTGCCCTTTTCTCCCCTGCGCCCACCACCCCCTACACGTGGCCCTACGCGCCTCCCGCGACCTCCCCACGTCCTAGCGGCGCCGCCCTAGCCGCACGCGACGTCGCCCCGAGACCCTAGCGCATCCCCAGCGCCGCCAGCGGCCTCCTCCGCGCCGCCTGTGGCCTTCGCAGGCCCCTCCGACCTCCTTGCGTCGCACGCGACGCTGACCTAGCGCAACCTCGAGGCCCGTTGCCTCCCCAACGCCGCCAGCGGTCTCCTCTGCTCTGCCTGCGGCCTCCGCGGGTCCTAGTGGCATCCCTCTGTCGCATGCGACGCCGCCCCAGCGCCTCCCCGCGGCCCGCTGTCTCCACAACGCTGCAAGCGGCCTCCCCGTGCCGCTCTGCCTACGACGTGACAGCCTCATGTGGTCTCCACTGCCTATTCATGATGTACTACTAGGTTCCCATGCTACCTAAGGCTACAAACACTTTCTAGGTCACTTCTTCTTGACCTGTACGACCACCATGGCATCTGCATCTTCAGACACCAAGCCCTTGTACCCTACATCTTCTATGATGGTACAGGGCACTTCTATCAAACATAAGTGTTCGGAGAATTACGTTCTATGGTCTCGTTCCTTCCGAGTATTTATTGGTGGCCAACGCAAGATCTATGTTCTCGCTATTGATCCGCCCAAGGTGACGGAGACTAACTACGACACCTGGTATGTCGACAACTGCCAAGTAATTACTTTGAATGCTAACAGTGTTGATCCAACTATAGCCTCGAACCTGCTCTACAAATCTACTGCCAATGAGATGTGGGACAGTCTTGAGAAGACTCACTCCCAGAAGACGACCAAGTCTAGGCTCTCCAATATCTACACACAGATCTGGTTTGCAACTCAAGGAGATACACCCTTGATTGAATACTATCGCCTCCTCACAGGTTTGTTCGAGGAACTCCTTATATTTCAACCTGCTTGCTGTGACAAACAGATAGGAGAACGTGCAGAATGGAAGGTGTATCGGTTCCTCTCAGGACTACACCCACGGTACAAGCCCGTGAAGGATCAATTTCTGACAACTGTTGCTCTACCCTCTCTTGAGACTATCTTTGGCAGACTCCAGGAGCTTGAGTCTCCAAACCCCCCTCCGTCTGCAGAGACTACCGCACACTTTGCAGGAGGATGTTCGACCTACCAGGGGGGACGTGGCCATTCTTTTGGTCGTAGTCATGGACGTGAGCATGGACGAGGACGTGGCTCAGGTCGCAGCCGTGGACGTGATTATACAATTGCCCGCTACCCAGCGTGCTCCCATTGCGGACGCTGGAATCATCCATCAGAACGATGCTGGGCGAAATTTGGCATGCCTCCTAATGCCAACAACGCCTATGAGACTAATTCTTTTGATGACGCCTATGATACTATGGACGCCTCTCCTGCCCAGTCCTCCACAGACAATGCTACCTCCTTTACTGCAACATAGTATGCTCACCTTCGCCAATTGCTACAGAACTCTGCCAATGATACTCTTGCTTCTGGCCCTACTGCTAGTCTGGCTGCCACAACCGGCACGATTGCTAGCTTTGCCTCCGCTTCTGCTCCTGCCTGGATAATCGACTCGGGTGCACCCACTCATCTTACAGGAGAAGGTAGTCTTCTCACCTCCTCACGGTCATCCTTTGTTGTAAAAACTGTTCGTGTGGCAAATGGTGCTCATTCCCATATTACGAGTGTGGGAACTGTGGACAAGGCCCTAATTGTCGGTTTCGGTACCTACCGAAATAGAATTTCGATGGAATTTCGACCGAAATTTCGGTCATTTTGGTCGTTTTTTGTACTAGGACCCCCATATTTCGGTCATTTCGGTTGTTTTGGTCGAATTTCGATTTCGACTGGATTTCGATATTCGACAGAAATTCAACCGAATTTCGCTGAAATTTAAGGCCATGACCGTGGATTTTTCCTCCAAACTTCGGCTAACTGATGTCCACTGTGCTCCTGATTTTCCTCTCAGTCTTCTGTCTGTTCATAAGCTATGCACGGAACTTAACTGTCGAGTGATATTTGATGGTTTTTGTTGTTATTTTCAGGACATCCGGACGAGACAGATTTTTGGTGGGGGACATGAGAAGAATGACCTATATTATATTGATATTCCTTCCGACTCTGGTTTTGCTGGCGCGACTTCCATCTCTGCTGACCCTCTCCTCTGGCATCTTCGTCTCGGTCATTTGTCTGCAAAAACTCTCTCCTTATTGTTCCTCGAACTATCTATGTGCAAGCCCTTTGAGTGCGAGGCATGTCAGTTCGGGAAACATCATCGAGCTTCCTTTCCTACTCGTACTGAGCCTCGTCGTGAAGTTCCTTTCTCTTTAGTTCATTGTGATGTTTGGGGACCCTGTCCAGTTCGAACCATAAGTGGGCATAAGTATTTGTTATTTTCGTTGATGATTATAGCAGGTCATCATGGTCTATCTTTTAAAAGAACGTCCCAAGATCAATAAAATTGTCAAAAATTTCTTCCACTATGTCAAAAATAATGTTTCCTCTAATATACCGACTTTCCGTTCTGATAATGCCTCGGTATTTACTCAACATGACCTTGCAGATTTCTTTGCTTCCAAAGGGACCATATATCAAACCTCCTGTCCATATACATCTCAATAAAATGGGATAGCCGAACGCAAGCACCGGCATTTCCTAAATATTGCCCTCTCCCTTCTCACTCAGATGAAGGTTCCCAAGAATTACTGGGGTGATGTTTTAACCGCATTTCATCTTATCAATAGGGTTCCTTCTCTCAACCTAAAGGGGTTAACACCCTTCTCTATACTTCAGCCGAATGAATCACCTTTTCCCCCGTCTCTACGAATTTTTGGGTGTGTGTCATTTGTTCATAATTTTCACACTTCAGATAAACTTTCCCCTCGTGCTATCAAATGTGTCTTCCTTGGTTATTCTCATACTCAAAAGGGTTACAGGTGTTATGACCCCGTTGGACATCGATGAAATATCTCTGCAGATGTAACCTTTTTTGAGCAGACCAGCTTCTTCACACAGCCTGTCACCGATATCCCTCTGGATCTTCCTCCTCCACCAATTGTTTATAAACGTCGCCAACAACCTTCACCACCAGATGTCTCTTTGCCCATCCCTTTTTTACAGGATGATATGTCTTCTTCAAGTGTCCCTTCCAATACTGTCCCGGATGATCCAAGAGATCTTCCCATTGCCTTGCGAAAATCAAAGAGGAAATGTATTTCTCATCCTATGTCTCATTTCACTTCTACTGCTGGTTTATCTTGCACTGGCAGACGATATGCAGATGTTCTCATGACTATTTCTACTCCGCGAGACCATCACAGTGCTTTACAGGATTCAGGTTGGCGAAAGACCATGGATGAGGAGATGGATGCTCTCCTTTCCAGGGGGACATGGGATCTGCAATGTCCCAAAGGGATTCGACATGTGGCATGTAAATGGGTCTTCACAACCAAGCAGTCACCAGATGGGTCGATTGACAGGTTAAAGGCTCGCCTTGTGGCAAAAGGCTTCATACAAACATATGGGGTGGACTACTTTGAGACATTCTCACCTGTTGCTCGTATGGGGTCTATACGGACCATACTTTCTGTGGCGGCTAACAAAAGCTGGCCTATTTTTTAGCTTGATGTGAAAAATGCCTTTTTATATGGCGATCTTGATGAGGGAGTCTGCATGATACGGCCTTCAGGTTATGAACTCGAGGGGGAGAGTGTATGCCGACTTCACAAGGCCATTTATGGCCTAAATCAAAGCCCACGAGCATGGTTCGAGAGACTTACTACTGAAATCAGCACTCTTGGCTTCCAGAGAATAGCTTCGGACTATTATGTGTTTGTCAGAAGACGAACAACTGGTACGGTCATTCTTGCAGTCTATGTGGATGATATGGTGGTCAAAGGGGATGATGACAACGTCATACTAGAGACCAAGGCCTTCCTGCAGAAGGTATTTGTTACCAAAGACCTTGGTACTCTTCGGTACTTCTTGGGCATAGAAGTACTATACACTACAGAGGGTCTATATCTCACAGAGGAAATATTGTCTAGACATTCTTACTGAAGCAGGGTTACTTGGATACAAATCTGCTGGTATTCCGGCAGATCCTAAGAAACATGTCACGTCACATGATCCTGTCTTTGAAGATGCTACTCGATGCAGAAGTTTAGTTGGCAAACTTCTTTATCTAGCTGTCACTGGACCAGATATCTCTTATGCAGTGAGCAGGGCTAGCCAACATATGGAGCAACCTAGGTACAATCACTGGGAGGATGCTCTTCAGATTCTAAGATACTTGAAGGAATCACCAGGATGTGGCCTCTTCTACGGGGCACATGGATACACAGATGTTATTGCCTATGCCGATGCCGACTATGCGAGCGCACCAGAGGATCGACGCTCCACCACAGGATATGCTATGTTCGTTGGAGGAAATCTTGATACTTGGAGAAGCAAGAAGCAAACTGTTGTGTCCAGATCCAGTGCTGAAGCAGAATATCGGGCAATGGCTCAAGCTACATGTGAGATCACATGGTTACTTACCTTCCTGTAAGAACTTGGAATTGCTATTACCACTCCTATTCCATTATATTGTGACAACAAATCTGCTACGTACATTGCCACGAATCCAGTGTTCCATGAGCGAACCAAGCATATCGAGGTTGACTGCTACTTCGTTCGTGATGCTGTTAAAAGTGGAAGAATTATTACTTCTTATATTGGTATTGATCTTCAGCTTGCTGACGTATTCACAAAAGCCTTACCGAAGAAGCGACTTTTATGGATTATTTCCAAGTTGGGCATGCTTGATAAGTATGCTCCAACTTGAGGGGGAGTGTTGAGAATGTAACCGTAGTTATTCTTTGTATCCCCATTAAGGGCACTTATGTACTTTTCTCTGTATGACTCTCTAGGGTTTCTAGGGTTTTGTCCTATATAAGGACCCCTAGACCTATGGAATAAACATGAACTCTCAGCCTCTCCACAGGAGGCATGCCAAACTTTGCCTAACAACATTTTGACGGATGATTTGGGCGTCCGTAATGAGTGCATGGTGGATAACGGGTAGTAATAGTATCGCGTTCACAACCGCAACCTGAATCACGTCCTCGTCAAAACTCACGGTCTCTACCTCGGCCAAGGTTACGACCACTTCCTCCTTGGTAGGTCGAGCGTCCTCTAGCAAAATGTGCAGTAGTCTCAGCGAAAAGAGGTGAAGGAGACTCTAGTTCCTGTAGTCGACCAAAAATGATCTTAAGAGAGGGCAGGGTTGTAGCCGTCAAAAACTTCAACGGCTTGTACCGTGGATGTAGTCTTGATAAGAAACGATACACATGCCATTCTGCGCGTCGCCTATCTTTTTGTCACAGCAAGCATGTTGGAAGATAATGAGTTCCTCAAACAGGCCAATGAGGAGTCGATAGTACTCGATCAAGAATGTATCTCCTTGATTTGCAGACCAAATTCTTGTATAGATATCTCTGAGTATGTGCTTGGTTGTTTTCTGGGAGTGAGTGTTCTTAAGGCTCTCTCACATCGCCTTTGCAGTTTCCTTATAGAGAAGATTGGAGGCTATATTCGGATCGACACTATTGGTCATCCAAGTAATCACCTAGCAGTTGTCGAGGTTGCTAGGGCAGCACAGTGCTGCTAGGGCAGCGCATGGCCGTTGGGTGGGCGACGTGGGGCCGCTGTGGCATTGTGGGGGCACGTGGAGGTGGCGGCACAAGGCTGCTGGAGGCAGTGCAGGGCTGCATAGGGAAGCGACACATGGCCACAGGATGGGGAAGGCGGCACAGGGCTTGGTGGTGGCGGTAGGATTAGGTCAGAACACCGGTCTAGAACTGTTGCTCTGATACCATGGAGAATAATGAAAAGATGGAAGAGTGTCTTATTCAAGAGGTCTAGGGGTCCTTATATAGAACAAAACCCTAAAGAGCTCAAAGGAGAAAATACATAAATACCCCTAACATGGTTACAAAAATACACTTCTACTACATAGAATATTCCCGTAACATATATACTCGTAACAAGATTCAAGGATGATGGATGGTTATCATCGAGCTCCGGCAACATCGTGCAGAGGAGCTGTTGGTTGATAGTCGACCAAGTCCATTGTGCTATTGGTGTAGGAAGAGAGGGTATATGGTCTGGGTCTGCTGGGAACACGAAGCTTTGTTTTTCCGTTGCGGTTGCCTGGGTCATCGAAGCATGGCGTGCATGTCTTCGGGATGGCGATGGTCGTTTGCAAATTCTTCTCGTTTCAGTACCCCACTTTCTTAGTAATCGAAGATCTTGCTATTGCAATGAATGGATACTACAACTGAAGGCATGAAGGGGGAGTTGTAGTCAAGGTTTTAAACAAATGAGAGGTGGATCGAGGATGTTACCTATAAATGGGGTAAGCCTGAAGTGGTCGGGAATAAGCATCATTCTTATGAAGAGAAATCAAATTGATAATTTTATACATCTATAACTTTATATGATATATGTTAGGGATTGCATGTAGATGGGTAATTGGATTTCTCCAGTATCTGAATACCATGCTCTCCTGTTTAGTCTCGTACCAACTATTGATGGGTCTTTCCTGTGTTGGTGGGGCTATATATAAATCTCAACTCCCATTGTACTCTTTGAGAAACATGATAGAAAAATGCAACCCTTAGTGGCTTTAGCCTGTTGTTTCATCCCGATCTTTATGGGATTGGGTTCGACGTAAATCTCCATGTTTTTGTTCATAATTTTGATTCGACTGTTCTTTATTTTATATTTCACATAGTATCAGCAGATTGATTTTTGGGTTTGTTTGTTCGATGTATTTTGTTTCAATTATCGTTTTATTTGGAGTTTGAGATTTATGGTGCTTAAGCATGGAGATCAGAGAAAACATGCAGGGCAATGTATTGCTGCTCATGAGATGGTGTTGTGATTTCACATAGCAACAAGAATCTCGAATTGCGTTGCTCTCTTGTAACCTTGCTATGTGGTTTTGTTCTTGAATATTATTCATAGAATATTCACCACTGCGCATGAACAACAATGACGGATAAGTAATCCTCACATCAATCCGGGGTGGTGTTCAGGACACAAGGAGGAAATCATAAGCGTGATATGGGTTCACCCCCCATCATCGAGAAAGGGTCCTCCTTCCCCAAAGTTAGGAAGGTGGCATAGAAATAAGAAAGAGACAACAACTGCTACCCACTCGTGCCGCCTCGCGGAAAAGCGGAGAAGATTCGAGCTTGTGGAAAGAGAGGATTGGCAGCATTATGACTGCATGTTCCATGATGTTGGCAACACGAGGAGAAAGCTCCAGCACGTGGATTTAGAAGGAAGCCCATTGGTTGCGAGGGTTTCCTCTGGAGCCTTATTTGATGAAGGAAGGTGACATCGTGCTACGTAAGTTTGGCTCTGTATCGGGAATCCTAGAATGAGACAATAGGGGCAGCAACTACTCTTCTTTGAAGGGCTTGTGTCCCATTTTATTTTTCTGCCATGTCTTTGTAATGGGCCCAGCTAGGTCGGGAGCCAATAATTTTTTGAAAAAAAGGGATAGATGAGAGGAAAAAAAGGCAGTCCAGAATAGAATGACATGGGCTGAAGTCTGAGACAGTCCAAAAAAAGGTAGTGGACTGTTCATAAAAAATGAATGAAAAAAGGGTGAATGATGATAGTTGTTTATTAAAAAAAGGTGGAAGGCAGCAAAATTAAATAAGGGCTAGCAGAATAAAAAGGAGACTGTTAAATGTTTTTAAGTGGCCTTTAGGCCAAGTCACATTGTTTCTTTCAACAATTTATACTTATTTTTGTTTTTGTTGAAAAAACAAGAGTAAATTACAAAAAAGTCACTGAACTATACACTTGATTTCAATGTCATATTTGAACTTTAAGAAGTAACAATGTGGTACCTGAACTTTCAAGTTTGTCTCAATGTGGTCCTTCACCATAGAAATTTAGTTGATTATTTTGTCATTTTAACCTTAAATTTCAGTAGTCAGGGATCAGATTGAGATAAATTTGAAAGTTCAGGTACCACATTGTTACTTTTGAAAATTCATGTATGACATTGAAATCTAGTGTATAGTTCAGAGACTTTTTTTATAATTTACTCAAATGAAGCTTGTTAAAAAAAGTGAGGCAACATAAGCGATGAAAAAATGATTCCAAATAAGTAGATAGGAATGAAAAAGAGAGAATGTAAAAAATGATATTTTTTGTTTGACTATCATCTTTATTTGTTCTCTAAATTTGGTCGAGTATCTTCATGTTTCTGCCAAGTATGAGAGAAAGGAAGAGCATTGAGTAGAGTTCTTTAGACTCTATCATTGTTTGAGTTACTATGTATTAGAGTGGCCATTTTCTCGTGAACTTGATTATGAGTCCACGAGATCCTTTCGAGGTTCCAATGAGAGAGAACTCGCTTCACGGTCCTTATGAGGATGACCTACTTTTCAAAACTTGTGTATGGATATTCCTGTGGCATTTCTTTGTTTGGCAGAGAGATGGCAGTTTTCCATCAAGGAGACATGTTGCATGCGAGAGTTGTCCAAGAGGGAGATTCATTGCAGTAGTGATGACTCTAATTGATGCAGATACAGAGTATATGGGCCAATTATTGATCCGATTTCTCTACAGATCATCAGTCGTATTCTAATTGCTCCTCACCGACATGACATGAGAAGCAATGTCGTCAGCTGCAACCCACAAAATATGTCTTGAGTCAAGGTTGTCTATAATATCATGTATTCAATGTGTGAGTAATTACTTTTTTCTATTTGTCCAAGATGAGCATGCCTATGGTCAACTTAGAAGAACACTTCTAGAATGACCTTTTAGGTAGGGTCTTGGTGAAAATGTCTGCCATATGTTTTCCTGAGCTAATGTGGGAAGTAGAGATGAAGCTTTTCTGTATCATATCTCTAGTGTAGTGGTTATCCATCTCGATGTGTTTGGTCCTAAAATTGAAAGTTGGATTATTGGCAACAGATAATGCAACATGGCATGAACCCCTTTGTTGCGAGTGGACCTTTCTGATCAGAGAGTAGAAGATTTCATTTAGATGACGAGGTGCGTTAGCATGGCAGACTACCTGGCGGATGGGAGGGATGCAGGGATCTAGAGGGATGGTCACTTATTGATGAGAAAAGCATACAAAGAGTTATGTTTGACCACAGTTTTTGATCAGAGATGGGTTGGATTGTGCATGTATTTGGACATGGAAGGATGCACGATGCCAGCAATGTGAGGAGTTGGTTGGAGGACATCGTTCACATTTTCTTCATCTACGTGCTCAAGGTAGGTTTGGGACGAGTCTAGGTTATCTGGCATCTCGTTCAAGAGCATGGATTCCTTTTGGGTCTCGATTGGTGAAAGCTGGAGAGGCTCAGATGAAGGGAGACAAAGGGCTATTGCCACGATTTCGTCTATCTGGTTGGCTGCTCATCTTTAAACATGGGTGATTCTATGTAGAAAATGTAATTGAACATGTTCAGGCACTTTTTGATGCTTGCTATTTTGTAACCCTTTGTATCTTTTCAGGGAATTCTGAGTCTTCTGACATCGGCAAGTCCGACTTCGTCTACCTTTTCACCATCTCGAGACCTAGCCGGCTAGCTTCCCCATTAAAAACATTACCTTGTCATCAATTTTCCCTCAAAAGAAAGCCCACCTCTGGCTTCTTTTTTGACTTCCATGTTGGTAGAGTTCGCATATAACAATAGCTACCATGCAGCAAATGTGAGAAATTGTTCCTGTATGAGGCACCAAATGGGAGGCCATGCTGATCACTGGGTCTCCTTCCTTTGAATATTGAACATCATAACCACGAACAGGAATGAAACTGCAATAACTCCTGTATACCGCTTTCTATGAATATGTATGCGAGTAATGGTAAAGAATATCACTTGGGCACGAGTTCACAACATGAATATTATATCCTCACAACATATGTGTGAACAAGGTACGAGTTCATAACATGTGGGAATGAGGTATTTTGGTGTGCGTGTGTTCTTTGTGTGAAAATTAGATTTTGGGATTTAATAAAAATATAAGTATGTTGAATTTTTTGTTTTTATGCGCATTTTCCACATAAAGCTGTCTTACACCTGCTTCGGGAGTTATGCCTCGCTTGTGACGGAAAACTGCCTCCATCCACCTTAGGTTTTTAATTCCTTGTTTATGCCAATCCAACCAACTTGTTGGTGTTTGCTTGTTGGCAGGGAGGGAACATTGAGAAGGCCACTGACTGGATATTTAGTCAACCTGAAGCTTCTGTCTCGGTAGAAATGGACGCCTCATCAAGCAATGAGGTGGCAAATGCTGATTCAGGTTTACCCGACGGTGGTGGAAGTAAGTTCTTTACTTTGAAATTTTACATATTAATAGATGCTTTGGATAATCGGTAAGCTTCTTTTTTCCTTTTGGCATACTTGTTAAATATGATATCAAAACTGCTGCTCTTGAAAAAACTTTGCTTATGCTTCAACACCATTTATATTCCTTAATGCTGTTTTATAAAGAGCGTGCAAAAATCTAGTATATAAATGGACGGGATTATGAATCGCATTAGGGACCATTATGGCTTGAGAACAACCGTGTTCAGGTTCTTTGGGGTTGGTATTTGCAATGTCGATTCAAGGTTCAAATCCCTTTCACCTGATATAATGATTTCCATCTGAGCCCAACTTCAAATGCTTGTGAATCTGAACTGAAAGATGTAGACATCAACAATGAAAATATACAAAAGCATCAGCAAAGCCTTTTCCCACGTTAAGTAGGGTCGACTACTTGAATTCTTTGCTTCCATTCAGATCTATCTTGGGTCAATTTAAAAATGAAAATATAGTTGGTAAATAGTTTGATCAATGTCGTGTATCTAAAATGTGCTATTCATGAATATGGCTAATACATTCATGTGCACATAATAAGTGTTTTCCCTTCTTCCATCTCCACAGGATACAAGCTCATGGCATTTATTAGCCACATCGGGACTTCTACCCATTGTGGGCATTATGTTGCACACATCCGTAAAGACGACAGATGGGCGATCTTCAATGACACCAAGGTAGGTGCCTCTGTTGACCCACCTAAAGACATGGGCTATTTGTACTTCTTTGAGAGGATTAACGACCATGTACCCCATTAAGGTATCTCCTCTTTGTCTTCCCACCAAAGTATCAGAATCATAATTATTTTTTGATCAATCCTGTAACATTAACTTATTAGGTTCAAAATTTGTATTGTACGTTTTCTGAGTTATAAGATTTGGAAGGAGAAAGTGGGATTTTTTGCTCATGCAACCTGTGTTTGGCCGAAAGAAAAAGGATCAGAGTTCCTTTCCTTCATTTACTGGATGAACAACTACCTTCTCTCATTCCCTTTTGGTGTTGCATCTTTCAGATCATCTGTTATTCTTGTATATTAGTAGCTTTTATTATTTTAAGGTTGAATGCAAAGGTTTCAATCTTCAATTAAGGGGAAGAAGCCGAATCAACCAGAAAACCAATAAAGGAGGGGCCGTGGTATAAACAAGTTGGGAAGACAATTCATAATTGTAAATATAAAGTAAGTTGCATATTATGAGTTGGAGAAATATCGAAACAGATGAAACGGTAGAGGTGATAACTACACATTCTATTCATTAAAAATTACAATTACCATGAGAAGTTTGTGTACATAGAGTGCCTAATTATGGGGTCTTATCCTCATGAAAGGATAATATAAAATCATTATTCAACTCTAATATCATATTTCCTTATATTGTGGCATTGCTACTTGAAAAGAATGGAATAGGATTTCAATTTTTACATTTTTTTATGTGGGTATATGAACCGACACATGGAGAGCAATGGCCAAATGTGTCTCCTCAAATACAATGCTTCAAGCATTCAGGACAGGCCATGAAAAGTGTAATCGAAGCTAACCTGAGTAAACCTACTTAAAATTGGTCTGGTTCATTTTGCATATACAAGGGTTTGGGTTTAGTTTAATAAGATGAAAATGTTGTTCGATTTGCATTTTTTTGTGAGTATGTCTGCCTTTGAGTTTACTAGTACAATAGGTGATTGGAGATGAGAACATTGAAGCTACTAATAGGGATAGCTTTGCTAGTCTAGACCTCGAATGGTGTGAGGGGAAGAGGACATCCCTACGAAGAAAAGCCTCCGGACTATAAATTGAAGGCAAGGTGCTAGCCTCATGCATCGCAGTAGCGTGGATATTGGAACAAATTTGATCTAGATCAACTAGTTGTACTCGTTGGCAATGGAAAATATTTTTTTTTAATTTGAAACTACACGACGCGAGAACCTTTTCCATAATGTTTCATCAAGATCACAAGAGTAAGCGTAGTTGTGATCCTTAGAGCTTCTATAGGTAGAAGCCTCGTGACTCAAGTTTGATTTCACGAGAGTGCACTTCAAACGTAATGATGAGTCACGAACTTCCTGCAATCACAAGAAACGATCGAAGCAAGGAATTTAATGATTTTCTCACAAAATCACTTGACTTCTTCACGGACATGATGCACGAAAGAGGACGAAGTTCCTCGAGCAACTGATTTGGTGGCACGATGGCAACAAACCAATGATCGCGTTCTCCACCAACTTGGGGTAGGGGACAACCTAGGGTTGTTTACAGAGAGAGATTAGATGTGTAGAGAGAATGAGAGATAATTTAGTTTACGAAACAATTATAAAACAATTGCATATAACCTTTGTAAAGAGGCTAGGGCTAGCCTCTCTTTTATAGCATTTTGGAAGTTCATGGATCCCAATCCATGTGCTCAATAATCCATGTTTTACATTGTTTTGCATTTCATTTAAGTCTAGAATAAACACAAAAGAAAATACGAAGAGATAATTTGAAAATACTTTCTAAATTACATAAATAAAAATTATAATTGATAAATGGATTTAACTAAAAGCGACTCCATCCATTACTAAAAATAAGGTGGACGTTCACCATGTTTTAATAACCCATGGGTGTCTACTCTAAGTAATGGAATGGGTCAAAATAATTTGTCAATTATATTAATTTATTAATTGAATTATCACCAAGCAATTCCAAATTATTTGTAATAATTACAATTATACCATTGACTATTGATATTTAAATTCTTGCATCCGATATTTAATGTAAATCATATTTACATTAAATTATGTAATGTGAATCTAATCCACATTATCATAGAAATTGTGAATCTCATTCATAATCCGTTCTCTCCAGGATATTGTGGATTGTATCCACATTATCTATGATTATTGTGGATAGTGTTATCGACATTGATCTTATCTGTGATAATCAAATCTAATGTAGCTATCTAGGATATCTCTATATATATTTAGTGTGATAATTAAACCATATTTAATTATCTAAATTTTCAATACTTCGATAAATTTTTTCATGAAACTATTCTCGAACTCTTTAGAGAATTGTGTGCCTTCTCCTCAGATACTTGGAGAAAAGGTCAGGACGATCGTATATACCATATATAATGACTTTGATAGTGAGTTTTGATCACATATCTAGAGACCACACTGAGATCTCTGATCATGTTAGACACACCGAAAAATCATATTCAGATCAATGTCTATCATTTGGATCAAGATCGAATATCAAGTTTACTGAAAGGAGTCACTAAAATCCAAACATGTTTCATCACTCTCTCGGAATGAAAGCGTCATGGTATACAATTGTTTAAGATCACACCACCCTCGAGTATTCCTAATACATGTACATCTTGCATACTGGAGGACCACGATTAAACCCAAAGTTCTGATCCCATTTTGGACTATCTCCTTTAGGGTTTGATTGTTAAGTTTCTCATTCAATCATATCGTTCATATTTTTTTCTAAAAGCATATATCATACCTACAAATCCTGTCTTGCTTCCAAAGCGAGATAACCATCGATGGAATTTGGTTGATCCCGACATCTCATGAGTGAGCTCATGTCTTCCGATTCACTAGTCAACCTGTATTTTCTTTTTGAGAGATTGTATTACTCATATAGTAAATCTTGATTAGGTCATGAACCTAGTTGTATGCCTAATGTACAACTCAGACATATAGTAATTCATCTGTCTCCTGTTAGAGGATGCATGCATATATCGTGACAGAATATGACATAGATATTAGATATCTTGATGTCGCTAAGTCAATTCTTTGACTTAACACATCCAACACATCCGAATCTATATTCTTATGCAGAAGACCTGTACCAAGAGGTCGACCGAATATTATCCTTTGCAGGGAGGATTGTCATCTCCTTCTCGGGTTGGGGATCCTCTCTTGACAATCATTTAACGATGCTAGATAAGTTCTCAATCTAACTCTTTAGATATCATCTCTACACCGTCCTCTATGATCCAACCATTAGATCAACATATGTGTGATTATCAGACATGGAGTGTGATTATCAACTAGATGGTCATGTTACATACCCTAATTGTATGAAGGGACATTATAAGTGCATGCACTCATTAATCTCAGACATGGAGTGAAAATCAATAGCTTTTATCGATACATAAAAAATCACAATAAAATTTATTGTAGAAATGGTTCAACCAGGACTCACATGTCCAACAATATCTCACTATGTCTCAGGAAACATTCATGTACAAGCCTTAAACCCGTACTGATTACATGCTGGTCAAAAACCGTCTGGGACAAAGGTTTGGTAAGTTGATCAACAATATTGTCAGCAGAGGCCACCTTTGTAATGACGATGTTACCACGCTTTTGAATCTCCCAAATGATGTGGTTGCTCTCCACGTGCTTGCTCTTTTGACACCATCTGAGTTCTTTCTCCTGAGTTATGGCTCCCATGTTATCGTAGAGAAACATGATGGGAGTATATGAGGAAACTACACTCAGCTCCAATATGAACTTGTACAACCAGACCGCCTCTTTTGCGGCATCAGATGTTGTAATGTACTCAACTTCTGTTGTCGAATCAACCATTGTGCCTGAAAGAGCTTGATGGTCGATGTGTCTAACATCCGGTCTTGGGGGGCTTGTGGTGTTCGACAGATCTGATCCGGCAATCACTGTGTTGGCACCTCTCTCGGGTCTCGACAATCAACTCAAGTGCAATCTCAACAATTAACCCATAACAATAATTAAGCAAATAAAATGTAGGTGAGCTAAAATTTTTATATCCTACAATATGCAAGCAGTAGGGTCGAACCACAAAGGATCACACGAGGTAGAGCAACAAAAATGAATAGACACCTTATGATCTTTTGGTGCTTTTAATTTTTAATATTTTTGTGGGTTTTTTATTTTTATAATTTTTCTATTTTTAAATTTTGCAAATTTTAAATTTAGAGATAACTTATAAATTAATATATAATATATAATCATATATATAATATATGAAGAAAAGGATAAAAGAAGATGTTTTTGGATTTTTCAATTATAACAAATAAACTCAAAAATTTAGAAATACAATACTTTTGGGTTTTATAAAATTTTCTCTATTTTTTTGATAATTTTTGGATAATTTTTGAAATTTTAATGTATTTTTAAAAGTTTTGTGATTTTTCATATTTTATAATTTTAGAAGGTTTTCTGAGTTTTTCAATTTTTAGGAGTGTTAATTAATATTTTGCAAATGTATTTGGTCATAAAATGAAATATAGCTAAATAAACATACATGAATTTTTTGGATATAAATTTTAAATGATAAACATGAAAAAATGTAATATTTTTGTATTTTTGTAAATAATATAGTAATTTTAATTTCTCAAGAAAAGTATATGTGATATAATATAGTTCTAAACAATTAAGATACTTTTCCTATAGTTTTTATATGTAAAATACTAATTTTAGTAATTTAAATACATACTCAAATTTAAATATGCAATATAGGTACCTAGTTGTAATTTACAAGATTTTTCAGAGCATTTAATAACCCTTTGGAGAAGTCAAGGGGCATACATGACTTTTTTCCATAATTGAAATATATTCCGCACTAGCAATGGTATAAATGCAATTAATCTAAACAACAGGTCCAAACATGCAAATTTATCAAAAAAGTACATCGACATTCAAAGTTTTTGGACCAAAATGAAATATACAAACTCGGAGGGGGTCAATGCAAAGTTCTCGCCCCTCACGTTTATTGGCACATGAGGTGGTATGTGATGGACTAAAGTGAAAATATATAAAAGTATGGGGTCCTTAGTGTAAATGATACAAAATATTACAACTTCAAATGAAAGTTTTTGGACTAAATATAAAATAAAAAGTGGAGGGGAGAGTATGCAATATACCCCTCAATAGGCTTTAACGAATGGTGGATGGAGTGCCACTTATCCACATGGTGCACAAAGGACAACTGATGACGTTTCGTGGATGGATGGTGGAGATTAGATCCCGCTCTCTGATCTAACGGTTGCTTTGCTTTGGATCGGACAGATCCTGCTTCACCTGGCACTTGTTCTTGATCCAACAGTTAGGAGCATGTCTGGAAGAACAGGGACGGAGGCTCGACTGGGCAAGCTTTGATCGGGCAAAACTCATGATCCCGAGGATCTCCTAGGCTGTTGGGTGTCCCAAAATGCTCCTTGGGTGATTACACAACGATCTGAAATCTCAGATGGATCCAGATCTCACTGAGCAGAGACCCGGAGCTTGATGAAGTTCAAAGACCTAGAGCTTCTATCTCGGACTCAATCAAGCCCCAAAAAGGGTCCTTTGGGATCTTATATGCACAAGAAGACTCTCAGGTCGAGGTCAAAGCTCCTTGACCTGTTAGTTTCTCAAAAAGAGGGTGGAATAGATGCAGCGGAGGTGCTCCGACGAGAGGCGGTGGAGAAGCACCGATCTTTAAGATCTTAGCAAGATCAAGGGTGGAAATGGATCGTGATGAAAGAAGATGAACATGGGAAGATATTTAGGTGTTCATGCGGACGATCAACAATCGAAATCACAATGAACAAAGGTCGGAGCCTAGAGCTCCGGTGAACTACGATTTTTAGATTTTAGGATATAAAAGACTAAATCAAATGAAATGAAACACAAAGTTACACTACTGCTACTCCTAGGAATCGAAAATGAAAAGAAAATAAAAGATCACCTTCCTAATGTGGTCGGAAGTGATTATCACACAAAGGAGCTCCGACAAGGGCTTGAATCGCCTCAAAATCACCTTCTCCTCGCTGAGTCTCAATGGGGATATCTTCTTGTTACAAAGGGTTGATCCAAGGGGTCAAAAGTGAGTCCAGAGGGACTAAATTCAAATCGGAGTATGGGTATCATTTTATAGCAGTGCCGAAGGGGTTCCAAAGACCTAGGGTTTTCTGAGAATCAATGCAAGATTGACCAAGGTTTCCGTCTGTCGTGGAAGATAAGGATTGGGGAGGAAATTTCATGAAATGGGTGAGGCGATTCGATCAATGAAGCGAATGTTAAAGTAGGATGAAGAGGCGGGGTCAACATTTGACAAGTTATAGGTCTAGGGTAAACATGGAGTTGACTGAGGTCAACTCAAACTCTCCTCCCATTGGTCCACGTAGGATACTACAAGACAAAAAAGGAAAAATAGAAAGAAAAGAGCTATAAAATAACAACTAATTTTATTATTTTTTCTTAAAATAAGAAAGATGTTTCATTTTTTTGTACTATTTCAGGTGATTTTTTATTTACTTTATCGGCCTATTTATTATGTGTTAATTTTTATAAGTATAGTTATAGGTATAAATACCTATATATATTGTATTTAAATTTTATTTCTATTTTACATTTTATTATTATATATACATGATTTATATATTTATAATATATTTACATATATATTTACATAATTTTACTTTCTTTTTCTAAATACATTTGTACATTTAAATAAATATAGGTGTGTATACATGATTGGTATACCTATATATTGTATTACATTATTTATTTTAATGATTTTTAATCGTTTCTTTCTATGTTTATATTTTTAATATAATTCAAATAATATTTACATGTATTTAGAAATATAAAAAGAGTAAAAATACGAAGAATTAATTAAATGAATAAATATATATGTATAGTATACAATGGGACCTAAAAGCCAACTTTTGTATCTTAATTTAAAGTTCAATGAAATTAGCATCATTAAATATATATTTTAATATAGAGTACAATGAAGGTAAGTTTGGTCAATTTTGCTTTCATATGGAGAAGATATGGATATGTGAAGTTCTATTTGCGGCTTTTTCATATGTGTGTCCCAATCACATGGTGTGTTATTTTTATGTGCACTTATTTTTGTATTTGTCTATGTATTTTTATGTACATGTTTTGTGTTGTAAATATTTTTATTTGAGGTTTGTAAGTGTGTATAAATTGGTGTAAGTTTCAGGTATATAAAGTGTATTGGGTACCTAAGGTTTCTAGATGACAGTGTTATTTTGTATGTATTTATTTATCCTTATCTTCTCCTAGATTATTCCTTATTGACCAAGTCAATATTAACTTAGTCTTGGGGTTAGGATCAATAAGTATTTGCAATATTTCCTTTATTTTTCTTTTCTTTTCTTTTGTTTATTCATTTATATTGTATTTAAAAAGTATTTAAGTACTGTTTATAGGCAACAATTAGAAGTAATCCGTACACATTAGTTGTATTTATATGTATTTAGATAAGGTTTTAAAGACAAAATAAAGGAATAAAAGTGCATGAATGGGTGTTCATCACCCCTCTGTACTTACCTTTACTAGTCCCTAGCAAACACTTATTAGGAGAATAAGTGATGCAAAAGAAAAATAAATAAGGTAGAATGATCATTATTTTCAAGCTTATCTTTACAAAATCAAAGTGTGGAACTCATTTAAGACCTTTAGATTATTAATGTGCTCGGAACCACATTAAGGTTTGGACTTCTGACTCAACAACCCTTTAGATTCCATGCTCCTTTATTCAGTTCAACTCAACAATTTGGTCATAACCATCTTTCAGATGTATAATCTTGTAACCTTGAAATGACGAGTACCAAGTGTGTGGATGGTGTTAGCTCTTTCTAGATAAGCCATTGAACTATCTAGTGGCCTCCACTAGTAACTCATCCTTAGGGAGATGGATATTTCCTTCCAAATTTAGGTACATGCTAGTGCACAATGAATAAGGGAGAAGATAGAAAAAGAGAAACGAAGGGGAAATGTATGAAGTCAGGTCAGTGTAACCATGACTCCACCAAGAATCAAGCTTTTTCTGAAGCTTTTTTTAAATTTTTAGTGTATTCTACTTTTTGATATTTCTTTGTTTCACATTGCAATGCATTCTTGCATGCCCCGATGTATATGGAATCTTTTGTTCCACCCATATTTTGGGGTCTTGGAAAAATTGTGCTACCAGACCATTCCTCATCCGAAGCTTTATTATAAGCCAATCTTTAGTCGTTAGATGTTCATGCTATCAGAGAAACAACAGGTTGAAGTATCAGTTTCAACAATATCCAGAATGGTTCCTAAGCAACCCTTGGTGAAACGGCCTAGTATTGTCCAGACATAGACTCTCAGATCTTTCAGCAACCCATTTGGTTGAGTTTAAGTAGTGAGTGCGATGTTCTAAGTCAAGGCATTGTCTCAAGAATCGTACGGATGACATGAAAGGTTCTAGTTAGCCATGTTGAATTGAATGACACAGTCTTGTGGAACCTAAAGAATTTAGTCAACATGACTTGAAGTGTCTCAATTCCATTTCTTAACATATTCCTCTGAAATTAGGTAGATTAAGGTCTAGACCAAGTTCCAATCTTTGGATTTTATCAGACTTATTCAATTGTCAAAATCATTAGTAAAAATGCAGCTGCAATGCAAGGGAATATTTTTGTTAAGACATTTTCTGATTTTGAACTTTTTAATGTATTTTTCAAAAAGTTTTGCAAATTTTTCGTGGAATTTTTGAAAATATTTTGCAAAATTTTAGGTATTTTGTGATTTTTCAAATTTTTATGGGATTTTTGAAAAAGCAAAAAGATTTAGTGTAGTAGTGTTATGTGCAAGTATTTTTAATGTATTCCTTATAGTTGATTTGTTATATATCCTTACCTAATGTACTAGCCATATTTATTGAAAATACACAAGTACGACTTAGACTAACATATGTACATCTATACGACTTCTCTATACTTAGCTCGAACTTTGTACTCGTAGTAATCAAAGAGCATAAAGGAATACATAACTTGTGCTAAGTATAAAAAGCATACTATAACGACTCAAAGAATAAGAAGACGACTATCACCCTATACTTAGGATCAAACAATCCTAAGTATAGCATATTGTATACAAAGCGGAGATGATCGAGAGTTAGAATGTATGAAATCATCGACTCGACCTATCCATCGACCTATCCCCCCATACTTAGGGTAAAAATGTCCTTAGTATAGAAAAGAATCATCAACGAGTTGGGAGACAGGTGATGGATCAAAAGAAGAAACACCGAGTTAGTCATCGCCCTTATACTTAGGAAGGAGCATATTCTAAGTATATCAATGATGAAAGTGATGACTAAGCAAACAAAAGAATAGAAAACAAATTTAAAAGTAGAAAAGAAGAAAAAGAAATGATATTTTTGGCTCTTCTTTATATATAATCTGAACTGAGTCGACATCGGATAGGAATGTGTCATGCTCTAGATACGGTTTCATTAATCGCCCATTGACTAGTTGTGTGCCAGATGACAAGCTCGATATTATAATGCTACCATTGTCACACACATTTTTCACAATGAAAGGTCCGGACCATTTGCTCTTCAATTTGCCTGAAAATAAATTCAACCTTACTTCGAACAACCACACCTCCTGATTCAGTTCAAAGGTCTTTCCTCTGATATGTCTGTCATGCCATCATTTGACTTTTTCTTTATACATAAGGTAGTTGTCATACATAGAGTCTCTGAATTCCAACAAATAATTCAGGTCTAGCTTTTTAGTTTTCCCAATTTTCTCTCTATCCAGATTGCATATACTGACTGCTCACGACGATTTATGAATGAGTTCTATGGGAAAATGACAAGGCTTGTCATACACTAGGCAGTTGAGAGACATGCCTAAAGGTGACTTCTACATTGTACGGTATGCTCAAAGAATCAAGTATAGCAATTGTGATCAATTCTTTCTATCATGATGCACAAGTTTCTGTAGGATAGTCTTGATTTTCCTGCTTGAGCATTTTGCTAAACATGGTGGTGGTAGGGAGAAGCGACACGATGTTCAATGTTGTATTCCTTCGTCAACTTCTTGACCTATTTATTAATGAAGTGTCTGCCCCCGTCTGATATCAATATGTTCAGTATACCGAACCACACAATAATGTTGTCTTTGAGAAATTAATAGACAGTGCGACTATCGGCGGCTCGGGCGGGCATAGCCTCTACCCATCTACTTACATAATCTACAACAAGCAAGATGTACTCAAATCTCTAATTGTTCTGAAATGGACCTATGAAATCGATACTCCATGCGTCAAAGACATCTAAAATCTCAATATACTTGAGAGGCATGGTATCTCGGGAATCGATCGTATTGTCTAGCTTCTGGCAATTAGTATATCCTTTGACGTATTCAGTAGCATCTTTGAAGAGAGTTAGCCACCAGAGGCTGCATTGAAGCACTTTAGCTGGTGTCCACTTTCTAGATTGGTTTCCACCAAATTCTTGCTTATGGCAATGGTTCATGACACTCATATGTTCCTCCTCAGGAATGCATCTTCGCTAGATATGATCTACACCTTCGTGGATAAATATGGATCCCCCCATTAATAAAAATGTTTGTCGGAGATGAACCTGTGCACTTTCAACTTAGGCCAATCTTGTGGGATTTCCTCATAGACAAGGTAGTTCATGATATTAGCATACCAAGGGAGTGAGGTGACTGACAATATGACTTCATCTCGTAATGTTTCAGTTATTGGCACCATGTTCTGCTCAGGAGTACTCGCTTCTGTGATTTTGGAAAGTTGATCTACCACTACATTTTTTACTCTAGGTTTATCACGTATCTCAAGGTAAAATTCTTGTTGTAGAAGGATCCAACGAAGCGTGACTTTACATCCTTCTTGCTTTGTAGGTATCAAATGGCAGAATGGTCAGTATTTACGATCACGTATGACCTGAATTTTTCCAATGAAAAACTATGTCTAGCATCTCTTTTTCTATCATAGTGTAATCTTTCGGGCTTCATCCAAAATTCTGCTAGCATAGTGAATAGCAAACGACCATCTATCCCGTTCGATGTCTCAACACAACTCCAATAGCATAATCTGACGCATCCATCATGATCTCAAATGGAAGATAGCAATCCGATGGCTGTAAGATAGGAGCCTGGGTGACTAATTTCTTCCAGCTAATAAAAAGCATGGAGCACTATGTCATATGCAAGAAATTCAGTGTCTTTGCCTAAGAGTTCTGTCAACGATCAGACAATCTTCCTAAAATCCTTGATAAATCTTAGGTAAAAATTGACATGTCCCAAAAAGTACTGAACATGTTTCAATGAAGTAGGTGGCTCAAGTTATGATATTACCTCCACCTTGATTGGGTTGACCTCCATACCTCGCTTTGATATGACATGACCCAACACTGTTCCTTCAGTCGCCATACAGTGACTCTTTTCCCTCGAGAGCACCCGATTGACCTCACAACATCGTTGATGTACTTGACCAAAATATGCCATGCAATAATCAAAGTTATCTCCGTAGATCGAGAAGTCATCCATGAATACATCTAGAAAACTACCCACCATGTCTGCAAATACAACCATCATATATCTCTGAAATGTAACGGGGCATTGCACAGTCTGAAGGGCATGCGTATGAACACGTACGTCCCAAATGGATAGGTAAATGTGATCTTCTCTTGGTCCTCAGGGATATAACAACATGATTGCATCCAGAATATTCATCTAAGAAATAAAAATATTCCTTTGTTGCATGTCTTTCAACAATCTGATCAATAAAAGGCAAAGTGAAGTGATCTTTCTTGGTTGTTAGGTTCAGACATCTGTAATCCACACAAACAAGCTAAGATGTGGGTACTCTGGTTGAAATCTGCTCTCCTTTACCGTTCGTTACAATGGTGATCCATGATTTCTTACGGACACCATGCAACAGATTTCCCCATTTTGTATCAAAGATGGGATAAATAAATCCTGCATTGCACCACTTCATGATTTCTTTCATTATGACCTCCTAGAGGTTTGGGTTCAGCCTACGTTGAAACTAACTGGAAGGCCCACAATCATCTTCGAAATAGATGTGGTGCATGCACAATGAAGGATTGATCCCATGGAGATCCGAAATTTTCCACTGCCTTGCAGTTTCTCCCTAAAACCTCGAGCAAATGAGATTTTTGATTCGCAGACAGTTGAAAGTTTATGATGATCGGGAACATGTTTTCCTCACCTACAAGGAAGGAGTACTTCATTGATGAGTAATGGTTTCAACTTTGGAAGGATTGGATTTGATTCTGTGGAGATTTCAACAACTATGATCGGTGTAAATTCCGTCGGCACTGTGCTGTCCACATGAAGTATTTCTGACTCAGAGCTCAAGATGTCTGAAAGATCTACAAGGAATTTGTCTTGTTTTGACATGGATGGATCAATCTCATTCAGTTCAGATAGCATATAATCAGGGACCTCATATTCAAATACAGTGGAAAATTCGGCTGTTCTTTCTAGGGACTCTTCCTTGGAGAGGAATTCTTGGGTTTCACTATCATCCAAAAATAATGATGTCTATCTGATTTCTGCCAAGAAGTCACATTCTTCTGTTTTCTTCTGAATTTGCTCACTCTCATCTGACACAGACTTTGCGAGCTTGGGTTCTTGGATCATTTCAATGAGTACCATATCGTCGCTTGAGTGAAATATGATTTTCTCAGTGTTGTAGCCAACCAATGCTTCAGCCATTTAAAGAATCGACTGTCCCAATATGATCATGATATGCAGAAGGAGTGTTGAGGTGCTTATAACAAACACTATAAAGTTCATAGGAAACTACATCTCTTGGATTGTAACAATGACATCCTCCAAAATTGCCATTGATCGCTTCATACAAATACCTACGAATTGCAGAATTATTCTTGTTGCTTTAAGCAGTCCTAACCTAAATTCTTTCAGCAGTGATGTAGGCATCAGATTAATCGATGATCCACTATCAAGGAATGTTCTTTCAAAGTCCTGGTTGAATATCTATCAGCTGATGTGAGGCGCTCCGAGTCCTTCTTGCTTGGGAGGTTGCTTATTGCATTGATAGTTACCATGGTTAGAATATGTTTCTATGATCTTCGTCGTCTATTTTACAAGGTTGATGTTTTGTAGTACAAGCCTCTTTTAGTCCTTTCTAAGTCATCGACATGTACTTTGCAATAGTTCCATGATGTTGGGAGTAGATAGCGTTGTTTTTAGGTTTTTTACGGTCTTTCATTTCAAGGTATCCGAAAATGGAACATGCACATAGTCAAAAACCTCATTTTTTCATGCAAAATATTGTTCTTATTACAGAAGCATAGTTGAGAATAATACAACCGTAAAAAACAAGAGGTGAAGTAAAGGCGGGAAATTTAACCGTATCGGTTTGCACATTGTTGGCTTCTCCTTGACTGCATCTGAACATCATTGGTTGTTATTACTTGATTGTTTTTGGTTTTCTTCATTTTTTAGATTTTTGTTGATGGTGATGGTGCTTCTTCTTCTTCCTCAGATCCAGACTTTAGCTCCAACTCAACTGCTTGTGATGAAGACTCTCCCATAGAAGCTTAACTTTTCCTCTTAGTTGAAGTATCCATAAGAACGCCATTAGATAAAATAAATGAATTTATACCTGACTCGGGTGGTGCTATTGCACTATAGTCTACCTACTCCTTTCTCCTGAAGTTGGGTTTTGCCTCCACCTATGTTGGAATGACGGTCTTAGCGACATTGAGGTCGTCAATCTTATGTCTCATCTCGTTCATTTTCTTTATCAATTGAGCAAAGCAGTCTAAGGCAGGATTCACCTAAGCGGCATCTGAAGATTCTGCAATTGAAAGAAGCTGTGTCTGGTGGTACTACAACTACTGCTGATAGTGAGGAAATTGTTGTTGCTGATAACGAGAAACGAAGAAATGATTTTGAAATTGAGCAGTCGATTGCTGCTAGTGATATGGTTGGTGATATGTTGTCTGTTGGTACTTCTACTACTATCTCTAGTTGTTGCCTTTGGTATGGAGACTGATGGTGTTGTTACTGTTGTGGCTGGAAATTCCATCCACCCTGATGAGGAATGCATGGCCGGATAGTCGTGCTTGCACCCTACGGTTGTCCCATAGGACGGTTTGGAGCTTGTTCATTGGCCTACAACATTCACCTCCTGAATTTATGGAGGTGGAGGATAGAAAGGCCCAGGATAAGCCTGGGGCTCCAGATGGTACACCACCATCTGTTGTTATGGCGATGAAGTTCCTTGATGGGGTGTCTACACGTAATACACGTGTTGAACTGACGGGAACGAACCTTGATTTTGCTGAGGGGTTGGCTCCTTTGGTTCGACAGAATGCCTGGCTAGTTCTTTCACAAACTGGCAGGCATGGATGTTGCTCACCGGAAGCTTAAGCTACTTGGAAATCTGGTCGAGCTTGTCCATCAATTTTGTTCTTTGTTGAATCACATTTAATTTTTCAAGGTCTTGTAATCGTTTTTAATGATGTTCACCTTAGAGAGATGGTTCCTAATGATGTTAAGGTTAGAACTCATCTCTCTCTCTCTTCTCCATGGTATGATGATGCATTGATTAGCTTGTGCAGGATCGCTGGAGATTTTTGAAACACACGGGACGAAGATAAGGCAGTTGAGCCTTCAACCATCTCCTTGACGATCTGCCATACAATTTTTTCATCCTTGTTAAAATTTGATCCTCTAGACGCGGCATCTACGAGCCATTGGCTTTCTTTGTTCAAGCTTCCAAAGAAGTTCTGGACCAGGTTGGTTTTTAGCAGTTCATGATGGGGGCACTTATGCATGAGATTTTTGAATCTTTCCCACACCCTGTGAAACGATTCGTGGGACATATGGGAGAATTCGTGATCAACGCTCGCATCTGATTCATACGACCTAGGGTATAGAACTTGTGCAAGAATGTTGATTCTTCCCAAGTCGTCACCACCTTTCCAAAGTGATTGATCCAATAAAGAGCCTTATCCTGAAGGCTAATGGGAAGACAATCATCTTTACTACCTCCAATGGGATGTTGGGGTAGTGTATGGTACAACATATCCGGTTAAATTGTCACTGGTGAATGTATGTCTTCTCATTGGTATTGCCATGGAAGATCGGAAAGAGTGGGAGCAAGGAGGGCTTCAACTCAAAATATCCATGGATCATAGGTATACGAATCCACTCAGTAACCTGGCCAGTGCCAGGGTTGTATGTCTCCTTTAGAGTTTGTTTAGGTTGCCCAACTCTCTCCTCTTCTTCATGGGTTCTTGCAAGCTGGTCATCATCATTTCACCTTTATATTCTTCATCCTCTCCTCAGCTTTCTCTATCCCTCCTCATCTCCATGAGCATCTCTCTAAACACAACTTGGGCAAGATCTTGGTTTGACAACTATTGTTGAACGACTTGAATTGATGCTAACAATTGTGTGTTGACTTTGTTCTGGTCCACTGTCTCATCGCAGTTGATCCTTTATCTCGTCTTTGGGGAGCCATCTCAGGATAACTGTCAGAGGAACTGATCTCCAGATTGGGCTCTTGGTCTGTAATAGGAAATACACCACGATCAGCATGAAAACATGCACCAGATGTGGAAAATAGTTCAGAATCAGAGTTGATCCTGAACTTTATCAGAGATGGAGATGAATACAGAGTAAAGTAATCTCCATCCAGAAAGGAGCGAATTTAGGACAAGAGTGATCCTAGTTTTTTTAGGATGAAGCGAGGAGTCTTGAGAATGGTTCAGAAGTCTAAATCGGGCTCTTTGGAATCGTCATGAATTATTAGAGATGTCAGTCTCAAGAAATCGATATAGGTGTCAACGGAGTCTAGACTAAACCATCCCCGAGTTTCCATCTTGAAAGATAGATGGGTGAGGAATAGAGGATACAAGGGGAAAAATTCTAGATGGGTGATGAATCTCGTATTCATCATGCTAAAATTGGTCATTTAGGCTCTGTCCCCCATCATCCACCTGTAATTAATCATTAATAGATCATTATTAGCCATCATGCATGTGTAAATAATATCTGCATTTCATCTGCATAAATTGCATTAAAAATCCCAAGTGTAAATTAACCCAAAAAGCCGCTAACTTCTCATTTTTTAATTAATTCATCGTAATTCCGATTGACCCAAAACCACCTCCATTGTGTAGATATTACTAACCTTATTAAATAAAAAATACAAAAAAATTATTAACCCCAATAAGTGTCAAATAATCCCAAAGTCAAATTTCACATCTGACAGTAAAATGAGCATATCTCCCACATACAGTGTCCGATTTTGGTCTACTCACTTTTAAAGTACTCCATTTTCAAAATACCTTCAAAACAAGACCAATTTCATAAAATTCGGAGCTCATATGTGAAAGTTGGGTTTTGGGCCTCTTTTGCACATTTTGACTTTTTGTTGTTTTTGACCTGAGTTTTTATGTGCATAATAAACCCTTTTAATTTTATTTCTTTCTTATTTGTGTCCTTTGAAGAAAGTTTTAATTAGAAATCCAAAAATTCAGATCCAGATTAAAATTGAGATCAAAGAAACTGACCAAGTTCAAGTGTCCGTTGTCGGTCTGTACAAAAGTTGTGCGTTTCTAACTTCTATTTTATTTTCCTATTTTATTATTTATTAAAAATCCAAAAAAAATTAGATTAATGTGTAAATAATTTTCTTATATTTTATCGTATTTTTTCTAGATTTTTTATCCTGTCTAAAACCATCAAAAAATACAAAATCCCAAAAATTCGGTTTTCAATACACATTGAAAGCCACCAAAAATACCACTTCTCACAGATGACCTCTTTTGCTCCCGGACCCTTCATAAAAGTTGTAGATCTCAACGAGACGAACAACTTTTGTGAAGAAAATTTTTCGATCCGAGGTCATCTTCTATCTCTTTTTCCCCTCCAAAAATCTGAAATTTTTTGGTGCCACGTGGCAGCTCCAGGGCGTGCCACGTGGCACCCCGCCATACACTCTCTCTCTCCAGCCCTTCCCCGGGTCACGTGCCTAGCACGTGACTCCATCATCTTCCCCATTCGGCCGTTACAGCCTCCCCTTCCCCACGACCGTTCCCCTCTCCAACCATTAACGCCGCCGCCATGCGCGACCATTACCTTCGCCTCCTCCTTGTAACGCTCCTGCCATCAACCGTCGCCACCCTCCTCCTATAAAAGCAACCTCTTTCGGTCGCACGACCTCATCCGTCCATCCTGCTGGTGACAGCGGCCCAGACGTGATCCAAGGCATCCGCCTTGTGCGAAGCTCCTCAACACCGCCCGGCAACCGCCTCGCCGTCAAGCTCCGCCTCTCTCTCTCTCTCAAGTAACGTCCCTCCGGCCGCCTCGAAAGCCATCAGCTTCGCCATCCTCCGCCGGCCTTGCAAAGGCCGAGACCAACACCCCCATCCTCCCCTATCGTTTTTGTACTAACATCTACAGGTGTCGACCGGTCGAGATCCGCCATCGCCTCCGCCCTCGGCCACGAGAGCTCCTCCGCCTGCTCTCCTCCGCTCCGCTAGAAGACCACCTCCGCACCCTCGCGGAGGCGCCGTCATCGTCGGCCTCCGCGCCTCGCCTCCGTCGTGCGAGGGTGCAACCCACCACCGAGCGGCGCCTCCGCCATCCCCTTGTCCAGTCTCGGCCACCGCTTCCGCCGCCTCCGTCACCTCAACCACCGCACCACCTCCACCTCGCGGTCGTCCACCATGCGCGACGTCCAACCGTTGGATCAGGGCATAAGCTCGTGATCCAACGACCCAGGATCAGACACGTGGAGGGCTCCCAAGCCGCCCCTCCACACCTCAGGCTCGGGATCTCCGAGCCTCGCCCGAGCCTTCGCCTCCTCCGAGCCTGAGCCAAGTACGCCGAAGCTAAGGTCTGCCACTCGAGCCAGCAAGCTCCACCGCCCGAGCCTCAGCCTCCAACTCCAAGCCTCGGCGCACGTGCTTTGCACGTGCGTCCAGGGGAAAATTGCAACTGTGCCCCCCCAAGATTCCTGAAATTACATTTATACCCCCGCCTGGGGTAAATTACGTCCGGGCCCCTCCGACTTTTATTAATTATAGATAAGTCCTCCCAGGGACCTTTTTGCAAAAAAAACTTTATTTAATTTACATTTTAGTCCCTGGAATTTCATTTTAGCATATCTTTGTCATACGGACTCCGATTTTAGCATATAATATGTCGTTTCGAAGCTATTTTCATGCTCTACAACTTAGCATACCTTGTGAACAAATGTGAAGTTTTTTACTGTCTATTATTATTCAAAGATCTAATTTGACATGCAGGCTCAATTCTAACATTGTTGTGTTGTAGAGAAATTGATGATATTTATGCAGGAACTCCATTGAGAAAAGCTTGGGAAATAAATCCTGATGCATAATTTAATAATTATTTATTGAGGATTTAATCTGTGCAGGAGCTTCGGAAAGGAGTATTGATCAATTATTTTCCCTATATATTTCGAGCAGGGTGATTGAGGATTAATTTACAGGGAAAATTAAAAGGATTTCTTAACAGAGCCCAGATTCCCCTGATTATTTATGCTCTGATTATTTCTCTTGGACTTTAGCTTTTGATCTGTGATAATTGTCGAGGTTATTGATTAACATATATTGAAGTTGAATTATTAATCACAGATCCTGTGCTGAACAGTCGTCTCTGTATATTTTCTTCGCATCGCTTCTCCATCATTGCATAGTATATATTTTTCGACACAGAAATTAATCGACCATTGATTGATTATTTAATTTGACTTAAGACCACACAACTAAAAATCATTGTTCCCTGAGTTTGACCTTGGTAAACTTGCCAAGTAAAATATTCCACAACATTCAAAGTTTGTGGTATTTTGACGACCGAAATCCGCCTCCTATACTACAACTCATCATTATTAAAGAGGAGGATTTCGCGATCATCAAATGGCGCCGTTGCCGGGGAATGACGAATTTTTAGGGTTTTAAATCAATTTTTGTGATTAATTTTTGTGAGATTAATTTTTTTGTAATTTTTTTTGCTTTTTATTTTGCATTTCTCTCTTACTTCTGCTACTAACCGCAAATTCTCACTTCGCAGACTTCTGGGAGCTGGATTTTTATATTAAATCAAGGATCTACGATGAAGACTGAATTTTAATTTTGTGAGGGAGAGTTAGCGTAGATTTTATTTTTCTGCAATATTCTCAGGGTCCCTCTCTTTGAACCCTTGTAATAATTTCAGACTAAACATTCTGTGGTGTGTCGGGTCTATTTCAACCCCTTCTGGGTGGTTGGGACCCGACTTGAGTGGCGTAGGACTTAGGCACATATAAGCTTGCTTGTTATTATTTGATTGTGCTCGTAATTCTTAGGCCACACTCTCACTAATATACGCACTATAGATCGTTCAACATTAGCCAAATTCTTAAATCAATTCTTCCCGCTAATGGAACTATCTGTTTAGGGCGTTTTTCATCTGTGCATATCATTTAGTGTAAATTTAAATTCCTTATCTTACATCCCGCATGAAGAACGCGAGGATTCACTGTAAGTCCTTCTCTTAAGCATGCATCATTGATTTACGTTGCATCGGCTTTTCCGATCCTCCCTCCTCAAAGTTTTATGACTTAGGATTTAACGGAATTGGGACTGCTCGTTAGGCGTGAATTTCTGTGCTCACATAAACTTCAGTGATAACCTTAATTTAAAATTGGGACTGCTAATCAAGGTGACTGTAAACAAACTGACCTAAAATTAACCTGTGTCTGGTGGAGAGAAACCTACTCATTGTTTGTAAGGATTAGAACGCACACTTTGGATAGAGCCAAAACTGAGAAATTTCACAGAGACTACTATTTTTAAAAACAATTAGCTACTTTTCAGTGAGGGTCTCGGGTAGCCGTTTTACGATCTGACTTCCCTTAGCAGAGTGGGTGGTTTAGAGGATACCGCGGAAGGCACCGTCCTCAAGCAACACAGGTAGCCGTTTAAACGGTCTGTACTTCCACCTATACTGGCTGAGAGTAGATGCAACTAGTTGTACGAACTCGGGACAGTCTTTGAGAAATATTTCGGTACCTAACAGCTCCGCTTAATTTGCAAGATTGTCTTGTCATTAAATTAAAAGTGAAAAGATAAGCGGCCGAACCCTGACATGCCTTCATCTGTGTTGAGTGGTGAACTTGAGAATTGTCTTGTGTTTGCTTGTGTCTGCTTCTTCGTAAGGACTCTCTCTATCCTCCTTGTCTTAGAAGTTTCATCTTTTACTCCTCCGCTAAGGAATCTCTTACCCTTAGCAAAATCCTCTTTTAATCTCAACACTTATCTCTAAACTCTTCCTCTCTGAAGGTGAATCATAATGCCTCTCTAGAAGAACTCTGGGGACGATGAGAACGACAATGACCCTATCCCGACACTCTTGGCTAGGATAACAGCTGCTGAACAAACCAATGAACTACTTAGGACACAGTTGGAAATAATACAACAAGGCGAGATTACTATGGAAGACACGTATCTCCCAGAATTAGATGAAGACTATAATTGGTTGAGACATGTTCCCCCTGAGGATGCGTTCGAACACAAACCGCATTTCCTTGCACTATTGCCAAAGTTCGGAGGAAATAATCATGAAGAACCATATATCTTCCTCCGAGACTTCGAGTTAGTCTGTGCTAACCTCTGCCACCCTAGGGTTAGCCAAGACTACATAAGGTTGAGAATTGTCCCCTTCGCCTTGACTGATAAGGCGGGTTACTGGCTGAAAAATCTAGGGGAAATAGTCACTACATGGGCCACATTCAAGACTTTGTTTTTAAAGAAATTCTACCTAGTTAGTAGAATTAATCAAATGAGGATCAAGCTCACAAGTTTCACCCAACACCCGAATGAACCATTTCATGAAACCTGGGAAAGATTCACAGACTTAGTACAGAAATGCCCAGGACACGGGATAAGTAAAATGATGCTGGTCCAAAGTCTTGTGAGCGGGCTGAACCCTGAGACTCAAGGGTTGGTTAGTGCATCCTGCGGAGGAAGCTACATGGGGCGCCACGAGGACACCGTCTACAAGGTGTTCGAAAGACTTGCTGAATCTAGCCGTGCACAAACCACTAGCCGGGCTTACATAGCCGGCTCCAAAAAGATGGTGAATAATCTGACAACCGACCACAATGCTGACATGGGAATAATAGCTGATAAGCTAACTATGGTTGAGAGGATTTATAAAAAGGTGGATGAGATCCATAAATCATATGATATGGAGAAATTAGCTAAATTGCCTAAACAAATGGAGGAATTGGCTGACAGGGTATCAAAGATTGCACCCGCCGCACCCATATACCAAATTCACTACATTCAAGGTCAAGGGGTAGGGCAACATAGCAATTGGGGTGGAGACTAAGTCTTGTCCTCTCAAACTGATGAAACCTCCGCTCAGACTGATTTTGAGGAACCTCCACAGGTCATGGAGATAAATGGAGTCTGGTATAATTTGGAACCAGTCAATTGCTCAGGCCAAAACTCTACTCCAAACCCTCGTCCACCGCAAGCCCAGCCCACCTACCAGCCTCAACTGCAACAGAGGCATCAATATCGCACGGGTTATCAGAACCCGCAACCTCAGCCACAGCAGAACAAACGCCAAAGCCAACAAGGCCAGTATCAGCAACCTCAGGCCAGGCAGGGCCAAGGGTCCTCCTCTTCTGCTATCTCTCTAGAGCTCCAGTGAGTGCTGGATGAGCTTCATGATATGAGAGTCGACATAAATCGACTCTCTCGTTGGAGAGATGAGGTGACTACACCCCAGACCGTGATTCCAGCCCTAGTCCAGGCTAACCCAAATAGCCTTGGACACAATCAGGTATTAATCTCTGACTATTCCGTACATGAACTTAAGCCCTTCTCGAATAATAACTCTTATCATATCTCTCTTAGGAGCGGAAGGACCGTAACCATGCCTGATCGAGCGAAGGAACACGAAGACATAGCCCCAGTGTCCACCAATTCACACAACCCTGGGGGAATTGACAAAGGAAGACAGGAGGAGAAAGAACAAGTCCCACCCACACCGCCGGATATAATGGAGAGTCTGAGTCTGAGTCAGACAGAGCTATGCCACCAAGACACCAACCTCTAATCACAAATTTCCCTGTTTTTAGTCCGAGTCAGAGTCCTGTAAAAAATTTCTCATTCAATAAAAATGATGTTCTTGATCATACCAAGTCCATTCCTTTCCCTGTGCTCTTACGACAGGAAAGAAGAAAAACATAAAAAACCAAAAAAATGATGAAGAGATGACCCGCATCTGTAAGGAAAATATTAAGGTCACTCTGACCTTAAACGAGATGATAGAAAGAGACTCGGCTTTTCGAAAATACCTGAAGGTGAGATGCACACCAACTAGGGCCAGCAAACAAACTCCTAGCCTAACAAAGAAACACATTCTCTCAGTAGCCACATCTCGTCTTATAAAAAATGAGCTGCCAAGAAAGAAAAGAGACATGGATGCTCACTTCGTCACTAGCTACATCAAGGAAATCAAGTTTGCAAGAACATTGTTAGACAATGAATCATCCATCAATCCCATGCCCACAACCCTATATGAGCATCTCAATCTAGGTCCTCTTAAGCAATATACAGCCGTATCAATTCGCAGATACCTCAACTAAGCGACTAGGGGTGAGATTCGAAACGTTGTCATCAACATAGAGGGACAAAACTACCCAGTGGATTTTACAATTCTTGACATGGATGTCCCTAGAAATTGGAAAGATTCCCAGATGATACCATGGCGACCCTTCCTTAGGACCGCAGGAGCTATATTTGATTACACATCCGGGAGAATCCAGTTTGGAAAAGTCGAACTTAAAATGCAACCAACTAGGTTCCAAAGACCTGACACTGAGTCGAGCACCGAGTCTGAAAAATCAGAAACTGAGATTGAAATTACAGAAGCAACTTGTGGGCCCTAGAGACAAAACCCAACTGCTATGATAGAATCAACCTCATCTGGTGAGGAAATTGTTGATGAATTAGTCTGCCAGCTCATTCATGCATCTACCTATACTCTAGGAGACTCAGAGGCCACTCTGGACCTGTCAGTCCATTCTCCTTATGGACAATCCTTGAGTAAGGTACACAGATCGGACGCAGCGATTGCCACACCTCATTCCATTATTAGTGATCCGATCCCTGATACTACCACGATGGTGGCCAACATTGATACACTACAAGTGTCCACATCACAACAACAAACATCACTGACAGAACCAGATTCGAGAAACATCATTGACTTACCTGAACTCAAACCATTGCCCCCTATACTTAAGTATGCCTTCCTTGCTGGAGAAAAGGGACAATTTCCGGTCATTATCAGCTCACATCTGACCGAAGAGCAGGAGATCCGCTTGCTTAATGTTTTGGAGAAAAACCGCAAAGCTATATGCTGGAGATTGTCTGATCTCCCAGGGATTAACCCAGCCCTGTGCTCACACCATATTTACTTGGAAGATAATGCTAAACCCTCCCGTGAATGCCAACGTAGATTGAATCCAAACTTACGGGAAGTGGTTAAGACTGAGATCCAAAAATGGTGTAAAGCAGGGTTCATATATCCCATCTCCGACTCCAAATGGGTGTCACCTTTGCATGTAGTCCCGAAAAAGTCAGGACTCCAGATTATCACCAATGAGGAGGGAGAAGAGACTACGACACGGGTACCTACGTCATGGCGTGTCTGTGTGGATTACAGGAGCCTGAATGCCGCAACGAAGAAGGATCACTTTCCGTTGCCTTTTGTTGATCAAATCCTGGAGAGATTGGCAGGGAGAGAATACTTCTGTTTCTTAGACGGGTACTCGGGCTACAATCAGGTAGCCATCGCCCCTGAGGACCAGGAAAAGACTACTTTTACATGTCCCTTCGGTACATACGCATTCAAGCGAATGCCTTTTGGGCTTTGCAATGCCCCCGACACCTTTCAACGATGTATGATTGGGATTTTTGCCGACATGGTCGGGGATTTCCTGGAAGTCTTCATGGATGACTTCTCGGTTCATGGTGATTCATTCGATGATTGTCTAGTGCACCTGGATCGAGTCCTCCAAAAGTGCAGGGAAGTGAATCTGGTGCTCTCTTGGGAGAAAAGCCATTTCATGGTGAAAGAGGGCATTGTAATGGGGCATGTCATCTCCAAGAAGGGAATGGAGGTTGACCTTGCCAAAGTTGATGTGATCAAAAAGCTTGAGCCACCTACAAATGTGAAACAAGTACGATCTTTTCTAGGGCATGTCGGATTTTACAGGAGATTTATCAAAGATTTTTCAAAAATTGCCCGACCGCTAACTGACCTTCTTGGGAAAGGCACCGAATTCGTGGTAGATCATAAGTGTCTAGAAGCATTCGAATTACTCAAGACAAGGATCATTGAGACTCCCATCCTACAAGCTCCCGACTGGTCTCTTCCCTTCGAGATCATGACAGACGCATCCGATTTCGCTGTAGGGGCTGTATTAGGAAAACGAAAAGATGGAATGCCATATGCTATTCACTACGCAAGCAAAGTTTTAGACCCTGCTCAGAAAAATTACACTGTGACCGAAAAAGAAATGCTTGTTGTGGTTTTTGCCTTGGAAAAATTTCGATCAATACTTCTAGGATCTAAGGTGACAGTTTACACAGACCATTCTGCCATTTGCTATTTAATGGCCAAAAAGGACGCAAAAGCACGACTTCTGAGATGGATTCTACTGCTTCAAGAATTTGATTTGGAGATTAAGGACAAACCTGGCGTTAAGAATGTCGTGGCTGATCATTTATCACTGATTGAACATAACAAAATTTCGGAATCTGAATCCATCCGTGAAACCTTCCCAGACGAGTCAATTTCTGCTATTGACTCACTCCCTTGGAATGCAGACACGTTGAATTATCTCGTCACCAATGAAGTTCCTCAAGGTTGGCCCAGAAACAAAATCGATCGACTCATATCTGAAGCGAGACACTATCATTGGGAAGATCCTTTCCTTTTCTTTGAAGAACCGGATTGCATATGGAGAAGATGTATTCCTCAAGAGGAATATCAAAGTATCCTCAATCTATGCCACACCTTGGAGGCGGGAGGACATCACTCTGGGAAGAGGACCGCTGAGAAGATATTGCAATGTGGATTTTACTGGCCGACCTTGTTTAAGGATGCTTACAATTTTGTGAGGTCGTGCCCCGTCTGTCAGAGAATGGGAGGAACCATTGGTTCCAAAGATGCCATGCCTATGCAACCAGTGATCATCTGTGACGTATTCGATGCATGGGGCATTGACTTTATGGGCCCATTCCCTAATAGTGAAGGATTTGAATATATTCTTCTCGCGTTAGATTATTTATCTAGATGGGTGGAGGCTATCCCTACTCGAGCTGCAGATAGCAAAACTGTTTGCAGGTTTTTGAAAGATCATATTATTTCGAGGTTTGGAATTCCAAAAGTTTTAATATCTGATGGGGGAAGCCACTTTGTCAACTGGGAGGTGAAGAGGTTGACTAAGGAATACGGCATCGAGCACCGTGTCGCTACTCCTTACCACCCACAATCCAATGGCATGGCCGAGGTGTCAAACAGGGAGGTTAAAGGAATTTTACAGAAGCTCGTTCGCCCTGACAGGAAGAACTGGTCCCAACTCCTGGACCAAGTTCTATGGGCTTACCGGACGACTTATAAGACCCCATTGGGCACCTCCCCATTTATAATTGTATATGGAAAACCATGCCATTTGCCCGCAGAAATCGTGCATAAATCAGAATGGGCAATCAAAAAGATTAATTGGAACTGTTTCCAAGGAAAGAAGAATCGAGAGATGAATTTGAATGAACTGTCTGAAATCCGAAATCATGCTTATGAAAACAGCATCATCTACAAAGACAAAGTAAAGAGATGGCATGACAAGAACACTCGAACACAGATCTTTGTCCCAGTGCAGAAAGTTTGGCTATTTAATGCAAAGTTGAAAATTTTCCAAGGGAAATTGAAATCAAAATGGACGGGACCCTTCATTGTAAGAGAGGTACAAAATAATGGGAGTGTTGAGATCTCAGAGACCGGAGATAGCGCGCAAACATCTATGGTCAACGGTTAGCTGCTTAAACATTTTGTCGAATCCAATGAGCAATTAGTACAAGTTGAACAGATCTCCTTCACTCAGGGCATAGATTTTGACGAAAAATTTGATCTGCCCAGATAGCACACCTCTCTGGAACCTACACTCTCTTGTACATCCGGAATTCTTCCCGATTCCCCATCTGTAATTATCCGATTATACTTAGGCTGACCTGAACCTAAGTATAGGGGGACCGCTTCCATTGTTTATACATATCTTTTCTTCTTTTGTTTTTAGTCCTTCTATATTTAGTACGAGCTATGTCAACATTTCACTTTGTGCCATGAGGACATAGCACTAGCTAAGTATATGGGGGGTGTGCTTGTATATATTTTATCTACTTTATCCATAGCTCGTACTTTATTCGTTTTTATCTAACATCGGGGATGGGTACAAGTTGTGTGTATATTACATGTTTTCCAAAAAAACCTTTGCAAAAAAAAAATCATCACTCATGGTCTTGCATTTCATCAAGCATTTCATGCATTCCTTGGTCGATATATTCCTAATACATTCACCATTACTCAAGGCTTGAGGATTTTTGAGGACACTTGATTTCTGAGATCTTGAGATTCTGAGTTAGCCTACCTTAGTCATGAGGGTTTTGAACTTAATAATCCACACTTCCCTAGTTTGAAAGATTTGAGCGCTATATTGCACTCTTCATCTCTAACTTCAAAAAGAATATGATCAGCACAACCACTCCCACAACTGCATGATTGATGAGATGAGTTGAGATATCACTTGAGGAACTAGGACTAGAGATTTGAGTTTAGACCCGATCTGATGATATTCGAGGATGGGATAAAGTTAATGAAGGCTTCAGAAAACCTAAGTGTCAGCAAAACCCTAGCCAGTATGTGAACAAGATTCATATGCTATCTTTTTCATATTGACCTAAGTGTCAGAGTGTGATGAAACTTAATGAAAATTGTTGATCAGTGTGCGCCAACTTTTGGTAAAAGCAGTGGAGCTAGCCAACAAAAGAAAAGAAAAAGAAATGTCAAAGAAAAGCTCTATCATCCAAAATCAAATTCCAAATGAGCTTCCACCAATGGCGAGCGCTCCCAAATATTTTCAAAGTGTCCACTTGGACCAAGCGCTAATTAGGAACAAGGAGTCGGGTTGACACCATAAAAGGGCCCTGCATCGTAAGCGATACAAGTCTGGGTGTCGAAGGTATCTTAGATACTCAAAAGAGACACACCCCGGTGTACTCCCAGAAAAACAAGTGCAGACGACTCCAAATTCTCTTGACGGACACATTGATCAACAAAATAAAAATATACTTGTGTTGAGTAATAAGGCACTCGAGAGGCACCTTGTTCCAATGAAAGGGAGAGAAAATCAAACACAATCCTATGCCCTCCATCATCTGGCCGTCCATATACACTTTCAAGTTTGACAAACTAATGAGACGGTTGACTGAAGCAAGAATAGACTTATTCCCTAGTGTTGAGGATTAGGTCTAGAGGAGGATCTTTGGAACTGGAACTTTGAGTGATGCCCCGACTCGACTCTCATGAAATGCAGTACACTTAAAATCATATCCTTATATTATATGTACAAACAGAGAGTCTGAAAATTAGAAAAGTTGGATTCCTTTTGATTAAAGCCTGGTTGAGCCCAGAATTTTAGGGTCGCTCAAATTAAGGGTCTTCTATGAATTAAGCCTTGAAAATTCACATACACAGTCAGGGATGTATTCAACTAAGTCATTCATTCATGCTCGGGGACGAGCATGGTCTAAGTATAGGGGTATGATGAATCTCGTATTCATCATGCTAAAATTGGTCATTTAGGCTCTGTCCCCCATCATCCACCTGTAATTAATCATTAATAGAGCATTATTAGCCATCATGCATGTGTAAATAATATCTGCATTTTATCTGCATAAATTGCATTAAAAATCCCAAGTGTAAATTAGCCCAAAAAGCCGCTAACTTCTCATTTTTTTAATTAATTCATCCTAACTCCGATTGACCCAAAACCACCTCCATTGTGCAGATATTACTAACCTTATTAAGTAAAAAATACAAAAAAAAATTATTAACCCCAATAAGTGTCAAATAACCCCAAAGTCAAATTTCACATCTGACAGACTAAAATGAGCATATCTCCCACATACAGTGTCCGATTTTGGTCTACTCACTTCTAAAGTACTCCATTTTAAAATACCTTCAAAACAAGACCAATTTCATAAAATTCGGAGCTCATATGTGAAAGTTGGGTTTTGGGCCTCTTTTGCGCATTTTGACTTTTTGCTGTTTTTGGCCTGAGTTTTTATGTGCATAATTAAACCTTTTAATTTTATTTATTTTTCATTTGTGTCCTTTGAAGAAAGTTTTAATAAGAAATCCAAAAATTCAAATCCAGATTAAAACTGAGATCAAAGAAACTGACCAAGTTCAAGTGTCCGTTGTCGGTCTGTACAAAAGTTTTGCGTTTCTTACTTCTATTTTATTTTCCTATTTTCTTATTTATTAAAAATAAAAAAAAATAGATTAATGTGTAAATAATTTTCTTATATTTTATATATTTTTTATAAATTTTTTATCCTCTCTAAAACCATCAAAAAGATACAAAATCCCAAAAATTCGGTTTTCTATACACATTGAAAGCCACCAAAAATACCACTTCTCACAGATGACCTCTTTTGCTCCCGGGCCCTTCATGAAAGTTGTAGATCTCGACGAGACGAACAACTTTTGTAAAGAAAATTTTTTGATTCGAGTCATCTTCTATCTCTTTTTCCCCTCCAAAAATCTGAATTTTTTTGATGCCACGTGGCAGCTACAGGGCGTGCCACGTGGCACCCCGCCATACACTCTCTCTCCAGCCCTTCCCCGGGTCACGTGTCTAGCACGTGACCCCATCATCTTCCCCATTCGGCCGTTACCCCCTCCCCTTCCCCACGACCGTTCCCCTCTCCAACCATTAACGCCGCCGCCATGCGCAGCCATTACATTCGCCTCCTCCTTGTAACACTCCTGCCATCAACCGTCGCCACCCTCCTCCTATAAAAGCAACCTCTTCCAGCCGCACGACCTCATCCATCCATCCTGCTGGTGACAGCGGCCCAGACGTGATCCAAGGCATACGCCTTCTGCGAAGCTCCTCAGCACCGCCCGGCAACCGCCTCGCCGTCGAGCTCCGCCTCTCTCTCTCTCAGGTAACGCCTCTCCGTCCGCCTCGAAAGCCATCTGCTTCGCCACCCTCCGCCAGCCTTGCAAAGGCCGAGACCAACACCCCCCATCCTCCCCTATCGTTTTTGTACTAACATCTGCAGGTGTCGACCGGCCGAGATCCGCCATCGCCTCCACCCTCGGCCACGAGAGCTCCTCCTCCTGCTCCCCTCCGCTCCGCCAGAAGACCACCTCCGCATCCTCGCGGAGGCGCCGTCATCTTCAGCCTCCGTGCCTCGCCTCCGCCATGCGAGGGTGCAGCCCACCACCGAGCGGCACCTCCGCCATCCCCTTGGCCAGTCTCGGCCACCGCTTCCGCCGCCTCCGTCACCTCAACCACCGCGCCACCTCCACCTCGCGGTCGTCTACCGCGCACGACGGCCAACGCCTCCGTCCCATCCGCCTCTCCTCCTATGCACAGCTACCGTTGGATCAGGGCATAAGCCCTTGATCCAACGGCCCAGGATCAGACATGTGGAGGGCTCCCAAGCTGCCCCTCCACACCTCAGGCTCGGGATCTTCGAGCCTCGCTCGAGCCTTCGCCTCCTCCGAGCCTGAGCCAAGTACGCCGAAGCTAAGGTCTGCCATCCGAGCCAGCAGGCTCCGCCGCCCGAGCCTCAGCCTCCAACTCCAAGCCTCGACGCACGTGCTTTGCACGTACGTCCAGGGGAAAATTGCAACTGTGCCCCCCAAGATTCCTGAAATTACATTTATACACCCGGCTGGGGTAAATTACGTCCGGGCCCCTCCGACTTTTATTAATTACAGATAAGTCCTTCCAGGGACCTTTTTGCAAAGAAAACTTTATTTAATTTACATTTTAGTCCCTGGAATTTCATTTAAGCATATCTTTGTCATACAGACTCTGATTTTAGCATATAATATGTCATTTCGAAGCTATTTTCATGCTCTACAACCTAGCATACCTTGTGAACAGATCTGAAGTTGTTTACTGTCTACTATTCTTCAAAGATCTAATTTGACATGCAGGCTCAATTCTAACATTGTTGTGCTGTAGAGAAATTGATGATATTTATGCAGGAACTCCATTGAGAAAAGCTTGGCAAATAAATCCTGATGCATAATTTAATAATTATTTCTTGAGGATTTAATCTGCGCAGGAGCTTCGGAAAGGAGTATTGATCAATTATTTTCCCTATATATTTCGAGCAAGGTGATTGAGGATTAATTTACAGGGAAAATTAAAAGGATTTCTTAACAGAGCCCAGATTCTCTGATTATTTATGCTCTGATTATTTCTCTTGAACCTTAGCTTGTGATCTGTGATAATTGTCGAGGTTATTGATTAACATATATTGAAGTTGAATTATTAATCACGGATCCTGTGCTGAACAGTCGTCTTTGTATATTTTCTTCGCATCGCTTCTCCATCATTGCATTGTATATATTTTTCGACACAGAAATTAATCGACCATTGATTGATTATTTAATTTGACTTAATACCACACAACTAGAAATCACTGTTCCCTGAGTTCGACCTTGGTAAACTTGCCAAGTAAAATATTCCACAACATTCAAAGCTTGTGGTTTTTGGCGACCGAAATCCGCCTCCTATACTACAACTCATCATTATTAAAGAGGAGGATTTCGCGATCATCAATGGGTAGAGAAAAGAAGGCTCAAAGTGAGTAAGGAAGAATAGGAAGTGAGAAAATTAGTATGAGGTGAAAGGTGTAAAGGAGCGATGTTTTTGATCTTTGCCTATTTAAACTAGTTAGTTAAACCTCAAAATAGAGTTCATTCACCAATGCAACACAATTAGACGTAAGAGTTCGGCATTATCTTTTCAATTTGTTGGTTTTATCATGCAATCTTATCAATTTAGTCCTTAGGAAGCTACTTCTATAGGCGAGTGAGTACTGTCAGAAATCTGTCTCCTACTTCCCACTTCCTTTGTACTTTTTGAAGGTTCATGTTATCGAATCTAGACCACTACTCAAAAAAAGAATTAGAGGAGGAATCTGATGGGAGAAACCGATACTTAGGGCCAAGTTTGCAAGTAGACAAAGATCTTACTCGGATGCGAGATGATGAGATAGACATTCCCATAAGGGAATGTCATATGCTCGATACTTCAGACTAAATCTGCAAACAAACTAAGACCTACTCGTCCATGTACGATATAAGCGTTAATACTTCGTGCATCCATGCGATAGACAAGGCAATATCTAGGCTGGTTGGGTTATATTCCTTAAAGATCGTGCCTTACTATGTCTAGAAGGTACCTGGATACAATGACGGTGTTGTGAACCCAAAACAATGAAGTTCGATTACTCAATTTTAATCAAGTCAATATTTCCTCAGTATCCCCTTTTTTAGTTTTATGGTTTTCACTTCTGAGTAAATTTCATGCAAAGGTAATGGTTTGATCAATCATTTGCTTGGCCTATGTTGTCGAAAGGGAGAAGATAGAAAATTATTACAATTAGGAAATACAACGATGCGATGCTTAGTAAGAGGACTTACATTGCTTCCCAGCTTTCTCCATGTGGGATGCAAGACATAAATTTTAAATCTATGCTATATGAAATGCAACGAGGAGATCGCCCTAGAACATGAGCTTCTATTATCGTGAAGAACTTTGTTCAATTTTTCTAAATTCAAGCGATATAGACTATATGTACATGAACTCTTTTAGGGCTTTAGATCTTACTTTACTGAATAATCACTCATCATGATCTAAGGGCTCATTCCACAAATTGAAAAATGAAAAGAAGGTGGAAAACACAACTCACGGAAAATAAATAAAAACAAAGGCAAAAGAGGAATAATCAAAGGTAGAAAGCTATGAAATCGCGAAAAACCGATCAAGTCCCCCATGTGAACGATCACTTGGTGAAATGGACTTGCGAGAGTTCTAGTGTCCAAGTGTTTGGGTCATGTATTATTACAAATTAATAAATGAATCTCTCTAAAAAATTAATCTAAATCTATGCTAAGAAATTTCTGCTGGTCTTCTTGGGTCCTCTGCTACTCTCTCCTACCGGTGGGTAAAGAACCACTAGTCTCTGCAACTCTCTGGTGCGTAGAATCTTCAAAGAAATATTGCCTTGATAGACATGCCCTTGTAGCAAATTCAACAAGAAAATGGTCAGAATAATCTTAGATAAAAGTAGAATAATAAAGAGAGAAATATACAAATGAAATAAATGATCGCAAAATGGTTAATTCTCTACTCTATGCTCTACAAACCGATGCTCCCCGATAATGATGTCATTTGAAAGAGCTCGAGGGTTGATGTGTTTCACGTTCGGTCTTGGAGGACATGCAATGTTCGACAGGTCAGATGCGACAATATCTATATCGACAGCTCTTGGCTCGACAATCAATTCAAGTGCAATCTCAACAATTAACACACAACAATGTTTAAGCAAATAAAATGTACGTAAACTAAAATTTATTATACCCGACAAAGAATATGTACAGTACTTAAGTAGTAGGGGTTAAACCACAAAGGAACACATGAGCTAGAGCAAAAAATGAATAGACAACTTAAGATCATTTCATGTTTTAAATTTTTAATGTTTTGTGGGTTTTTTTATTATTATAATTTTTATGTTGTCAATTTTGAATATTTTAAATTTGTAATTTAGAGATAAATTATACATTAATATCTAATATGTATAATTATATATAGTATATATAAAGAAAAGATAAAGGAGAAGTTTTCTTGGATTTTTTAATTATAACAAATAATCTCAAAAATTTAGAAATAAATGTTTTTGTGTTTTATATTTTTTCTCTTCTATGATAATTTTGGAAAATTTTTGAGTTTTTTATATATTTTTAAATAAGAAAATACACAAAATAAATAAAATAGTAAATCAAGGATCTAGAAATGGGTTTAATAAATATCTATCAACTTAGATTGGGCTCAAATTGAATTTTATTGAATTATAAATACTCTAAAGGAATTCATAAACTTAGAAAATATTTTTGTGATTTTTCTGTGAATTTTTTAGAATTTTTATAAGATTCTTTGAGTTTTCAACTTTTAGGAGTTTTAGTTAATATTTTGCAAAATTATCTGGTCAGAAAATCAAATATAGCCAAATAAATATACATGATTTTTTTTGAAAAAAAGCACAATATTTTGTAATTTTTATGGATTTTTAAAGGCTAAACAAGGGAAATGTGATATTTTTGTATTTTTACAAATAGGAAAATAATTATAATTATCTCAAGAAAATTATATGTAATATAATATGATTGTATACACTTAAGATAATTTTCTTGTAATTTTTAGATGTAAAATGCTAATTTTAATATTTAAATACAAAAAGATTAAATCTGCAGCTCAAGGACCTAGTTGCAATTTACAAGAAGTTTCAAAGCATTTAATAACCTTTTAGAGAAGTCTAGAGGTATACATAGAATTTTTCCACAATTAAAATATATTCCGCACTGGTAAGGGTATAAATACAATTAATCTAAATAATATGATCAAGCATGCAAATTTACAAAAATTAAATACATTGATGTTCAAAGTTTTGAACCAAACTGAAATACACATACATAGAGGGGGTCCACACAAAATTCCCGCCCCCTTGTATAAACATGCATGTGAGGTGTCATGGACTGGACTAAAGTGCAAATATATAAAAGCTTGAGGCCTTTAAAGCAAATAATACAAAATATTACACATTCAAATGAAATTTTTTGAACTAAATATAGAATAAAAAAGCGGAGAGGAGAGTATGCAATATATCCCTCAATATGCTCTAACAGAAGGTAGATGGAGCGCTACTTATCCACGTGGCGTGTAGAGGACGACTGATGGCATTTCACGGATGGAGGGAGGATATTAGATCTTGCCCTCTGGTCTGATGGTCCCTTGGCTCTGGATTGGATGACTCCTACTTCACCTGGCACTTGTTCTTGATCCAAGGGCCGGGAGCGGGTTTGGAAGAACATGGAAGATAGATCGGCTAGATGGGCTTCGATCAGGCAAAACTCCTGATATCGGTGATATCCTGGGCTGCTGGGTGACTCAAAATGCTCCTTGGGTGATTCTGCAACGACGTGAGGTCTCAGATGGATCCATATCTCACTTAGGAGAGACCTGGAGCTCAATGAAGTTCAAAGACCTGGAGCTTATGTCTAGAACTCAATCAAGCCCAAAAAGGGGTCCTTTGGGGATCCCTACCTGCGCAAGAAGACTCCTGGGTCGAGGTCGAAGCTATTTGACTTGTTAGTTACTCAAAACAATGGTGGAAAGGATGTAGTAGAGGTGTTCCGGTGAGAGGCGGAGGAGAAGCACTTATCTCCCAAATCTTAGGGAGACATGGGGTGGAAATGAATTGGGTGAAAGAAGATGAACATGTGGATATATGGAGGTGATCAAGCAGGCGGTCAACAATCGAGATTACAATGAATAAAGGATGGAGTCTAGAACTCCGATGAACTACGATTTTTAAATATTAAGATATGAAAGATGAAATCAAACGAAATGAAACGCAAAGTTACACTTCTGCTGATGTTAGGAATCAAAAAAGCAAAGAAGATAGAAGCTCACTTGCCTGATGTGGTCAGGAGCAAAGATTGCACGAAGGAGCTCTGTCGAGGGGTTGACTCGCCTCTTATTTTCCCTCCCCTCGCTGTAATTTGACTTGAACCTCTTCCTATCATAAAGGGTCGTTGCAAGCTTCGATCCAAGGGGTCAAAAGTGGATAATGAAGGATTAAATTCAAATCAATGTCCGGGGTATCATTTTATAGCAGTGACGAAGGGGCTCCAAAAATCAAAGGTTTTTGTGAGAATTAATGCAAGATTGACCAAGGATTTGGTTGGCGTAGAAGATTAAGGATTGAGGCAGAAATTTCATGAAATGAGTAAGACGATTCGATCAATGAAACGAATGCTAAAATAGGATGAAGAGGTGGGATCAACATCTAACAAGTTATATGGCTAGAGTGACCAGGGTGTTGACTGATGTCAACTTAGACTCACCTCTATTGGTCCACGTAGGACGCTACAAGACAAAATAAGAATAAAAATAGAGAGAAAAGATCTATAAATAGCAACTGATTTTATTCTTTTTATTAAAACATGAAAGTTATTTTTTATTTTATGTACTAGTTTTAGGTGGTTTTTATTTTTTTATATCGACCTATTTATTATATGTTAAATTTTACAAGTTTAATTATAAGTATAAATACCAATATATAATGTATTTTTTTATTTGTATTTACATGTTATTATTATATATTCATAATTTATATAATTATAATATATTTGCATATATATATTTACATAATTTTTCTTTATTTTTTTGATTTTATTTCTACACTTAAATAAATAAATGTATGTATAATGCATGTATAGTATATTTATATATTATCTTGCATTAGTTATTTTAATGAATTTTTAATGGTTTCATTTTATATTTGTATTTTTTTACATAATTCAAATAATATTTACACGTATTTAGAAATATAAAAAGAGTAAAAATACAAAGAATGAATTAAATGAATAAAAATATATAGGTATAGCATGCAATGGGACCTAAAAAGACAATTTTGTATCTTAACTCTGATTTCAATGAAATCACCTTCATTAGATATATAATTTAATTTAGAGTACAATAAAGTTGAGTTTGGTCAATTTTGCACATGTGTAGAGGACATGGATCTACATCTTTTTCATCTATGTATTCCATTCACACTTTGTGTTATTTTTATGTGCACTTATTTTTGTATTTTCTATGTATTTTATGTACATGTTTTGTGGTGAAAAAGTTTTTATTTGAGGTGTGTAAGTGTGTGTATTAATTGGTTAAGTTTCTGTTATATATTGTATTCGACGGATAGGGTTTTTAAGTGACAATGTTATTTTGTCTATATTTAGTCGCCTTGATCTCACTCTTCTTTTTTCCTTGTCGATCAAGTAAATATTGACTTAGTCTTGAGGTTTAGGGTCAGTCAGTATTAGCAATGCTTCCTTTATTTTTCTTTTCTTTTCGTTATTCATTTATTTTGCATTTAAAACATGTATTTAAGTACTATCTACAGACAATAGTTAGAAGGTTAATTTGTACACGTTAGTTATATTTATATGTATTTAGCTAGGATTTTAAATACAAAAGAAAGGAACAAAGATGCATGAATGGGTATTCATCAGTGTTTTGCTTCTTGCTTCTCAAGCTCACATCACCACCGTTCCACAAGAACATGAATCCTGAAGTTGACTGCCTGTCATCTATGTCATATGGAAGTCTGACTCTATGTATCCTAAGATTTAGAGATCACTATATGCATAGACCAAGATATAATCTTGCGTTCGTCTTATATACTTGAAGATTTCTTCATTGCATTCTAGTGTTGTTGTCCATATCATGATTGATAACATTACCACTCCCACTACATGGCAGATATTTGGCCTTATGCGTATCATGGCGTACATTAAGCTTCCCACAACTGATGTGTATGGGCATCCAGCCATGTACTTTTCCTCAAATGAGGAGCCATCCTTTTATACATGTGGATACCATGTCTAAAAGGAATGAAACCTTTATTGAAATTTTCTATATGGAATCGTTTTAGGATTTTCTTAATGTATCCATGTTGGGACAATCCAAAATTTTTTTCTTTGTTTCTGAACAACTTCTGACCCAAGATGTAAGATGCTTCTCTAGGATATTTTATCTTGAAGTGTACGACAACCAGACCTTAACACTAGTCGTTCATTCTATATCATTCCAAATTATAAGGATGTCATCTACGTAAAGCACGATGAAGATAATGGTGCTTACTAAGTTTCTTGTACACACATGGCTCATCCGAATTCAAGAAGAAATCATAACTCTTCATGGTTTCATTAAATCTGATGTTCCATCTACGAGAAACTTGTTTGAGCCTATAGATGGATTTCTTCAGCTTGTACACTATGCCTTCGTCAGCTATGAAGTCCTAGGCTGCTCCATATAGAAATCCTCCTTGAGGTATCCATTGAGAAACTTAGTCTTGACGTCCATCTGTCAAATGTCGTAGTCAAGATGTGCAACTACACCTAGCAATACCCTAATGGATTTGAGCATGGCGACAAGAGAGAATGTCTCATCATAGTTGGTGCCTTCTCTTTGTATGTAACCCTTTCCTATGAGTCATGCCTTGAAGGTCTCTACATTCCCATAAAATCACCTTTTTCTCTTGAAAACCAATTTATACCCATGGATTTTATCCCTTCAGGTGGATTCTCTAGGGAGTCTATTTCAGACTTCATGGTTAGCATCCATCTATCCATGTCATGATCCGTGGGTGCTTCATCTTATTAAGTAGAATCATTGTCAGAATCCTCTGACACATGTAATCCATATCTTTCACGTGGCATGACCTCCCTCAAACTCATTCGAAGATGTGTATGTATTTCATTTTCATTTATTGTTTTAGGAACCTCAATATCCTTAGAGTATTCAGTGAGTTCCTTTATTTCATTTTTGTCTTAACTCTTAGGAAGTCATCCTCCAAAAATTTCACATCCCTATAGAGGAATGCCTTTTGAGTCTCAAGGTTGTAAAGTTGGTATCCAATACCATCTTTCACATACCTGATGAAGTATCACTCTCTATGTGAGATTCTTGATTACTTGGTCCACGTTCTTGGCATGGATCAAGCAACCCAAATCCTCAAGTGTCTAACATTGGACTTGGTTCCAAACCAAAGCTCGTGATAGGCTTTGGGTACAAATATTGTAGGAATCTTATTAAGGATATATATATATATATATTGTAGTCTCTACTGCATATCTCCGAAAACTAAGAGGTAAATGTGCTTAAGTCGTCATTGAACAGAGCATGTCCATGATGCTCATGTTGCATCTTTGAGCAACACCATTTAGTTGGGAAGTTCCAGGATGAGTGAGATTGGACTCAATTCCTCTCTTTAAACCATTTACTCGCCACCTCGGTCAGATCGATCCTATATTTTGTCATTCAAATTTCATGCGAAACATAGACTCCTGCATCCTCCATTCAGACATGATCGATTTCAACAATTCTACGACCATTAAAAATAACTGTCTAGATGGAGGCCATATGAGTCTCTATTTCGTACGAACCTTGAATGACATAATATAGGCATATAGTGATGAATTTATGGGGATTCATTTTCAAAAAAAATAAAAAATAGAGAAAATGGGGCAATGGGGGTGGAGCCAAGTTAGCTCCGCAAAGGGACAGCCGCATTTTCCCTACATACAGGGGAAAATGGGGTTGCCCCTATGGGGAGATAACTTGAGTTCCCTGCTTCATTTTCTCCATATTTTTTTATGTTTTTGAAAAATGAATCTGCAAAAATTCATCACTATATCCCTATATTATATCATTCAAGTTTCGTGAGAAATAGAGACTCCTACAACCTCCATTTAGACATTCATTTTTTTAACGATCACATAATTGTTAAAATCGATCGCATCTGGATGGAGGCTGTAGGAGTCTATGTTTCAAACAAAATTTGAATGGTATACTATATGGATATAAGAATGAAAATTCATGGAAGCATTTTCCAAAAAATGAGTAAAATGAGAGGGGGTGGGGGAGGGGAGCTAACTCCACCACGAGATCAACCTCATTTTACCCATATGTTTATATAAAATTTCCTTCTAATAGGACACAGTCCTTCCTGAGTTCAAGAAGACCGACTCTTTTTTGTAAAAAAATACGATGACTTTAGTAGAATATATATACAGTTTGTATTATAATATGAAATTTTTGTATGGAGTATTGTATTTATAATTTGTAGGTATAATACAAATTGTATATGTATTCGACTAAAGTGCTCATGTTTATGTAAAATGAGGACGACCTTCCATAACTGAGGAAGGATTGCATCCTATTAGAAGGGCCTCATATATATATATATATGTTTGTGTGTGTGTGTGTGTTTGTGTGTGTGGAAAAAATGAGGCTGCCTCGCTCCATTTTTCTGTAATTTTATTTTTATTTTTTTGAAAAATATCACCATGTATATTTATCTATATTTCCCTCAAATGTGTCATTCGAATTTCGTCAGAAATAAAAACTCCTATGCCCTTCATCTAGAATAAGTCTCCAATGTGTCATTCGAATTCCGTCAGAAAGAGAGACTCCTATGCCCACCATCTAGATCAGGTAATTTCAACGGTATAAACATTGCTATAATCGACCTGTTCTAGATGGAGCGCATAAGAGTTTCTGTTTCTAACAAGATTTGAATGACATATTGGAGGGATATATAGATGAATATACATGGTGATATTTTTCAAAAAAAATAAAAAAATTATGGAAAAATATGGCGGAGACAGCCCCATATAACCACACACACACACACACATACATACATACATACATACATACATAAATACATACATACATACATACATACATACATACATACATACATACATACATACATACATACATATATGAGGGTTAATTCTGTGAGAGCCAAAAACTGTGAGAGCATGAGAGCAATGTGTCTGGATCACTATATTTTGTCATCTCTCTCTCATGATTGATTGGAGGAGGAGAGATGAGCAGAATCTAGTGGTCCAGACTCACCGCTCTCATGCTCTCACCATCTAGGCTCTCACAGGATCAACCTTATATATACAGGTTTGCACCCCCGATCAATTTTTCATTTTTTTTGCAAAATATCACCATATATATTCATCTATATATCCCTCCTATATGCCATTTGAATTTCGTCAGAAATTGAGACTCCTATACCCTCCATCTAGAACATGTAATTTTAAAGGTCTAAACATTATTGTAATCGACATATTCTAGATAGAGGGCATAAGTCTCTATTTCTGATGAAATTTGATTATTATATTGGAGGGATATATAGATGAATATACATGGTGATATTTGTTAAAAAAAATAAAAACTCTGAAAATAGGGCGGGGACAGCCCGTAGGCAGCCCTATTGAACCCTTATGTGTGTGTGTATATATATATATATCTACATACATACATATATATATATATAGAGAGAGAGAGAGGAAAGGGAAGCTGCTCCGCGGAGCAGCTAAGCTGGCTCCTCTATGGAGAAATCCCGCTCCCCCTTTATTTTTTTTCAAATTTCTACCATGTATATTCATTTATATATCCCTCTTATATGTCATTTGAATTTCGTCAGAAACAGATACTCTTATGCCATCCATCTAGAACATGTAATTTTAATGGTCTCAAATTTGCTGTAATCGACCTATTCTGGATAGAGGGCATAGGAGTCTCTGTTTCTGACGATATTCGAATGACATATATGAGGGAGATATAGATGAATATACATGGAGGAAATTTCAAAAAAAATAAAAAGAGGGGGAAGGGGGATTGCTCCATGGAGCAACCAGCTTAGTTGCTCTACGGAGCATCTTCCCCGTCCTCTCACACACACACACACACACACCCACGCACGCACGCACATGCGCGCGCGCACACACACACACAGACACACACACACACACACACAGATATATATATATATATAGAGAGAGAGAGAGAGAGAGAGAGAAATAGGCCTCCAATAGGTGGGCCTTTCCAGAAATTTGAAAAGTCACGACCAAATTTGTAAATTGTAAAATAATGATCATTACACTATTTTGTAAAATATAGCATCCATACTGTAACTAACGTTTTTATGTCAAATATAATAATATTTTCATAAATCTTTCTTGAGATAAATACTTATGATACTCTTTGAAATGAAATCATGTGGGATTTTGATCATCATATATTACCTTGATGTCATTCAAAAATCAACTTAATTCAAGACTTGCTGTAAAAAACGCGATGACTTTAGTAGAATACGTACACAATTTGTAATATAATGTGCAGTTTTAATGTTTGTATTATAATGTGTAGTTTTCTATATGATTTTGTATTTATAATGTGCCGTTATACTATAAACTGTATACATATTCTACTAACATGCTCGTGTTTTCTACAAAAGAGGGTGGCCTTACTGAACTTAGGAAGTATCCTATTGGAAGTGATACCTATATATGTATAGACTTATCCAATGGGCCGTATGCCCTTTTGAGAGGAGATGAACCCACTCATTTTTTACAATATTTTCTATCATTTTAAGTTCCATGCTTATTTATTTACAATTGTTATATCATATTCCTAGTACTAGTAACTGTTTTCATATGAACAAAACATTAGATTCATAGAAAATGGTCATTAGTAAGAATAAAAATGACACTAGTAATATAAATAATAATACAATCATTTTGTATGAATTTGAGGTGTTTTTTCTTGAAAATAGTGACTAGTAGTAAGAATAAGATACCATACTTGTAAAAAATGACTATTACGCTCAAAATGATATGAAATAATGGTAAAAAATGAGTGGGCTCATGTCATCTCAAATGAGCATAAGGCCCATTGGATTATTTCCATAGACACACACACACACTGAACTTGTTGCATATTTCATTGCTTACTGGCAGGATTTGGCTCTACAGGAAAATGCGGGGGGGTGCACGGCTAGGGTTACGGGGGTTGTGTGGTGACAGGGAGGAGAGGTGCTCGGCTGGGGTAGGGGGTCGCGCGGTGTAGAGATTCGTGATAGAGGGTTCATGAGGAGATAGGGGTTTTGGGGGAGGAGGGTAGGGTTGCGGGGGTTGCGTGATCACGGGGAGGAGAGGTGCTCGGCTACGGTGGGGGGGGGGGGTTGTGCGGTACGGGGGTTCGTGAGGAGAGAGGGGTTTTGGAGGAGGAGGTTAGGGTTGCGGGGTTTGTGCGGTGACGGGAGGAGAGGTGCTCGGTTGTGGGGTTGCACGGTGCAGGGGTTGCGAGAGGATTTTGGGGGAGAGGGCATGTAAGGAGAGGGGGGTTTCGGGGGAGAATGATGCACGAGAGAGGGTTTAGGAGGAGGCCCATCTGCCGTCCATTGCAAATTTCATCCGACAAGTCCTGGAGTCGTCCTTCTCTTCCTTGCTATACTGACTTTTCTAACTAAGCTCGTCTGGTCTCGCTGGAAACGGTGGATCATTCTGAGAGACCCGGCTCAAGGAATTCAGGCTATCCCCCTTCTTGGTACTGCTCGATGCTAGGGGTCTTCTATCCCGATAAGGCATGTTCACTCTCTTTCCCCCTAGTGCTATCTAGATCAGGTGACCACTAGTCTACGGAACCAATTGGTCTATTTTGGCTCAGGTCAGAGTGAACAAGCGAATCTTTCTTGCTTCCTCCAACCAACTACGCTCTTTAGTTGGTCATCCTTCTTTCGGTGAGGGGAGTGATGACCTGTCGAATCCCTAGACTCAGGCGAGTCTGTTGGGGAGATATTTCTTCTAATAGCTCGATTCGATCTGCTTTGCAAACAGCAGCGCTCTATGCATAAAAGCAAATAGCCATATTAGAAAATAAGGAAATTAGTGTTTTTATCAGCATATGTAGAAAAAACATATATAATATAGCTTTTTCATGCCTACTATAACTAGTTATTTCGATTTTCTACTGGCTGCTTCAACTAGAACTGAAGCTCTATTCATTGGTTTGAACAAGACTGATTTGAAATATATGAGTTTTAAATGAACATCATCAAAAGAAGGATTTTTTAAGGATTCCAAGTATTCTATGGTTCCTTAACTGAGACTAGTGAGAAGGGGTCAAGGCCAATTTCTTGTCATTGAGATTAAGGGACCTAGCACTCACTCTCAGGATCATGGTGAACTCTATCTTTACCGACTGCGAAGTCTAATCTCAAGTGTCAATAGGCAGTCTTCCTCTACTTGATATTGGCCTTATCGCCCGCCCACAAAGTCTACTCTAGTCTAATCTAAGGAGAGTATGGCTTTGATATTAGAGAGTTCATCTTCCTCCCAGGATGAAGTCTACTCTCAGGATGGTCTGCCTTATCCGCTAATCTGGATATGGGCCTGGAATGAGGGACTATGGGTGGGTCAGTTCAGCTAACTCTACGATCAACGATAGAACAAGCCGCAAATAGTCTGTGCCAAGCACGAAGCCAAAGGATAGGGACTCGCTTCCTCATAATTCTTCATTAATTCTACGTTTATTTCCAGCGGAGGCCCCCCCTCGGGGATAGGTTTTCTTGCTTTCATTTTCTGCATTCCGGAGGTCTTTTTCGTAGTCTAGGAGTTTCGGAAATCACTACCGCAGGTGATTTTCCAGATATCCTAATTCAGCTGACGTAGGTGCAGATAAAGCTTGTTTTTCTCTTTCCTATAATTCTTCTAAGCCCTATGTTCAAGAACGGAGCCGAGTCAAGAATGGCCGGACACCTACCACTGTCAAACCGGTTAGAGAGGCCCTCTTTAAGACCTCCAAAAAAGATGTTCACAGGGGCCAGAAAGACTCGGTCATAGGAGGACCGCCTACGCGTTGGTAAAGCTGAGAAATCAGCAGCATCAAAATCAGGGTGCGACATGTATATATTCTAGTTAGATTTAGGGGATCAGAAGTCTCAGAAGCTGCCGCACTTGCTCTCTTTGACCTGGAAATTGGCAGACAGGGAAGAGAAGGATTTAGTTGACATCCGAGATTGGTATGAAGACAGAAAGTCAAGAGTCGAAGCCACATCAAAGGCATCAATCGAATCTACATCTGGGGAAGCAAATCCTTGACACCTATCCCTCTTTTTGCCAGGAAGGTAGAATGGTCATGCATATATTTCTTTTCATAGGCTTCAAAGACTAGCATTTTCCCTCTTGCGATGTGCTATCCTGCCCTAATAACTAACTCTGCTTGGGGCGCGATCTCTTCGATTTCTCTCATATAGTCCGGAACCCTTGAAGCAAGGATTTCGAAGACAATATAGGTGGAAGAACATAGTCAATCCTTCCTGATACTAGACCCACGAGTGAGTGATGCCAGGGAGAATATATAGAACAAATTTGTTTTGGGGCTGAGTCTTCGCCTTTTGAGAACAAAGAAAGCTGACTTCCTAGCTTGCCTTTCACCCTGTATAATTCTTTCTCGATTCAAAAAAAGAGTAAGAAAAGTCGTCCCCTCTTCCCACCTCATATCCATTCTCTGCCTCCTTGAGAGTCTGGGCACTATTTGCTCTGAGAATGGACTTCAGATCCCATATACTTAGCGCAGTCTGATGCTCAGCTTGCCTGCTCCGTGCTCAGTCAGCTACCAAGGCTTGAGACGAGAATTCCTCGTATCCTAACTAGGCTTTCTATATATTCCCGGGACTTCGCACCTTTCACTCCAGACGTCTTATCAAGAGGTCTAAGGAAAGCCTCCTCCTTGCATTCAGACTTAGTCCCCTCATTCAGACTTTGTCCCCTCAGGCTTTGGTACCTCTCTTCAGTTAGTTACCTCATCAGCTCTGACCTCCGCTGCAGCTCTTGTTAGTTGAATATTTCTATAAGTAGAACAAATGAGGTTTTTTACACAATTCCCATTACTCTGGATGCACCTTCTTCTGCTTATAAAATAATGAGTTTCCTCGTTTACAATAAGGATTCGGCGTCTACTAGATTCATTCAAATTTGATCCTCTCTGAGAAGGATGAGATACGCATATTCTTGTTTGCCAATATCACCATTTTCCTTCCCCACAAAAGCCCCAAGGGTGGAAAGGCAAGCCCTTGTCTGGCCCCCCAGGGAAGAGAATAGTTTGGTCGATCATTTTATTCAATTATGAAATGACAGAGTTGATGGAGATTTGTAGCATCATTCAAATAAATACAAATTGAGATCGTAGGATGAGAGAAAATCGTCGAAGCAACAGCGTCATATATAGTTGAGGAAGTAGTCATAGAGTAGTGGGAGCGGCAGCTATGATGGTCTTTCTTCTCGATTTGCCAGCGTAATAGCTTGCTTCAATTTATATATTCTCTCCCCCTCTTCGCTAGTTCTTTCGTTGTACGCAGCATGCAGGCTTTCCGCTGGTTTACTTGGTTGCAGGAAGCTAGTCGAATGCCTTTCCCTAATATAATGGTTTTTCTTTCACTTTTGCTTTTTTTAGTCCCGAAGACGTTGGCGGTATTCAGTCGTCACTGGCGAAAAAGAGTACTTACTGGAAGGTCAGGTGGATTCCATTCTGATGCGGGGATTCTCCTGCACCAGCCGAGACAAGCACCCAATTCCTATATCTATATATGTATATATAGGGAGGTTCAATGGGGCTGCCCTCTGTTGGCTACCCCGCCTTTTTTGCATTTTTTTAATTTTTTTCAGAAATCACCATTTACATTCATCTATATATCCCTCCTAGATGTCATTTGAGTTCTGACAGAAACAAAGACTCCTACACCCCCCATTAGAACAAGTCAATTACATCAATGTTTAGACTGTTAAAATTACCTGTTTTAGATGAAAGGCATAGAAGTCTAGTATCTGATGAAATTCGAATGATATATTGGAGAGATACATAGATGAATATACATGGTGATATTTTTAAATTAAAAAATAAAAAATTGCGGAAAAATAAGGGGCGGGGGAAGCCCTATTTTTTCCACATATATAAAGGCTTTTAAATGAGGTGACACTTTTTCTTGATTATGAAAAGTGTTAACCTAGATCGTTTGTTGGAAAGTGTGCATTTGATATTAAAACGACCATGATATAATTGGTGATTTTCATTTAACAAAGCTTCCTAAGATAAGGCACGAATTAAGTTAATGCTTGATTAGTAAAATCTATCATTTGGCATTCTATATTTAGACATTCCTAAGGAGTGTGCATTGAATTTTGCAGGAAATATTATATAATAAAGGCTCATGTTTTGAAATAATTGTACTTAATTTACAAAGATTGATATGTTTTACAATCCCATGTTGTAAATTACAAAATTATAGTAACTGATGTTCGAAAAAAGCCTAACTTCAACGAAAATTGGTCTATGTTTCGGTATTTGTGTTTCCTAAAATATAGGATGCTTTGATCATGTGCTAGTTAATTGGTATAAACATGAAAATCATTCCTAAAATTATGAGATTTTTGTTATAACGGTATTTCCTAATATATTGGATAGAGTAAACTGTGAACAAATTAAATATGTTACATGTCATATGCACATTATTTTTAGAGGTGTTAAATATTGGGTGTATTTGTTTAATTCTCAAATTAGAAAAATACATATCATAGTATATGTTATATCTCATTTTCATCCAACATTCTGTGGAAGAAATGTTTGTAAATTGCAATATTTTTTGTAAATTCCGTAGTTTCTTTTGTAAACTTTTGATTTATTTTATAAATTTTGCAATGGAGCAATGCTCGAAATCTTCTCTCTTTTTTTGCAAATTTTGTGGTTTCTTTTATAAAATACATGTGATTTTTGTAAAATAGATTTCTTATTATTAGTATATAAATTGTTTGTGTTTAAACAATTTATTTACCAATATTGTGCACTCATCAAAATTTGTCATCCATTGTAAAACTTGTTTGGATTTTATCTTTGAAGGTTAGACCAGAGGTTGAAGAAGTCGACTCCGGCCCCAGGCTCACCTGTTTCACTCTTCCGCCTAGGTAGCGACAGACGACCACTTTATAAAATCTACGTTCTCAGTGTAAAAATTATATATTGATCTGTAAAATTAAAAATCAGTAATTTATCATTTATTCTTCAGAAAAGATAACATGTAAAAAATACAATAGAATTTTAAAATCGATGAATCAAAATATAACTTATACAATCAATTATGTAAATTAGTAGATCAAAACGTAAAATAGAACCATCAACTTTTGATATTTAATCCCTCTAATTGAACCCATACACTTCATCACTTCCGTATTTTATCCATGATCGATGGGATTTCATCCAATTTGATTTTTGAAAAATACATCAGCATTTTGGGCAAAAATATAACAAGAGACACAACCTTCTACAATAAAAAAATCATTTATTGATGCTGACAACCTGAGATAAAATTCAATCTGCAACAAATATTTACATTCTAAATCAACAACTATTTTTGTTTAGGTGATATTTACATTCTCATTTTACAAACTTCAATCTGTAAACAATTTCGAAGGAAAAAATGAAAAACTCATTGAAATAAAAAAAGTGGTACATATATGCAGTTAATATAAATAAAATAATAGATGTATGGCATGTTCACCGCATTTTCAGCATATTAGGGACAAGGAAATGCAAAGTAGTGATACACAAACCTTACTTACCATCAAATATTGCAGCAGAAGAAAGATTATGTACTCTTAATCATGCAACGGAAATGGATCCATTAGAGAGGAGAGATGTGATGCCCCGTTGAGGAAGTCTAAATGGACTGTGTCTGCTTTCTCTTGAAATTTTGAGTAATTGAGAATGCAGATGGTAGATATTTCATAGCAATGAGTGCATCGACCGACTTAAAATTTTCTTTTCTTTTCAAAGATGATCTAGTGTCCAATATGAAATGTGAATCCACACCCATTTGCAAATGAATCGAACCAAAGTTGTTGAGAATAGATCACCGATATATTTGACCGGTCAAAAATAAGAAAAAGTCAATGCGGCACGTTAACATGTACGCCTAAGGTCAGCTAACGAAGATAAGAAAGAGAGATGGCATAATGTTCTTCACCAATATTATGTTGACCCAACTTTATTTATTCCCAATATTACATCTTGTGGTGTGCAATCTTGTAAAATAGCAGAATTCTCACTATCTTTTTTTAATACGATGAATAATAACAGGGATAGACAGAGATATACATCGAGAAATTATAATATATAAAGAGAAGGAATTATATTGAAATAGGAGACAAGCGGACAACAAGTTGCATTGTTTGTCTTTTTTTAATTACAAACTAATCTTTCTAAACACTGCATCGAGATACGATAAAAATATCAAATGCCCAGGAAGAAGAAAAGAAAACCATCATCAGGAAATCGATTTTGGATCGAGAGGAAACATCAGCAAGCAGTTCATCACAATTTCCTAGTTATAGCGGACGGCTTCATGATCAAGATGTAATTGGATCTGTATATATCCATATTCCATAATTCCATTAATTCTATTTTGTCCCTTTTCTGTGCGTTTATGATATGCATTTTTTATTTTTCAAGGCCGCGACAAGAACTTTTAGTTCTTATGTGCATACATATACGGATACTGATATTTTTTATTTTCAAATGGTAACTGAATCTTTATGTTTATATACATTTCCATGAACTAATGGCCATGATTAATCAAAAGTTAAAAATAAATAAATTGACTTCATGCATGGGGCTTCCAGGGCGGAGGGCGTCTTGCAGAAAGGGTTAACGATGGTGAGGCTGCCAGCGGGGATCGGGGTGGCAGTAGGCCTCAGCGATGGTGGAGGCTGTAGGGAGGGGTTTGCAAGTGGGATAGGGGGTGTCGCAGGGAGGGGCTTCCAGGTGGAGCTGCGGAGGGGGAAGCGGTGGGTCGGGGTCGCAGGGAGGGGCGGGGGCTTCGTAGGAATGGTCTTCCAGACAAGGGGGTGGGGGAGGTGCAGGGTGGGGCTTCTGGGGGGGAGGCGGGCGGGAGGGGGCATTGCATGAGGGGCTTCCATTTAGAGGGGGAAGCCATGGGTAAAGTCTTGCAGGGGCAAAGCTTGCAGGTGGGAGGGATGTCCAGTCGGAGGGGGAAGCAGTGGGTCAGGACCGCAGGGAGGGGTCTTCCAGGGGGGGGTGTTGTAGGAGGGAAAGGGCGTCGCAGGGAGGGGTAGGCAGGGGGTTGTTGTGGGCGGGGGGAGGGGGCGTCGTAGGGGGTTGTTGCAGGCGGGAGGGAGTGGGCGTTGTAGGGAGGGGTCAACAGGGGGTTGTTGTAGGCGGGAGGGAGGGGGCATCACAGGGGTTTGTTGCAGGCGAGAGGAGGGAGCATCGTAGGGAGGGTCGACATGGGGTTGTTGCAAGCGAGAGGGAGGGGTGTCGTAGGGAGGGGTCTTCCAGGGGAAGGAGGGCGTGTCTAATCGGAGGGGGAAGTGGTGGGTCAGGGCCGTAGTGAAGGGTCTTCAAGGGTCTTTCAAGCGAAATGGGGTTGCAAGGGGGTTGGGTTGGAAGCGATGGGTCCTGATCGCAGGGAGGGGAGGCTTGCATGCGCCTTGGCGGGGTTGGAGGTTGGGGCTTCGACGACGGTGACGGAGCGGGGGGGTGTTCCTGCAGGCAGGAGGCGTGGATCGGCTTCGAGGGGGAGGGGACTCGACAAGGCGGGAGTCTTGCAGGCGGAAGGGGAAGAGGGGGTGTCGGTGGCGGGGGGGACGGGAGGTCGGCGGAGGACGTCGAGGGGGGTGCCTGACTGGAGGAGGAGGTAGGCGAGGGGTTGGAGAAGGGTATAAAATATAAAATAATAAAAACTTAAAGGGTATAAAATGTAAAATAATAGAAACTTAAAGGGTATAAATGTAAATACTTGACGAATATCGTCAATAACGGATAATTGGATGGAAGTTAATACAGTGTTATGAGTGTAAGAGTTAACTGCTATTCAGGGTCCTCGGTGTAATTTGTGTTTATAGAAGATTTTTGAGTTAATTACAAAATTACTCAGAGTTATACGAGTGTAAATATCCCTATTATATATCATTGGCTATACTCGTAATTGTAGTAAACTTAGCACGCATGTGGTGATCCATCAAAATTGGATATGCTCATGAAGCTGTGATATTAATAGAGGGAGACATCGCCCCTTGACCCAATCAATAGGTTTCAACAAAAATTTGTATAAAATAAGAAATCTTGAGTATAAAGAGCATGTGATATTTAAGTATTGTTGTTCCCCTTTATTCTCGACTGCTCGTGTATTATTCTCCACACAATCTTCAAAAGCATGTGCAAAAAGTTTTGCACTTCTTTCTAACAATCAAACATAATGACAATATGATGTTTATCTAAAAAATCAATTGAGAACCAAACTAATGATATTGTTGTGAATTATGGAGGAACGTACAAATAAGGTCAATCACACAAGAATGAAGACACACTGATTTATAAGATTCACGTGTAATAGGGATACGTCTTTGGGCAGGGCGGTGGGTTTTCATTATGTGGAGAAAGAAGGAATGCAGATGGTACAGATAACCCTAACCTTAGGTGAGTTTATATACTACTCCCATATAGATGTATCCCTGATACAAACAGACCCATATACCCGAATACAAATAGAATCGTTATTAACAAATTTCGTCAGAGATGTTGTCCCCGAGACCCCTCCCCGGTCTTGTTAGGGTACGATACGATTAGATGGGGTGCATACGACGGTTCTTCAACATGGTCTAGATGGCTAGGATTCAAGGCATACCAACAATCTCCACGTTGAATTGAATCCTTTGAGAAGCTTTACCAAGCTTCATCGTACCACTGCCAGCCCCTCCTTGGAATTACTGCCAACTGTTGACATTAAGCAAGTCCAGATTGTGTTTGAACTTACTCCAAGGAACTATCTTTGTGAATATATTGAGCGATATGGTAAGATCCTTAAGCGCATCACGGAAGTGTGATGATCGCATCGTATGCGATCGGGAGCAACTAGTCGCACTAGTTGCTCTAGGCAGCGGAAATTAAAAAAATCATGCGATGAAACCATATGATCCAAGAACGCTTCTCAGATTGTTTCATATGAACAACAAACAAGTAATACGATTATCTCTTGAAGCATGGTTGCGATCGAGTCTCTAAATGAAGAGGCCTCCTGTCTCAAGTCCGATCCGATGGAGGAGACGCTTGCGAGGGCGTTGATGATAGGCGTGCTTCTCCCAATCCAAGTTGATGATCCAAGCGATGAATCTCCCGATCTCTTCACATGAGATCCTACTACTTCTTCACGAGCGATGTGCACCGAAGGAGACGGAGATCCACGAGCAAATAGTCCGACAACATATCGGTGATGATGCGGCCAGAGCATCTCTCTCTAGGCCTTCATGGTGGACGGCCACAAGAGAGAGAAAGAGAGGAAGATGGCGTGTAGAGAGAATGAGAGAGAGAAATAGCATGTGTTGTCTAGCTTATGAAGAGCAAGGGGTGCCCTTCTATTTGTAATATTTTGGGATCCATGGATCTCAATACATGGACAACACAAATCTAATGGCTTACATTGATTTGTGTTTCTTTTAATGGTCATGATCTTGTTGTTAAAAACACAACAATAATTAATTTAATAAAATCAAATATATATTGAATATGATTTGATTTATATTAAATCAATCTCCATTGGAGAAATAGGAAGGAGGCAAGCCTCCTTCCATAAGGAGGGTGGATGGCCACCACATTCCTTATATGAATTGTGGCCGTCCACTTTTCCTATTTGAAAGGTGGATGTATCTTTCTTATTACATGAGATTACATTATCTTATGATTCTCTCCAATATTTGCAACAACTTTTGTTGCAAATTATTTCACAAATAAATCTAATTTATGCCATTTGAAATTTGTGAATCTCATTCACAACCCAAAATAAAATGTGATTTACATTTTCAATTAATTATCCACTGTGAATCCAATTCACACCAATAATTAATCAACAAATATAAATCATAATAAGCTCCCTCTAATACATTATAAATCACATTTATAATATATTATGAATAATTGGATATTGCCATCCGCATTATTCATATCTGTGATAATTAAATCACATGTAATCATCTTGGATGTCTATTCTCTTGTGCCCAAATAATATGAATCACAATCGTATTATTTACATCTCTGGTAATTAAATCACATTTAATTATCTTTGATAACTCTCTTTATAATATGAATCAAATTCATATCAATTATGATAATTAAATCACATTCAATTATCAATTTTCTCAATGCTCGGATACATATATCAACAATAAAATTATCATGAGCTCTTTCAAGGATAATGCACTTTCTCCGCGGATACTTGGAGATAAGGACAGGGTGATTATATTGTTCCACATATAGTGACTTGGATATTGACATCATATCTTAAATCCAGATCTCGGGCCTCCCATAGATGATTGATTAAATCAAGACCGCAAATATAATCTTCTAAGTGCATCTGAATCATATTCAGATCAATGTCCAATATTTGGACCAAGATCAAATTACTTCTCTACTGAGAGGAGTCACCAAAATCCAGACCCGTCTCACCACTCCCTAAGAATGGAAGCATCATGGTTATACAATTGTTTATGATCACATCACCCTCAGGTATTCCTAATACCTGTACATCCTACATACTGGAAGACCTAGAATAAACCAGAAGTATAAGATCAACTTTATATTGTCTACTTCATGGATTTCTCATTAAGTTTCTCATTTTGATCATTGGGAGTCGGTATTGATCATATACTTTCCAAAAGCATATATCGTACCTAGGTCTTGATCATATACTTTCCAAAAATATATATCAAACCTACAAATTCAGTCAAGCTTCCAAAGTGAGACGACCGTGCACAGAATTTGATTCTTCCCAATATCGAGTGAGCCCATGTCTTCCAGTTCAGCAATGAACCTGTATGATCCTTTTGAGATATCGCATTACCCATATACCCTAACATGCACACCAGCGCGCCGGTGTATAGACCTTGATTAGGTCATCAACCTATTGGTCTGCAAAATGTACATATTCAGACATATAGTAACACATCTATCTCCGGTCAGAGGATGCGTGCATATATCGTGACAACATACGAAATAGGACGTTGGTTATCTAGATCTCGTTAAGTCAACTCTTTGACCTAACTTATCTAACATCTCCAAATCTCTATTCCTATGCAGAGGACCTGCATCAAGAGGTCGGTTAGATATCAGCCTTCAGAGAGAGGATTGCCATCTCCTTCTCAGGATGGAGATCATCTCTTAATAATCATTTGACGGTGCTCGATGAGTCCTCAATCTAACTCTTTAGATATTCATCCAAGCACCATCCTTTATGATTCAATTATTGAATCAACAGTTGTATGATCACAAAGATGGCCATGGTACAAAACCCTAATTGTACTAAGGGACCTATTAAGAAAATTAATTATTCTTCATTTCAGATCAGGAAATGATATTTGCAATAACATTTATTGCATAATGGCTCGACGTGGACTCGCTTGTCCAACACATATCAACCGGATTATGTGTTGTGTCATCCTTCTTCACCTTGATCCTCTTATGAATGAATAAAGTAATATCAGACATCTATGTATGTGTTCCTCTCACGATGCACCCGATCCTTGACTAAGCATATTGCACTAAGATTGTCACAATATACTATAGCCCGACACTATTGTAAATCGATATCTCCAACTAAGCCCTTCAGTCAGATGCCTTCCCTTGCAGCTTCTATCGAAGCCATGTACTCTGCCTTTGTTGTATACAAAGTAACTGATGTTGTAAGGTAGCCTTCCAATTGATGACAAAACTCCTCAAAGTGAAAATATAACCTATGATTAATCTCTCAACAGCATCTACAACACAATCTAAACCTGAATATCCAACAAACAAACACTCATGATCACTTTTGTAGGTGAGGACAATGTCTGATGTTCCTCTATGATAGTGAAAAATCCACTTGATTGCATGCCAATGCTCCTTCCCTGGTGATAAATACCCATTCGTTCACCTTTATTCGTTTATTTTATCTTTAAAACCCCAGATAGATACATGTAAATATAGATAAATTTGTACAAATTAATATTCATTATTCATCTGTAAATAATGCATAAACACTTGTATTTAAATCTAAAATAAAAGAATAACAAAAATAAAAAGAAAAAGAAATGAAGTATTCAAACCTCAAGATCAAGTCAATATTGACTTGGTTGAAAAGGAATAATGTAGGAGGAGATAAGGGTCTATATTGTATATAGAAACCGTACTTTTCATTTTTTAAAATAGCAATTTTTACTTGATTTTATTCTTCATTGTTATACCTCAAGTAATAATAATCAACATGAAATTTTTACTTCAAATATATAAAAAATTACAAAAATAACTGCACATAAAAATAATATATTGTGCAACTAGGACATCCATATGAGGAAAAACATAAATCGAACTTCACATACCAATATCTTCTCCACACAAGCTCAAAATTCATAAAAATCGCCTCCATTGTATTTTAAATTAAATCATCTATCTTATGAAGGTGGGAAATGGAGTTAAGATCTAAAAGCTGGCTTTCTGGAGTCCCATTGTACTATATATCTACATACGTTTGGACTTATCAAATCAATTGATTCTTCACACTAATAGCAGTTCTTGTTTTAGGGAGATTTCTTCGGTTTCATTACATATAGGATAGTTTCAATTATGTACTATCCCACATGGAGAGAGCTGGGAAGCAAAAAGAGCCATTTTGGCTAAGCATGCTTCACTAATTTCTGACTCGCATTGCTTTTCTAGATCCCTCTGATTTTGATCACCTAGGATGCTAAAGGAATTGAAACTTTGATAGGTGTCTTGCATTGAATAAAAACCAAAATGTGATAACCTAAATAAAATCGAGACTACTAATTCCACTTGACCTTAAAATCAAATGCAGTTGAATTCATTACCTTGGGAAGTGCAACTCCCACATTGGACACATGTACTTTCCAGATCGAGTGAGGCATACATAGTTAAAGAATTGAGTCCACTTCCCTAGTCTTATGCCCTAAGCGCTTGGGTCAGCTCTTGAGTGATGTTTTTGTTGTAAGAACTTGCCTCCAAACCTTAGATGAAGTGGTCTATGTTCAAGTCAAAAAGGTGCGCCCATTTGAGCACAATCACTCTAGGTAACTGCACCTATGAGTCTGATTAACACAACTATCTGAATCACCAAACACTAAAATTGAAAAGATAACGGCTACTCTCTGATGAATCCCAGATTTACTTAAATCTTAACTATATTATTTCTTTTGCTTAAGAAAACCATTAAAATTTACTCACAACTAGCAATATTAATAATTTACGTGTTGTAAATAATTAATACTATTAATTGTATTAATATCTATTATTGTGATATTACTTTATATGCTTTTATTTACTTAAAAATCAAAAAAATAATATAATATTAGACATAATGAATTTAATATAATTTATAAAATAAAAATCCAAAAAATAAGAAAACAATTTAAAATAAGTAATTTAGTACTTTAAATTACTTATAAAATTATTTACTTTGTACAGTTGATTTATTTTTTATTTGAGTTCTACATAAAAGTTGTAGATCTCCTCGAAATCTAAAATTTCATGTTGAAAACTTTTGCTAATTCTATTCCTAAATATTTTATTTTGATTTTACTCATCATTTTCATTTATCTTAATTCAAGTTGGGTCACGTGGCACCTTCAGATCATGTCACATGGCTCGTCTCTTTTTATTCAACCCACATGTATTATTGATCATCTGATCTTTGATCTTGTTCCATCATAGCAGCTCACTAGCGCCCTATTAACATACATGTTCAATTGGCTTGATCAGATGCATCTTGGTCACCTGCTTGCACCCAATGGTGGCCGTCTGATCTCCAGATCATACAATCACTATTCATCATCCTCATTGCAACTCTTCAAGCCTCTCATCTTTCAATTATTTAATCTTGCAACGTCTCCCCATTTTCCTAACTTCCTTCAATCACCTCCCGACCATCTTCTACCTTTGACGCCTTCGTCTAACCTTACTAACCCACACTAACTACCTAACTTAAGCTAACCCTAAACCTTCCATTAACTGGTGGTGGTTGAAACCACCACCTAGGTATGGTACTCCCGCCAACCTTCTCCTATATTCTCCTTCAAATGCACCACTGCGGGGTAAATTTTATCCTATTCGCCACTTTTGAGGACCCTCTAAGTTGCATTCCTTCCATCGGTGATAGAGATAGAGATAGAGAAAAGAAAGAGAAACACCTACGATGAGATCTGCATCTTTCCCGATGTGTTGTCGCACTACCTCTGCTCAAGCATAGGTCCTTTGGCCTTAGAATCTTTAAGTGACGATCGGAACTTAGTTCGCTCCACCTCCATTCCAGTGTTCTTCTCCTTGGTCCCTCTCCGTCAGCTTCTTCCGCAAGTAAGCATCACTACTTCATCTTTTTTTTTTGTCTTTTTGTTCACTATAGTTCAGCACATCCATGCACCATTATCGCATCTCATCAATGTTTTTATCTCCACCACACTTCTGACTCCTTCACTTATACATCTTCTTTCCTTTTACACTTTTCTATCATCTCCCCCTTTTTGATTTCATACATATTTTGCAACAGTCTGGAAGTCATTAAGATTTAGATCCTTCATCTCTATCGAACCCCCATTTAACCCACAAGTGACTTCTCTAGAGACTCCCCCTCTCCTTGGCTATGTGCTTATGCTTGGAGGTGCTTAATTTCTTTTATTGGTCTAAGCACATGGACCACCTTTGCTTGCAAGTTCTATTCCAAATCAACTTCACTAATCAGATATATTATTCCTTCTTCGAGCTCTAGCACCTCATCAACAACTTCATGGTGTTTATGTAAAGGTCTCTCAATCTTAGAGTAGAGCAGATGAGTCTTGAGGAGCTTGAGCACGTTCGTAGAAGCACAAGCTTCCCTCTACCACACGCTGAGGAGATTTAGAACATGAGGACAACAATGTCCATTGGATGCAATCATTTGGGCTTTGTAGATTAGGTTGAAAGCTTTGTAGATTGATGAATATGTGATTCATCACTCAAAAAGTCGAAAATAAAGCTTTGTTCCTGAATAATTAGTTGTATATATCTATTTATTTTGTATTATTCTCATTCATGCATTTAGAATTAATGTCTGCATTTTAGAATGCATATTTGTATTAAACAAGAAGCAAAATTCACTTATAAATATCACATGTATTATACCATATTTCCCCTTATTTTTATCTATTTTTCACTAACTCAGAGTTGAATAAAATTAACTATATAGTGTACATATTACTAACACTAATAAAGGAAAAATATCAAAAAATATTAACTTGTAAAATTAACCAATAAAACTCAAACCCTAGTTTGAGACTAAGAACCTTAAAACGTGAATATCTCTCTCATACAGTCTCCTATGGACTCCTACTCACTTTTGAATTAATGTGTGTTCAATTACCTTCAAAACAAGATCAAATTTAAAAGAATCGGAGTTCGTATGTGAAGCTTGGGTTTTAGGCCCCTCATTATATATTGTACATATGCCCCTTTCATTTATTTTATCTTTTTATATTATAAATTATTAAAAATTCAAAAAATAGATTAAGTTTTAAATATTTATTTATATTTTCTTTGATTTTTATTTTTATTTTTAATCTTATTTTAAAAAAAAATGATAGAAAATGACAAAATACAAAAATGTGGTATTTTATAATTATAAGATGCTACCCAAAAATACTTTTTCTACAGATCATTTAATCTGGTTTTGAGTCCTTCACAAATGCTGTAGATCTCATCGAGACGAGTGACTTCATGTTGGACATTTTTTAATTTGACCCCTTTTGTTATTTCCTTTTTATTTATCTTTAAAATTAACATTTGGTTTTTCTAAGAGCGACATATGGCAGCTCCTGGAGCCGTCACATGTCACCCCAATTTTATTTTTTCTTGTTTTTATATATTTATTTATGATCATTATTTTATTTATTTATTTATACTTATTTATTTATATTTAATTATTTATTTATTTAATTATTTTATTTTTTATTTTTATTTTTTTATTTTTATTTTAGTTGTAATTTTTTAAATTTTATTTTAATTTTTAACTTTAATTTTCCAGACCTCATAACTCGACCATATGGACTTCGAATTGGGCAAACTCACTTTAAAGTTCATATTATTTAATTATCTATCAAATGACATTGATTTTACTAAAATCAGAGTTAGTATGAAAAACGTGGGCTTTGAGACCGTATTGGTATATATTATACAATGTACCGTAATTTATTATTATTTCTTATATGTTATTTATTATATAACATATTAACATTTTACTACTCAATTAATATAAATAAAGTTATTAATTAATTTACTATTTAAGTTACTTAATTATTTATTTACTAAATATTAATAATTATTTAATTATTCATTAAGTTGAATTATTTCATTAATTATATATAATTAATTATTTAATCATTAATTAATCATTTAATTACGTAATTATCCTCTAATTATTTATTAAATTAATATAATTATTAATACTTATTTAATTTAATTAATTCATTTATTTTTAAATCTTTTTCTCTCTCCCCTTTTCTCCTTCCCCGCTCCTTTCTTCCCCACGTTAGCGTCGCCTGCCTCCTTTCCTTCATCTTCCTCCGTCTAACCGTCCAACGACCGGTCGTTCCTCCAACCATCTCGGTGATCGAACCCACCGACGGTGACCCCACTCCCCTTCCTTTATTTATACCCGTTGACCTTCCTCATTCCCCGGATCTGCCATGTGTGTCTTTCTCCTTCACTGAGTTCCGGAGAGGTTAGCTTCTTTATCCCTTCTTTGTTTCTCCTCTTCCACCTTCCATTCTCTTCTCAACCTCTCTCCTCTCTCCTCGCTCCCTCCATTCTCCTTTAAATTTCTCTATCCCATCTGTATTTTTCCCTTTAAATCACAACCAAAACTGTTTGATTTTGACTCGATTCGATTCATTTCCATGTCAATCTGATCGATATGCTTCTCCGTTGTCTCCCATAATCTAATCACCTCTGATCATTCCGATTAGAGTTTGATTCTGTCCATCACCTCTGAAATCTCCTTCTCATACATCATTCATTATTTATTTTTTATTTCTGGGACCAAGCCCTTGATCTCGACTCGAGTTACCTTTTTTAGGTGATTCAAGCATCACAGAGATGCTTGGGTGAGGAACATCAACGATCAAACACTATCAAACCTGAGCCAAATCCTCTGACCTGCAGATCGAACTATTGAAATTCCGTTGAGCTTGGATTTGCAGCGACCTCCATCCGCTAGCGTCATTCTGATCTGATCATCTAAAAGCAAACAAAGCATCTTCACCAACACCGGAGCTCTACCTTCGACTATCGAGCACCACTCCGATATCGAGAGATCAGCCTTCGAGGATAGCCACCGCACTTCTATCACCGAGAGAACCTCCAGCCGCTGAATGAAGATCTCAATGAACACCTAGAGCCATGAGAACTGCCACCTGGTGCCTCTTTAGATCGAAAATGAAGAGTCACGTTGCCCTTGCATCATTGTCGCCTGGGATTGAATTTGGGAAGAATGGCATAGAAAACCATAACAAACAGTCACCATAGGATCTGAATTGGGGCTTTTAATTGTAACTGTTAGATCACTGTGACACCTGAACCCTTGGATATGGCTTGATCTGACGGTCAGTCTGCATACATATCTATACTAGATGTGTAGGATTCGATTTGATCTGGCGGCCCAACCACTAGCCACACGTCAGCGAGATGAGCGACGCACCGCCTCATTGCTTAATCATATGCATGTGCTTTGCAAGTGCACCGGATTCTTTTTATTGGGAGTGCTTTGCATTAAGAACTCCGGATCTCTTTTATTTTGCATGCAGGTCCAAGCACGGTAGATCACGTGCCTAGCACGTATATTTCTAAGAAATTTGCATCACAGCCCTCCCGACATTCTTCAAATTACATACATGTCCCAACATGAAGCAAGTCACATGAAGAGCACACAACTCTTGTAGATTTTGCACGCAGATCCTCCAAGTTTATGATATTTACAAATGTGTCCCTATCTTCTCAGCTTATCACGCATATACCCCTATCATTGTATATTATTACTATACATATCCTATACATAGTAAATAAAATACAAAATATAAAAAATAATAAAAATAAATATAAATACTGTATTTCATACTATATACAGTATTAAAATAGTTTTGAAAAAAAACATTTCCTTTATGGAATAAATCATTCAAAAACACCTAAAAATATAACAAACGTAAAAATAATAAAAATATCAAAGCACTTTTAAAAATCCTATAAAAATTAGTTACAATATATTTTACATGTTTTACATAATAAATAAAAAATAAAATAAAATTTAAATGTTAAAACCTAATAAAAATATAAAATTCACTAAACTTTGAAAATCATAACGAATTATAGAAAATTCACAAAATACATATTACATATCATTTAAAGATAATTTCATATATTTTCTAATAAAAATAAAATAAAAATATTTTCATACTGTTTATCATTTTAAAAATTGAAAATAAAAATCAATTTTCAATAAAAAAACATAATTTTCACATTAAAAATATAAAATTATAAAATAAAAACCAACTAAAAATTACAAAATATTTTCTAAAATAATGCAAAATTTACAAAATACCTAAAATCGTAAAAATAGTATAAAAACATAAAAATCAAATAAAAATTCAGACAAATACCAATAAATAAATAAAAATTAGTAAAAATTAGTAAAACCTATAAATAAATTCAGACAAAAATGATGATCACAATTGTCAATTAATCCTTATAAAATCTAAGAAGATGTTCTGGTATACATATGTGCTCTTGACATTTAATCATGAATGACGTGGTTCTCCACATCGTACAAAATGGTGGCTCCAAAAGAGATGATGTATTCAAAATGTTTGAATACCTACCTGAACCAATGTTTTATGAGTCTAGATGGATGTAGACATGATGAGTGTCATCATTCTATTGTCTATACTCTAGTCATTCATGAAGCTTCAAAATATTCATAATGTATGAATTTAATGAAACATGTATAAATGTTGAAATGCTCTTACATTGAATTCTTTTGAATTTAACATGAGAGATCCTTAGTCTTAAGCAATGGTTGTTTATTGATAAAGGGAGCGCAGTGGAAGCATGGGTTGGACCCGAGAAAGAAGTATAGTCAAAGAGTTGACTATACTTCTGTGACTTCCATATGACATCCAAAGAGTTGGATGAATGCCAATACTGCAATCAGGTGATGTGTTGATAGTATGACTATCAAGTCTATTTAGAATCCTTAGAGAAGGACTCGAATAGAGCATCAGAATAATCTACATAAATCATTGATATTGACTTGCTTATTAAATAAGATAAAGTCTTAATATTGTATCTCAATCTTCTAACAACACTTGCAATGGGTTGCATATGTTTTAGAAGACTGGAAAATTTGATCTTAAGGTCTATAGTTATCCACATGGATATTGATGCAATTGTTGCAACAATCTCTGTTGGATTGATAGACTTGTTAATTTCAGTGGAAGAGCCCTTAGCCTTAGAGAATGTCTCTATGACCTAGATATACGAATACACTCATTGTTTGTTTCTAAATGTTGGAAATAAACATGAACTCTGTAATAAATCTATCATAAAGAGTTATGATAGAGATATTTCAGACAGTAATCTAGTGGACTCCACTAAATTAGAAAATTGAAGAATGGTTCATTAACATTTCTAAATACTGAAATTGAACCTTAAGATCAATAGGAGGATGAAGATCATTTGACAATGATCTAGCATCAAGCTTTGGACATTTGTTTATAGATTTGTTCAATAGACTAGTAAGAGATGAAATTCTAGAATGTCTAAAATTTCAAAACTTACTTACTTATGAATATTGTATTCAAAGAAAAATATCCAATACACCCTTCTTTGGGAATGGTGTAAAATGTCAAGGTATTCAGGATCTCATACATATTGATGTATGCGGATCATCTATATCTTAGTAAACATTATGGATATGTGATATCTACTGATGATTATGTATGATATGAGATTTCTTCTCTTCACTTAGAAACCTTAGAAATGTTCAAAGATTTCACATAATTTTGGTTTACAACCAAAGTTTGAAGGAAGATAAAACGAATTTGATCTAATCTAGGTAGCTTGTACCTGTTAGATGAATTCAAAGGATACCTTATGGATATATGAATCATTTCTATCTCAATCCTCCTAACACGCCTTAACTCAATAGAGTTATAGGGAGATACAATTGGATCATATGTGACATGATCTTATCAATGATGAATTTTAGCATAATTATCCCTTAGTTTCCAGGTATATATGTGTAGTAGAGACTACAATATATATCCTTAATAAGCTTCCATGCATGTTGGAATCTAGCACTTGAGAGTGCTGCTTCATTAGGAAAATAAAAGATGGTATTGGATACCTACTTTATAACCTTGAGATTCTTAAAATATCTCATCTCTGAGAATGTGATTCTTAGAGGTTGAGACTCTTGAGAATCAAGATGAAAATGAAGTGTAGGAACTCATTTAATCTTGAGAAGATAATGAGGCTCCTGAGATGGGAAACTAAAAGGACAATTAAAGATGAAACACTAATACCTCTTCAAATGAGTTTGAAGAAGGATTCCATGTGTCGGAGAAATCTGATAATTATCGAACTTCATGTGATGAAGCTTCTGAAGATCATAGCATGGATAGATGGATGTTAGCAAGTCTAATGTAGACTTCATATACAAGTGTTGTATATGGACCCTCGAGGATCCACCTATATGGGTAAGACTTGTAAATGTGTAAATGGATCTTCAAGAGAAAGGAAACCTGATGAGAAGGTAGAGACCTTGAAAGCACGGTTCGTAAACATGAGCTACACACCGGAAGAGAAGACATTGCTTGCAATGAGACTTGCTCTTCGGTGACCATAACTAAAATCATCAGAATATTGCTAACCTTAGCTACACAACTTGACTATTGCATCTTCAAGATGTAAGTCAATACTGCATTCCTCTATGAATACCTATCTGAGGATATTCACGTAAAGTAGACCCAGGGCTTCATGGTTAAGGAAAGCAAGGTTTGCAAGCTCGGGAATCCATCTATGGACTCAAATAAGCTTTTTGTTGCTGGAACATAAGATTTGATGAAATTATAAATGTTATGATTTCAGATAGAATCTTGATGAACCATATGAAGCTTAGTGGGAGTGCCTTTGTGTTCATCGTGCTAAATGTAATGATATAAGGATGGTAATAAGTGTTTTATAGACTGGTTATTCCATATCTTGAAATATGATTTCAAAGATACCTCTTAGATCTTAATTCTGAAGTTGTTCAGGAGCAAAGAGAAGAGGGTATTGGGACTGTCACATTAGTAGTACACCTTGGACATATTCCATTTTATGGAAAGTTCCAAGAAAGGGCTTCCATCCCTTAAGATATGGTACTGACCTATCTAAAGGGATAGCACCTTAATGAGTTGAGGAAGTGAATGCTAGAACTACTTGCCCTTGGGCATCAGTTCTCAGAAGCTGGGTGTGTGCTAGATGTGTACAAAAGCCAGATGGCTGCCATGCAGTGGGAGTAGTAAACTATTACTAATCCTACTATGGAAATAAAATACTTGGCTGCAGTAATAACATTATCTTCAAAGAAGACAAGTTTTTTGATATAGTGATCTCAAAGTCTTATCTTCAATAAATTAAGACTATATTGATAGTGATCTAAAAAGGTCTTAACTGTGGATACCTTAAGAGATAGTGATCTCCAGGAATAAGGGTATTCTGATAAAGATTATGGAAATACTGGTTATAACAATTATTAAGCTATAATGTCAAGGACACTATAATAGCTTTAACATGATTGAGTATTGGTTGCATGAAATGCAACATTCGCATTAGATGCGAGCACTGTTACTGGGGATACACAAGTGCCGTAAAAGGACTTAGCGTAGTCTCGCAGGAACAGAGTGATTGATCATCTTACCTAGCTATTTTCTACATAGCCTATGATTGTCACATGAGTGCGGGTTTAAATGATTAGCCCATTAATGGCTCTTTGGGCTAGTGGGAGATTGTTGGACATACGAACCCATGGCGAGCCATTATGCAATAAATGTTACTGCAAATATCATTCCCTGATCTGAAATGAAGAATGAATAAATTGCATAATAGGTCCCTTAGTACAATTAGGGTTATGTACCATGGCCATCCTAATAATAGTACAGCTGTCGATTCAACTATTGAATCATAGAGGTTGGTGCTTGGATGAATATCTAAAGGGTTAGATTGAGGACTCATCTAGCACCGTTAAAATGATTGTTAAGAGATGATCTCTAGCCAGAGTAGGAGATGGCAATCCTTATCTCTAAAGGTTGATATCTGACCGACCTCTTGATGTAGGTCCTCTGCATAGGAATAGAGATTCAGAGATGTCAGATTAGTTAGGTCAAAGAGTTGACTTAACGAGATCGAGATAACCAAAGTCCTATATCGTATGCTATCATGACATAGGCACGCATCCTCTGACCGGAGGCAGATGTGTTGCTATATATCTGAGTATGTACATTTGGTAGACTAATAGGTTGATGACCTAACCAAGGTCTATACACCGGCGTGTTGGTGTGCATGTAAGGGCATATGAGTAATAAGATCTCTCAAAGGGATCATATAGGTTCAGTTACTGAACCGGAAGACATGAGCTCACTCATGAGATATTGGGAAGAATCAAATTCCGTGCACGGTCGTCTCGCTTTGGAAGCTTGATTGAATTTGTAGGTTTGATATATACTTTTGGAAAGTATATGATCAGGACCTAGGTATGATATATGCTTTTGGAAAGGATATGATCGATACCGACTCCCAATGATCGAATGAGAAACTTACTGATAAAACCATGAAGTAGACAGTATAAAGTGGATCCAATACTTCGATTTTATTCTGAGTCTTCCAGTATGCAGGATGTACAGGTATTGGGAATACCTGAGGGTGATGTGATCATAAACGATTGTATAACATGACGCTTCCATTCCTAGGGAGTGATGAAACGGATCTGGATTTTAGTGACTTCTCTCAGTAGAGAAGTGATCTAATCTTGGTCCAAATGTTGGACATTGATCTGAATGTGATTCAGATGCAATAAGAAGATTAGATTTGCAGTCTTGATTTAATCAAGCATCTATGGGAGGCCCACGATCTGGATTTGAGATATGATCTCAATATCCAAGTCACTATAAGTGGAACAATACAATCGTCCTGTCCTTATCTCCAAGTATCTGCGGAGAAAGCGCATTATCCTTGAAGGAGTTCATGGATAATTCTATTGTTGATATATGTATCCAAGCATTGAGAAAATGGATAATTAAAAGAGATTTAATTATCATGAGTAATATGAACTTGATTCATATTATAAAGAGTTATCTGAGATAATTAAATGTGATTTAATTAGTGTTAGAAAATACCATATATTGTTGCTTCCTTATTTACCTCTGTTTCCTTATACATTGTTTCCTTGTATCATTGTTTCCCTATGTAACCCCATAGGGGTATTTATGTAAGTTTCCCTCTGAGGACCCTAGGGTTTAGTCCTATATAAGGACCCCTAGATCTCATAGAATAAATACACAGTTTTCATTTATTTACATGGTATCAGAGCAATGTTTGATCCCTACCCCACCCGCCAGCCTCGTCATGTTCGATCCCTAGGGTACCCGCCGCCCTAGTCCAACAGCGCCTCCTTTCCAGGCCTCTCACGTCACCCTCCAGCGCCGCCCACATGCCCCCCGCCCGTACCTCCAGCGCCGCCCCTCACGCCGCCCTCTCGCACCCTCCCGCGCCCTCCCGCGTCACCAGGCGCACCCCCCGCGCCTCATGCGCCCTCTCGCGCCCTCCAGCGTCACCAGACGCAGACGCACCCCCCGCGCCTCCCGTGCCCTCCTGCGCCCTCACACGCCTCCCGCGCCCTTTTGCGTCACCAGGTGTACCCCTCGCACCTCCCGCGTGACCAGGCGCACTCCCGCGCCCCTCGCGCCCTCCTGCGCCTCCTGCTTCATCCAGGCACCTCCAGCTCCACAGCATCCAGCCCTACGACATCCAGGCGCATCCATCCTCCAGCCCAACGGCATCCAGGCGCTCCTGCACCTCGGCTCCTAACCTCACGGCCTCCAGTCCTTGTCCCTCGGCCCCACGACCCCTGCCCCGAGCGCTCCTACCACACGACCCCACGGCCCTAGCACCCTCTTCAGCGCTATCCTCGCAAGTCCTAGGCTTCCTGCGCCAAAAGGCCCTCCCAACCGTAGATTAATGGTCTTCTGCACGGACTATATCGGCATGGTTTGCTAGTTGCGTATGATCTTTATTACCTCCGCATACTAGGTCGTTGTATTTTTCTGACTACTGCGGCCACCATGACATCTGCTCCTACGTCTTCGGACTCCAAGCCCCTGTACCCTACCTCATCTATGATGGTACAGGGCACCTCTATCAAACTAAAGGGATCAGAGAACTACGTACTATGGTTTCGATCCTTCAAAATATTCATTGGTGGCCAGCGCAAGATCTACATTCTCACTGCCATTCCGCCTGCCGAGACAGATGCCAACTATGACACTTGGTACGTCGACAATTGCCAGGTAATCACTTGGATGACGAATAGTGTTGATCCTAATATTGCGTCAAATTTGCTCTACAAAACAACTGCAAAAGAAATGTGGGAGAGCCTTGAGAAAACATACTCCCAGAAAACAACCAAATCCAGGCTTTCAGACATTTACACAAGGATTTGGTCTGCAAATCAAGGAGAAACATCCTTGATAGAATATTATCGGCTCCTCACAGGATTATTTGAAGAATTGCTTATATTTCAGCATGCCTACTGTGACAAGCAAATAGGTGAAAGGGCAGAATGGCAGGTGTACCATTTTCTTTCAGGCTTACACCCTCGATATGAATCTGTCAAAGATCAATTCTTGACGGCAGTTGCCCTACCGTCTCTTGAAACTATTTTTGGCAGACTATAGGAGCTGGAATCGCCCAACCCATCGCCTACTACAGACACTACTGCTCACTTTGCAGGAGGATGCCCACCCTTCCAAGGAGGACGAGGCCGTACGTTTGGTCGCGGTCGAGGACGAGAGCAGGGACGGGGATGTGACTCAGGACGCGGCCGTGGTCGTTATTTTTCCAATGCTCGTTATCCAGCATGTACTCATTGTCGCCGCTGGAACCATTCCATCTTATCAACAGAATTCCCTCTCTTACCCTCAAAGGCTCTACACCATTCTCTTTACTTCACCCTAATAATCCTTCCTTTCCTCTACCTCTACTGATATTTGGGTGTGTCTCCTTCGTCCACAATTTCCACACCAAGGACAAACTATCCCCTCGTGCCATCAAATGTGTTTTTCTTGGTTACTCCTACACTCAAAAAGGTTACAGATGTTATGATCCTATTGACAGTCGATACTACATCTTTGCAGATGTAACTTTCTTTGAGCAAACCCGCTTCTTCACACAGCCTGTCACCGATGTCCCTCTTGATTTTCCTCCAACACCAATCATCTATACCCATCGATCTCGGACCTCACCACCAGATGTCCCTCTACCCATACCTCTGCCTCAGGACGATATGCCCTCTTCGACAGTCCCCTCCACTACTGTCCCGGATGATCCAGGCGACCTGTCGATTGCATTACGGAAGCAAAAGAGAAAGTGTACCACTTATCCTATGTCTAACTTTACTACTACTGTTGGACTTTCGTGCACTGACAAACTATATGTTGATGCACTAATGACTATCTCCATTCCGAAAGATCATCACAGTGCCTTCCAAGACGCAGGTTGGCGACAGGCCATGAATGAAGAAATAGATGCACTCGTATCCAGGGGCACATGGGATCTTGTGCATGTCCTACAGGCATTAAGCATGTTGCTTGCAGATGGGTCTTTACGATCAAACAATCTCCAGATGGTTCTATTAACAGACTTAAGGCCAGACTTGTGGCAAAAGGATTCACCCAGACATATGGAGTCGATTACTTTGCGACCTTCTCTCCTGTTCCTAGGATGGGTTCTATTCGCACAATACTCTCTGTTGCAGCTAACAAGAACTGGCCAATTTATCAGCTGGATGTAAAAAATGCCTTCCTATACGGTGATCTCGAAGAAGAGGTCTATATGATACAGCCACCGGGTTACTCCGTCGAGGGGCAGTATGAGTGTCGACTTCGTAAGGCCATCTATGGCCTAAAGCAGAGTCCTCAAGCCTGGTTTGACAGGCTTATCATTGAAATCAGCTCTATTGGCTTTCATAAGACAACATCTGATTACTCTGTGTTTATTAGACGACGATCCACTGGCACTGTGATACTTGTTGTCTATGTTGATGATATGGTGGTCACTGGTGACGACGACAATGGAATTCTAGAAACCAAGGCCTTCCTTCAGAAGGTGTTTATCACCAAGGACCTTGGACAACTCTGGTACTTTCTTGGTATTGAGGTGATACGCACTGCTGAAGGGTTACATCTATCACAACGGAAATACTGCTTGGATATTTTTACGGAAGTCGGTTTACAAGGATGTAAACCATCTGGCATTCCTGCAGAGGTACGAAAAAACACTACATCCGCCGATTCTGAGTTTGAAGACACTACACGATACAGAATCCTCGTGGGTAAACTGATCTACCTCACTATTACTAGGCCTGATATATCTTATGTTGTAAGCAGAGCCAGCCGCCACATGGAAAGACCTCTTTACAGTCATTGGCAGGATGTCCTTCTGATCCTTCGATACTTGAAGGAATCACCAGGGCGAGGACTCATCTATAGGGCCAACGGTCATACTGATATCACTTCTTATGCAGATGCTGATTATGCCAGTTCTCCTGAGGACAGACGATCCATTACAGGCTATGCTATGTTTGTTGGTGGTAACCTTGTTTCATGACGAAACAAGAAGCAAATCGTGGTCTCCAGATCAAGTGCAGAGGCAGAATATAGGGCAATTGCCCATGCTATTTGTGAGATTACGTGGCTTGAATCTTTTCTACGAGACCTTGGGTTCCCCGCTACTACTCCTATATCACTCTACTGTGATAACAAGTCTGCTACCTACATTGCCACAAATCCAGTTTTTCATGAACGAACGAAGCACATTGAAGTTGACTGTCACTTCATTCGAGATGCAATACGAGGAGGGCAGATCGTCACACCACATATCTCTACAGATCTTCAACTTGCTGATGTATTTACTAAAGCACTACCAAAGAAGCGTCTTCTATGGATAACTTCTAAGTTGGGCATGATTGATGGATATGCTCCAACTTGAGGGGGGGTGTTAGAAAATACCATATATTGTTGCTTCCTTATTTACCTCTGTTTCCTTATACATTGTTTCCTTGTATCAATGTTTCCCTATGTAACCCCATAGGGGTATTTATGTAAGTTTCCTTTGAGGACCCTAGGGTTTAGTCCTATATAAGGACCCCTAGATCTCACAGAATAAATACACAGTTTTCATTTCTTTACAATTATCAAAGATGTAAGTAATATAATAGTGATTCATATTATTTGAGAACAAGAGAAATGAGATCCAAGGTGATTAAATATGATTTAATTATCATGGATATAAATAATGTGGATAGAAATATCCATATTAGTCATATATATTATAAATGTGATTTATAATATATAAGAGAGAGATATTTGTAATTTACATTTGTTAATTAAATGTTAATGTGATTGGATTCACATTGGACATTAAATTGAGAATGTAATTTATATTTATTTTGAGTTGTGAATATGATTCACAAATTTTTCAATGGCAAGATTGCAATGTCTACAAATATAATTGTGAATTAGTTTTTGTTGAATAATTTGCAACAAAAGTTGTTGCATAATCTTGGATATTACAATATAGAGATGAGAGCCACCTTCCATCTATATGGAGTGGACGGCCACCACTCCTATTAGGAATGTGTGGCTGTCCCCTCCTTCCAACATGGAAGGAGGTACTCTCTCTCATATGATCTCCAAGAGATCTTGATTTAATTTGGTGATTGAACTATATTGATTTATCAATATATATTTAATCTAAATTAAATTAATTGTTGTTGGTTTTTACGAACACAAATCTTGGCCATTAAAAGAAACACAATCAATGGGAGCCATTAGATTTGTGTTGTCCCATGGATTGAGATCCATGGATCCCAAAAAGCTATAAAAGGCGAGGCACCCATTTGCTCTTATTTACACAATAGTTGAGACAACAAATCTCTCTCTCTCTTTCTCTCTCTCTCCCTCTCATGTGGCCGTCCACCATGGATGCCCTAGAGAGGTTCTCCATCGTCACAGCGTCGTCGTTATGATGCCTGATGGTTTGCTCATGGATCTCCGTCTCCTTCGGTGCGCCTCGCTTGTGAAGAAGACGTCGGATCTCGTGTGTTGAGATCAGGAGATCCTACCACTTGGATCATCAACATGGATTGCGAGAAGCACGCGGTTCATCCCCGCGCTCGCAAGCGTCTCCTCCGTAGGATCGGACTTGAGACAGGAGGTCTCTTCGTTTAGAGACTTGATCACAACCACACTTCAAGAGGTAACCCTAATACTTGTTTGTGATTTAGACGAAACGATCCGAGAAGTGTTCTTGGATCATGTGGTTTCGTTGCATGAAAAATTTTAATTTCCGCTGCATAGAACAACTAGTGCGACTAGTCGTTCTTCGTCGTATACGATATGACGATCACGCTTCCGTGATGCGCTTGAGGATTATACCATATCCTTCAAGTGGTATCAGAGCCTTAGGTCGGTGTTTTTGGATACGATCCATAAATCGAGGACGACTTGGGTTCATTAGAGCTTGCGAAAGTTTTCTTGCATTTCATTTTCGCATCTCTATTTTGATATTATTTTCAGCACTGTTTAAATTTTTTAAACACGAAAATAAAAATTAAATTTTGTTCCCCATTAAATAAGGAAACCGTAGGATCTGAGTTTGCTGATTTGGATTCTGTATGCTCAAGTTATGTTCATTTTAGTGAACATGTATCCACTGTTTCGGGGACTGCGGATCACGATGTAATTAAGACTGCGGATCACGACGTAATTAAAATGTTAATTGCAGATTTGAAACGCCTTGAAATACGTGTAAATCACTTAAGTTCTGTTGTAAATCAGATTAGCAAACTTTAGGAACTTACTTTGCTTAATTTGGATTTAAATTGATTGAGATATGGTAATTTTAGTAAGTGAGGGTCACTGCTGGAAATACTCTCCCAAGAACCTAGTGATTGTCATTTAATCAATTAGTGAAATTAAATTGTTTAATTTCCTGGAACAATTGTGCATAAATAATTGAAAAATATTTGATGATAATTATTCCCTTAAATAACATTGCCCTTAACCAATAATTTATTAGATGTGATATAGATCACTAATTGGTTACATGATCTACATGATCAGCATTCAACAAACATGTTGCTTGAATAGGACTTGGGATTTGTTTAGCAAATCTCATTATAATGTTAATCAAAATTGTTTTGATTATTATTATATGGTGTAATTTCGGTTGAAGAACCGATGATCATCTCAAGTACAAAGTGATCTATTTTTGCATTATCCTTTCCCGAGGTGGATATGGTGTCTAGTCGGAGAGCATTGGAGTTGCGGGCTGCGACGTATGTGGTCCGTCCCACTCTCGTCGGTACTGGCCATGACAGCGGGTAGGGTTATTATAATGCTTAAGAAATCATGATGTATTTCTAATTATTAAAAATCGAAATAATATGTATTTGAGATAATACCATAATTCAAGTAACAATAAAATATTTGTTGGATATTAATTGGATCATTAATTTAATATGATTAGATTAATTGGAATCTAATTAAAATTAAAACACTCTATTATGAATAGAGATGTTATTTCCCTTGGAAGAATTAATCATAATGAATATAATTCATAATGATTAATTAGAATTTGAAAACGATATGAAGGATCACATAAGTGACATCCATGGTCTCCCGTCAAGACAAAGAGTTCTGTCGCCAGATATTGTATGTAGGAGATGCATGTCCGAAGTGATAACTACTGCATACGATCAATTTGGATCGTTCTCTTCGCTTCTCGAAAGAGTAAGGACATATGCGTAGTGACCCCAATATCGGATCCTCATATTATTGGGGCGATATTGGATTGCGCATAGCAAGTTGTATTCCTGTTGACGTTTGGTTCAATTAATGACGGGTCAACATCGCCTTAGGGGTGGTGGACTCGGGTGTTAAAGATCGAATTGGGAAATGCAAGTTGGACTTGCAAGGCAGAATGTGTTCCCGCTTCTTTTTATCGGAGTTGCAGATTCTCATATTATTGGGATGTAACAAAGATAAGGAAGGAGATCCCAGATCTTACTGAGATATAATGGTAAGTATATCTCTTACATTGAAAGTGATTAAGGGAATGAACTTTCAGTGTTGACAAGGAAAGACAACTTTGATATAAAAATTCCTAAATCAAAGTAAAATGTGTATATATATTTATATATATTTATGCAAATTTCTTATTTCAGATAATCCTTCATTAAACCCGCTCAATGTTATAATCAATAATAACCAGTAAAATATCATGGATTGGACTCATGATCCAGATATTGTACTTGCAGTTGGACACATAATGTATGTGGTTGCAATGTGCAAGTTTCCTCATAATAATGAGGAATGACAATTAAATGGATAATAGGACTACAACCCTAGGGTTTGTATGTCTCTATAGTCTTGATCTCTCATCGGATGTACTTTGGAAGTGACATGTCAATGATGATCACAATTGTCAATTAATCCTTGTAAAATCTAAGAAGATGTTCTGGTATACATATGTGCTCTTGACATTTAATCGTGAATGACGTGGTTCTCTACATCGTGCAGAATGGTGGCTCCAAAAGAGATGATGTATTCAAAATGTTTGAATACCTACCTGAACCAATGTTTTATGAGTCTAGATGGATGTAGACATGATGAGTGTCATCATTCTACTGTCTATACTCTAGTCATTCATGAAGCTTCATAATATTCATAATGTATGAATTTAATGAAGCATGTATAAATGTTGAAATGCTCTTACATTGAATTCTTTTGAATTTAACATAAGAGATCTTTAGTCTTAAGCAATGGTTGTTTATGGATAAAGGGAGTGCAGTAGAAGCATGGGTTGGACCCGAGTAAGAAGTATAGTCAAAGAGTTGACTATACTTCTGTGACTTCCATATGGCATCCAAAGAGTTGGATGAATGTCAATACTGCAATTAGTTGATGTGTTGATAGTATGACTATCAAGTCTATTTAGAATCCTTAAAGAAGGACTCGAATAGAGCATCAGAATAATCTACATAAATCATTGATATTGACTTGCTTATTAAATAAGATAAAGTATTAATATTGTATCTCAATTTTCTAACAACACTTGCAATGGCTTGCATATGTTTTAGAAGACTGGAAAATTTGATCTTAAGGTCTATAGTTATCCACATGGATATTGATGCAATTGTTGCAACAATCTCTGTTGGATTGATAGACTTATTAATTTCAGTGGGAGAGCCCTTAGTCTTAGAGAATGTCTCTATGACCTAGATATAAGAATACACTCATTGTTTGTTTCTAAATGTTGGAAATAAACATGAATTCAATAATAAATATATCATAAAGAGTTATGATGGAGATATTTCAGATAGTAATCTAAAATCTAGTGGACTCCACTAAATTAGAAAATTGATGAATGGTTCATTAATATTTCTAAATACTGAAATTGAACCTTAAGATCAATAGGAGGATGAAGATCATTTGAAAATGGTCTAGCATCAAGCTTTGGACATTTGTTTATTGATTTGATCAATAGACAAGTAAGAGATGAAATTCTAGAATGTCTAAAATTTCAAAACTTACATACTTATGAATATTGTATTCAAAGAAAAATATCCAATACACCCTTCTTTGGGAATGGTGTAAGATGTCAAGGTATTCAAGATCTCATACATATTGATGTGTGCGGATCATCTATATAATAGTAAACATTATGGATATGTGATATCTACTGATGATTATGTATGATATGAGATTTCTTCTCTTCACTTAGAAACCTTTGAAATGTTCAAAGATTTCACATAATTTTGATTTACAACGAAAGTTTGAAGGAAGATAAAATGAATTTGATCTAATCTAGGTAGCTTGTACCTGTTAGATGAATTCAAAGGATACCTTATGGAGATATGAATATCATTTCTATCCCAATCCTCCTAACACACCTTAACTCAATAGAGTTATAGGGAGATACAATTGGATCATGTGTGACATGATCTTATCAATGATGAATTTTAGCATAATTATCCCTTAGTTTCCAGGTATATATGTGTACTAGAGACTACAATGTATATCCTTAATAAGGTTCCATGCATGCTGGAATCTAGCACTTGAGAGTGCTGCTTCATTAGGAAAATAAAGGATGGTATTGGATACCAACTTTATGACCTTGAGATTCTTAAAATATCTCATCTCTGAGAATGCGATTCTTAGAGGTTGAGACTCTTGAGAATCAAGATGAAAATGAAGTGTATGAACTCATTTAATCTTGAGAGGATAATGAGGCTCCTGAGATTGGAAACTAAAAGGACAATTAAAGATGAAACACTAATACCTCTTCAAATGAGTTTGAAGAAGGATTCCATGTGTCGGAGAAATCTGACAATGATCGAACTTCATGTGATGAAGCTTCTGAAGATCATAGCATGGATAGATGGATGTTAGCAAGTCTAATGTAGACTTCATATACAAGTGTTGTATATGGACCCTCGAAGATCCACCTATATGGGTAAGACCTGTAAAGGTGTAAATGGATCTTCAAGAGAAAGGAACCCTAATGAGAAGGTAGAGACCTTCAAAGCACAGTTCGTAGCCATGAGCTACACACCGGAAGAGAAGACATTGCTTGAAATGAGACTTGCTCTTCGGTGACCATGACTAAAATCATCAGAATATTGCTAACCTTAGCTACACAACTTGACTATTGCATCTTCAAGATGTAAGTCAATACTGCATTCCTTTATGAATACCTATCTGAGGATATTCACATGAAATAGCCCCAGGGCTTCATGGTTAAGTAAAGCAAGGTTTGCAAGATAGGGAATCCATCTATGGACTCAAATAAGCTTCTTGTTGCTGTAACATAAGATTTGATGAAATTATAAATGTTATGATTTCAGATAGAATCTTGATGAACCATATGAAGCTTAGTGGGAGTGCCTTTGTGTTCATCGTGCTAAATGTAATAATATAAGGATGATAATAAGTGTTTTATAGACTGGCTATTCCATATCTTGAAATATGATTTCAAAGATACCTCTTAGATCTTAGTTCTGAAGTTGTTCAGGAGCAAAGAGAAGAGGGTATTGGGACTGTCACATTAGTAGTACACCTTGGACATATTCCATTTTATGGAAAGTTCCAAAAAGGGCTTCCATCCCTTAAGATATGGTACTGGCCTATCTAAAGGGATAGCACCTCAAAAGAGTTGAGGAAGTGAATGCTAGAACTACTTGACCTTGGGAATCAGTTCTGAGAAGCCGGGTGTGTTCTAGATGTGTACAAAAGCCAAATGGCTGCCATGCAGTGGGAGTAGTAAACTGTTACTAATCCTACTATGGAAATAAAATATTTAGCTACAATAATAACATTATCTTCAAAGAAGACAAGTTTTTTGAGATAGTGATATCAAAGTCTTATAGTCAATAAATTAAGACTATATAGATAGTGATCTAAAAAGGTCTTAACTGTGGATACTTTAAGAGATAGTGATCTCCAAGAATAAGGGTATTATGATAAAGATTATGGAAATACTGGTTATAACAATTATTAAGCTATAATGTCAAGGACACTATAATGGCTTTAACAAGATTGAGTATTGGTTGCATGAAATGCAACATTTGCATTAGATGCGAGCACTGTTACTGGGGATATGCAAGTGTCGTAAAAGGACTTGGCATAGTCTCGCAGGAACAGAGTGACCGATCAGCTTACCTAGCTATTTTCTAAATAGCACATGATTGTCACATGAGTGCGGGTTTAAATGATTATCCCATTAATGGCTCTTTGGGCTAGTGGGAGATTGTTGGACATGCGAGCCCACGACGAGCCATTATGCAATAAATGTTATTGCCAATATCATTCCCTGATCTGAAATGAAGAATGAATAATTTACATAATAGGTCCCTTAGTACAATTAGGGTTATGTACCATGGCCATCCTAATAATCATACAACTATTGATTCAACTATTGAATCATAGAGGCTGGTGCTTGGATGAATATCTAAAGGGTTAGATTGAGGACTCATCTAGCACCGTCAAAATGATTGTTAAGAGATGATCTCTAGCCTGAGTAGGAGATGGCAATCCTTATCTCTAAAGGCTGATATCTGACCGACCTCTTGATGCAGGTACTCTACATAGGAATAGAGATTCGGAGGTGTCTGATTAGTTAGGTCAAAGAGGTTACTTAACGAGATCGAGATAACCAAAGTCCTATATCATATGCTGTCATGATATAGGCATGCATCCTCTGACCGGAGACAGATGTATTGCTATATATCTGAGTATGTACATTTGGCAGACCAATAGGTTGATGACCTAACCAAGGTCTATACACCGGCACGCTGGTGTGCATGTAAGGGCATATGAGTAATACAATCTCTCAAAGGGATCATACAGGTTCAGTTACTGAACCGGAAGACATGAGCTCACTCATGAGATATTGGGAAGAATCAAATTCCGTGCACGGTCGTCTCGCTTTGGAGGCTTGACTGAATTTGTAGGTTTGATATATACTTTTGGAAAGTATATGATCAAGACCTAGGTATGATATATGCTTTTGGAAAGTATATGATCGATACTGACTCCCAATGATCGAATGAGGAACTTACTGATAAAACCATGAAGTAGACAATATAAAGTTGATCCAATACTTCGGTTTTATTCTGAGTCTTCCAGTATGCAAGATGTACAGGTATTGGGAATACCTGAGGGTGATGTGATCATAAACGATTGTATAACCATGACGCTTACATTCATAGGGAGTGATGAAACGGGTCTGGATTTTAGTGACTCCTTTTAGTAGAGAAGTGATCTAATCTTGGTCCAAATGTTGGACATTGATCTGAATGTGATTCAGATGCAATACGAAGATTAGATTTGTGGTCTTGATTTAATCAAGCATCTATGGGAGGCCCACGTTCTGGATTTGAGATATGATCTCAATATCCAAGTCACTATACGTGGAACAATACAATCGCCCTGTACTTATCTCCAAGTGTATGCGGAGAAAGCGCATTATTCTTGAAGGAGTTCATGGATAATTCTATTGTTGATATATGTATCCAAGCATTGAGAAAATGGATAATTAAATGAGATTTAATTATCATGAGTAATATGAATTTGATTCATATTATAAAGAGAGTTATCTGAGATAATTAAATGTGATTTAATTATCAAAGATGTAAGTAATATGAATGTGATTCATATTATTTGAGAACAAAAGAAATGGGATCCATGGTGATTAAATATGATTTGATTATCATGGATATGAATAATGTAGATAGAAATATCCAAATTAGTCATATATATTATAAATGTGATTTATAATATATAAGAGAGAGATATTTGTAATTTACATTTGTTAATTAAATGTTAATGTGAATTGGATTCACATTGGACATTAAATTGGAAATGTAATTTATATTTATTTTGGGTTGTGAATATGATTCACAAATTTTTTATTGGCAAGATTGCAATGTCTACAAAAATAATTGTGAACTATTTTTTGTAGAATAATTCGCAACAAAAGTTGTTGCATAATCTGGGAGATTACAATATAGAGATGAGAGCCACCTTCCATCTATATGGAGTGGACGACCACCACTCCTGTTAGGAATGTGTGGTCGTCCCCTCCTTCCAACATGGAAGGAGGCACTCTCTCTCCTATGATCTCCAATAGATCTTAAATTAATTGTTGTTGGTTTTTACCAACACAAATCTTGGCCATTAAAAGAAACACAATCAATGAGAGCCATTGGATTTGTGTTGTCCCATGGATTGAGATCCATGGATCTCAAAAAGCTATAAAAGGAGAGGCACCCCTTTTCTCTTCTTTACACAATAGTTGAGACAACAAATCTCTCCCTCTCTCCCTCTCATGTGGCCGTCCACCATGGATGCCCTAAAGAGGTTCTCCATCGTCGCGGCGTCGTCGTTATGCTGCCCGATGGTTTGCTCGTGGATCTACATCTCCTTCGGTGCGCCTCGCTCGTGAAGAAGACATCGGATCTCGTGTGTCGAGATCAGGAGATCCTACCGCTTGGATCATCAACATGGATTGCGAGAAGCACGCGGTTCATCCCCGCGCTCGCAAGCGTCTCCTCCGTCAGATCGGACTTGAGACAGGAGGTCTCTTCGTTTAGAGACTCGATCACAACTACGCTTCAAGAGGTAACCCTAATACTTGTTTGTGATTTAGACGAAACGATCCGAGAAGTGTTCTTGGATCATGTGGTTTCGTCGCATGAAAATTTTTAATTTCCGCTGCATAGAACAACTAGTGCGACTAGTCGTTCTTCGTCGTATCCGACAACGCGATCACGCTTTCGTGATGTGCTTGAGGATTATACCATATCCTTCATCTTTAGGGTTTCATCTTGGTCATTGGGAGTCGGTATCGATCATATGATTTCCAAAAGCATATATCATACCTACGAATTTTGTCATGCTTCCAAATCACGACGACCATGCATGGAATTTGATCGGTCCCAATACCTCATGAGTGAGCTCATGTCCTTCGATTCATAAGTTAACTTGTATGATCCCTTTGAGGGATTTATTACTCAAATGCCCTCATATGCACACCATCTCACCGGTGTATAGACCTTGGTTAGGTCATCAACCTATTGGTCTGCCAAATTTACACACATAGACACATAGCCACATATCTGTCTTCGGTCAGAGGATGTGTGCCTATATCATAATAGTATACGATGCAAGCCTTTGGTTATCTCTATCTCATTAAGTCAGCTCTTTGACCTAAATAATCTGACACATCTGGATCTCTATTCCTGTGAAGAGAACCTGCGTCAAGAGGTCGGTCATATATCAACCTAATGAAAAAGGATTACCATCTCCTACTCAAGATGGAGATCATCTCTTAACAATCATTTGACGGTGCTTGATGAGTCCTCAATCTAACTCCTTAGATATTCATCCAAACACCATTCTCCATGATTCAACTATTGAATCAACATGTGTATGATCATTAAGATGGTCATGGTGCATAACCCTAATTGTACAGAGGGACCTTATAGTGCATTTATTCATTTAACCTCAGACAGAGAGTGAAAAAAATCAATAACCTTTATTGATAAATCAAATATTACAATAATATTTATTGTAGAAATGGTTTGCCTTAAGCTCACATGGCTAACAGTTATGTGGTGTAGAATAAAGGGGAGAAAACAAATAAAAACTAAAAGATGCATTACTAGGAGATTGAAGAAGATGCATGGATGGTCTAAGGGCTTGGGCTAAGCTTTGAGGAAAACTCTGATATTCGCTTAATTGATCAACTAGGATAGAGATCCTGAATGGTTGTGAAACGACGACAAGACATGGTCGGATGGCCATGGTTGGTACCATGATCGCCTACCGTCGAAGGGCCTCCAAACCTCCATCGTTTGTCATAGGAGGATGAGGGTTGGTCTAGAGCTTGTTGTAATGGTGGACTGGAGATCCGTAGTTGGAGGAGGAGGTTTTGAAGAAGGTGGGGCGGCGGTTACTAAAGGTGGAGGGTGAGGCTTGTAATGGTCACACATTGCACTAGGAGTTGGTCGTGGATCATTAAGGAGAACAAGAAAGAAGGAGGGTAGGTCTACATCGATGGTTGGTTGCCAAGGAGAATGACGATGTGGGGTGAGTGGGAGAAATGGGAGAGGATAGGGGTGTTGACGAAGTGTGGGTGAAGAGGGGGAGTTTACAAGGTAGTAGACAATGCCTTAACCATTGGATCTGGAGATCCAAGGGCTGAGGGTAAGGTGTGCATAGGTTGTCCAGATCTGATCAAAGGATCATATCAAACAACCGTGGACTAGTGCGATCGTGGGTGAATCAGGATTGTTTGATCAAAGTAATCGAATGTCTCTTGAGGAGGGCGGATGCGGACAAACGACTGGTCCACATGGATGGCCCAGGAGACGCATGTGGCCAATCAGAATTAAATATAAGAGAAAAAACAAAGATAAATAAAAAAGAAATGCTTTCAGACTAAATTAGAAAAAATGCAAAACTTAAATGTTGTATATCTCAATGAGATCTACAAGTTTCATGTTGAATAAAAAGAAAAAATAAATCATATGTACAAACTACAATTTTTGGAAGCATTTTTATGATTTAACAACAATGATTTTAATTCTTTTATTATTCTTGTATTTTAATTTATATTTACTGTCAAAATAAAAAATATACAATATTTATCTAATTTTTAGGGATTTTTTATAATTAAGAAAATAAAAAAGTAAAGGAAATAAAATAATGTTAATTATATATAATAGTTAGGCTTGGTTACGAACTTAGCAATGGATTTTATTGAAAAGTCTAAGAAAGGAGGATAATAAATAAGAAATATGATGATAAAACAGAGATTCATCAAGAGTGAAAATCGGATCACATCCTATCAAACAAAAAGATACATTATACAAATCTATATAGAAATGGAATTTTTAAAAATCTAAAAGAGATGAAACCACACAGATTGGGAACCTTTCACAATCCGCTTCGTCAAGTTATACAAGTATAGGATTACCTCTTGAAGTATTTTTGTGATCCTCAAGCTTCTAAAGCAAGAGACCTCATGTCTGAAGTCCAATCCAACGGAGACAACACTTGTGGGCACGAGGAGGAATCTTGTTGCTCCCACAATCGAGAGAAACAATTTAACTTCCTTCCTTTTCAATCTTGGGACAGGGGTCGACCACAAGTAGGGAGAAAAAGAGAGAAAGAGATAGAATTCAATTGAATTAATGCCTAGAGAGCAGGATCTATCCCTCCTTTTATTTAGATTTGGACCGTTAGGATTTGACTCATAATAATCAATCAAAGATTGAGATTGGAGGCTCTTACTAACTTCAAACAGAATTAGGATTGATAACAATTATCAACTCTAATTATCTTAATTAAAATTCAAAAACATTATCAACAAATGAATAAGAGATAAAAATGAAAGAGAAAGAGCATTATCTTTTTCTTATGAGGGTGACGTCCACCATGGTGAACCCTACCATGGATGTCTAGCCTAAAAGAGGGGATAATCCCTTTTATCTCTTTTATTTTAATTTGTTGGCAAACTCTATTATCACCATATCTTAATTCATGTGTTTATTTTCAAATCTAATTAATTAAAAAATAATTTGCAATCATTTACAAGTTGGCCATTGATTAATTATAAATCTTATTCACTGGTCCAAATAAAAATATTAATCATATTTACATTTACATTGGAATGTGAATCCAATTCATGTACACAATATAATTTCCGAATCCTATCACAAATAAGTCTCAAAATAATAATGTGGATATTATCCATACTATTTTAGAAATTATTATTGATATCATTATCCACATTAATTTTGTACTGCATAATTACACATGATTTAATTATTCAAATTTTCTTGCTTTGCCTAATAATTAGATTTCATTTCTTTCATAGCAATCCATAAACTCTTTCATGGATAGTGTGCCTTATCTGTGAGTACTTGAAGACAATGTCATGATAATTGTATAATCCATGTGTAGTGACTTGGACATTAAGATCCAATCTCATATCATGATATAAAAGATCTCTTAGTGTTGTTTAATGATATCAAACAACATTATCCCTATTATTTCATTGCAGATGAATCCGATTCAGTACAATGTCCAACATTTTGACAAAGATTGGATAACGGTTCACTGAGTGGAGCCACTAAATTCCAAACCAGATTCATCACTCTGTCGAAATGGAAGTGCCACACATCACTCTCAAGTATTCCTAATATAAGTACATCTTGCTTGCTGGAAGATCATGAATAAATCTGAAGTGCTCATCTCATTTTAACGATATCCTTCATAGTTTTATCATTAAGTTTCTCATTTGATCATTGGAAGCTGGTACTGATCATATAATTTCCAAAAACATATATCATACCTATCAATCCTTTCTTATTTCCAAAACGAGACGATCAAAAAAGGAATTAGGTTATCCCAGTATCTTAAAAGTGAGCTCATGTCTTTCAGTTTAGTAATGAACATGTATGGTACCTTTAAGAGATCGTATTACTCATATGCTCTTGTATGTGCACCATCTCGCTGGTGTATAGACTTTGATTAGATCATCAACCTATTGGTATGCTAAATGTACATAATCAAACATATAATAATACATCCGTTTCCGATCAGATGATGTATGCGCATATCGTGACAGCATACGACATAGGTCTTGGTTATCTCAATCTCAATATGTCAACTCTGTGATCTAACTTATCTAACACCTCCAAATCTTTATTCCTATGTAGAGGACATGGATCAAGAGGTCAGTTGGATGTCAATCTTTAAAGTAAGGATTTCCATCTCCTTCTTAGGTTGGAGATCTCTTCTTGATATTCATTCGATGGTGTGATTAAGTTCACAATCTAGCACTTTAGATATTCAACACAGCACCAGCTTCTATGATCCAGTATTTGGATCAACAAATGTATGATCTCAAGATGACCGAGGTACATTGACCTATTTGTACAATAATTCAATAACTCCATGCATATTATAATCTCAGACAGAGAGTGAATACATAAATAAATTTTATTCATAAATAATTTACAATAATGTTTACTGTAGAAATGGTCGGTCATGAGCTCACATCTCTAACAGACTTTACCTTCTTATGCAGATTTTACCTCTTGGTGTATTTGTACCTATATTTATGTCCATCACCTTATCAACCTCATCGAATGAACCAAGACATTACACTTAATGCTTTTAAGAAGAAGACCATGACTTTCATGGATATTGGTCAAGAAGGTGATGAAAAAGAAGATAGTTATGATGAATAATAAGAAGGAGAATAAATAACAGCTACAACGACCAGAGCACCCATTCTTGGAGGAAACCTACCTTCCAAGTGGACTCTATGGCCGCTCATGGAGGCGGGTACCCGACTCGTTCAATCAAAACCTGCCCCGACCCATCATTATCGGGTCACGGGTCGATCCTACCCGTTACAAAAGGTACCCAATTCTAATGGGTACCCGGATTATTTGAATGGGTCATGGGTACCCATGGGTACCCGTCGAATATAATTTATGGTTAATTCTATTATATAATATATAAAACAATGCATGTTGGTAACTTGTTCCCCTTAATTTCTATTTATTGGTGGCATTTTCATCCTGTAAAAAATTGATATTGTAGTTGAAGAATCAATTATGCTCTCGGATAATCAGATTCCTGAAAATTGAGGTTAGCATGTTGGATATATATAGCCTTAGCAACCTCGTGATAATACATTCATCCTCATTGTTTCGACTTTTTCGAGCCAGAGGCATTCATCACCTTTTGGTTGTTGTATTTCAGTGCCTCGCTTCTCTCAAAAGCATTGCTTCATGCCTCGAAAAATTTAGATGCATTATTTAGGCATATATTGTGCTAAGATGGAGTCTGCTCCAAATTTTATAAAATGCAGTATTTAGATAACTAAATTGTTAACATTATCCGTTAAAATAGTCAATAAGACTAGAAAAAATGATGAATAACAATGATAGACTTTGTCAAATGCAAGTTCATGAAAATGTGAAATGGTATACAAGAGATGATGTACCGGGTTCGTTGTCCAATTTTCTTTAAGATTACTTATTTTCAGAACTTGCTTAACATCTCTTTCTACGTCTAACATAGAAAGAGAGAAAGGAATGTGTTGCTTTTTGTTGTAAGGATGAAGGGGTATGTTTGCCTGTTGATAAAAAAAGGGCAACTTTTTCTGCTACCCATTTGATGAAACCGTCTGCAAGAATTTTAAAAGGTTTCTGCATGTTCTTTCTTTTATATTCCCTCTAAAACAATGTTATCCATATGATGAAAATTTACCTATTGTTGGACACCTCCACATCATGAGAAAGCTCTTCCCAAGGACTGCCTATTGCCACTGCAGTGGTGCAGGGGAAAGAGATGGCCACAGTGGCAGGCGAGGCTTGTAGCATTGTAGAAGGTTGCGGCGTGAGCTAGTCTGCTGGAGGAAAGCAACAGTGATGTAGGAGGCATTGGAAGCAAGCCTGAGAATATAAATAAATTGGGGTGGATAGGTTTCCATGTAGGGTTGGTATCCGATCGGGTACCCGACTTTTCCATGTGGGGTTTCCACTGGGTCGGTAATATTTAGTGGGTCACAAAGTCGTGGGTACCCGACCAGTAGATTTATTCATGAGTACCCGTGAATTATGGTCAAAATAGCTGGGTTGGGGTGGGTACCCATTTGATCCTAAAATTTTGAACACCCCAAGTGGACTCCATAGTGGGACTGCACGTGACTTTGAGTCCAATTTCATGAACTTATATTTTAGTATGGTCCACCAGTAGAACTATCAACAAGAGATCATTGATCGGAACTTTGATACGTAGTTCCGAGAAATTCTTATGGACCTCGACAAACTTAAACTTGACCAGAACAAGAGCAGTCAATGCCACATTAAACTTTGTAGTAAAGTTTATAGTTGTTTGGTGTTATCTAGCTTCTAGTTAATTTTTAATTAATTAGTTGCTCTATGTAATATTGTTAGACAATAAAAGTGTTTGTTTATATGACTTTTTAGTTTTTAGTCGACCAGTACTCTTATTAAACGACTATATTTCTTCTTAGTCAATCATTGGTTATAATGTATAGCTGATTATTCACTGTCAGGATTACATTCAACTCACCGATTTTCAATTATACACCTGGATTTTTTTTCTTAGTCAACTACTTTTTCTCTTAGCTAGCTATTTATTTTCTGGTCGACTATTTACACAGAGCATTTCATAGTTTGATGTATACCTAATGTTTGGTTGACTATTTCTCTTTTTATGAATAACTTTTGTCTTTTAATGGACGACTGATTCTTTCAGTCGATCAATTGAGACAATTTTACAAGTTAGTAGAATCAAAAAATCATCTTCTCAATACCTTACTCGTGGAAGATTTCGACCTCTTTGTGTCCACCTATATGGAACATACTGCTGAAATCATGGCCCTAAATGTCTTATTGGCATTTTGTCAACCTGGAAATGAAGTATTGTCTATATGTCATCGATATTTCATTTAAGTTGACCAAAAATGGTGAAATGTGCATGAAATTTGACTTTTTTGAAAATTAAGGTTTTAAATATGTCTTTATCAATAAATAAGATAGAAGTACTCACATATTTGTTAAAATAGGGGTCTAAATACAAGTTTACTAGAAGTATTGTCATCATAATCACTACACATGCCAATATGTAGTACTAAATAAGACATGCAGTAAGAAGTTTAGTCCTGCAGAATGCAAAAATTAGCCAGATAACACACTCTAACAAACTAAAAATTTATAATATACCAATATAACAGTAAGAATATTTGCCACATAAATAGGTTGAAAAGAAATTTCTCATTTGTCAGAAGTAAAACTACAATTAAACATATAACTATATTATTAAAAAAATCTAAAATTAAACCTGTATTGAAAATATGCATACTAAATATTATATTAGCTACATATTCCTTATTTTGTTTTGAGAATTTGGAGACACATTAAATTGTAACATGTTAGCTCAATTACACACATTCTAGAGCTTATTTTACAATTGATGGAAGTCGTCGAGGTATGCTTTTATCTTCTTGGCTGCGAGAGAGAACGAAGATAGGGAGAAAGGGATGGAGAGATGGGCAATGGGAGAGGGCTCCTGTGGTGAGGTGATTCTCGCATGATATTCCCCTCCGGTGGAGGTATATATATATATATATATATATATATATATATATATATATATATATATATATATATATATGGGCGTGAACGTCCCCACGCCAAGTCCGCCCCTCCCCCACGCCCGATGGTTACGGTCTTCCCCAAGACCCGGCCTCGCCGCAACTGTCGGAGGCGGTTGTTTGACCACGCCGGTCACGCACGCGGGCCTTCTACATCTCGCACTTGACCGAAGTGGTCAAACATATATACTCCCATTATACTGGAGTATATACATGGAGATTTATCATGTGAGGATTATTATTTATGAAACCTCTTCCTTGACTCAAGCATTCCTGAGTCCCATTAAACCAACATGTTTAATGTATGTTCCTGCTGCTTTTCCCTTGGTTAGAGAATCAACCAACATGTCACTGGTAGGAATGTAGGTTACCGTGATTTCTTGTTTCCCCACTATATCTTGTATATAGTGATATTGGATCTCAATGTGTTTTCCTTTAGAACTATTATCCCCACTATTGATCAAGCTTATCGCAGCTTGATTGTCACAATACATTTCAATTGGTCCTTTGACCAATTCGAGGCTTAGATTCTCTAGAAAGCGCTTGATCCATACAGCAAGAGTGGTGGCCATGCTACATGCAATGTACTCAGCCTCCTGTGTATGTCGAGATACACATCCTTATTTCTTGATACCCCAAGAAATGGCTGCACCACCAAACATGAACAGGTAACCTGATGTGGATTTACTATCATCCACATCCCCTCTGAAATCGGCATCGGAGTAGCCTACCACTTCAAGCGATTCTGCTTGATACACAAGTTTCGGATGCACTGTCCCTTTCAGATATCGAAGAATCCTCTTTACAGCTTCCCAATGTGCTAGATCATGATTGCTTTGATATCTACTGACTAAGCTTACTGGATAAGCTAAATTAGGTCGAGTACACATCATTGCATACATTAAACTTCCCACCGTCTGTGCATATGGTACATCTAAAGGTTTCTTCCCCTTTCTGGGACACTGACTCTTACTGAGTCTCTTTCCCATCACAAGTGGTGTTGGAGCTGGAGTGCTGTTTTGCATTCCAAATCTCCTTAATACAGTATGCAAATATCTTTCTTGACTAAGGCTCAATGTCCTTGAGTCCCTGTCTCTTGTTATTTGAATTCCAAGAACATAGGATGCTTCGCCCATGTCCTTCATCTCAAATTCATTGCTCAATTTCTGTTTAGTTTCATTGAGCATTTGTATGTCATTACCTGCCAGCAGAATGTCATCAACATATAATGACATGATTGCAAAACTGCTCCCACTCTTCATGACATACACACGGTTATCCAATTTATTTGAAACAAATCCAAATTGAATAACTTTCTCATGAAATTTGAGATACCACTGTCGTGAAGACTACTTTAAGCCATATAATGATTTTCTTAACTTGTAAACCTTTTTCTCCTGACCTTCAACCTGAGATCCATCAGGTTGTCGCATATAAATCTCCTTCTTTAATTCTCCATTAAGGAAGGCCGTCTTCACATCCATTTGGAATAATTCCAAATCCATATATGCGACTATGGCTAATATCATCCGAATGGACGCAAACTTAGCCACTGGAGAGTAGGTTTCCTGGAAATCTATTCCAGCTTGCTAAGTATAACCCTTGGCAACTAATCTAGTTTTGTATTTGTCAACAATGCCGTCAACTCGGTACTTTTTCTTAAATACCTACTTACATCCTATGGATTGCCTACCTTCTGGCAAATCACATAATTCCCAAACACTGTTTCGCTCGATTGAGTCCAACTCATCTCTCATGGCGACCGACCATGATTCCTGACTCAGACGAAGCCATAGCTTCATCAAAGGATATGAGATCTGTACAATCCGCGACATCCTCATCCACAGTGTAGCACGACGCCTCGCATCCATAGAAATGGTAATCTTCCATCCATGCGGTCCGTGGTCTGGGTCTCTTGTTGTCGATTATACTCGTGGGTTGTGTGGGTCCACCCACTTCTTCTAAAAGATCATCGTGTTCCATAGGTTCATTCTCTACATTTGGATGATCGATATCATCCTCAAGTTCTTGTCTAATGTTCAAGTCACCTTCTTTGTCTTGTAAGATAATCAGAGGATCTGATTCCTCCACTTCATGCTCCTTTTCTTGATGAATTTCAAGAAAGGTTGCATCATGAATTTCGATCAGATCTTTAATTTCATGGAAGAACCTATATCCTTTAGAATTTTCACTATATCCAATAAACTTGCACTTTAATGTCCTGAAGTCTAGCTTGTCTCTAAGCTGACTCGGTACCAGAACATGTGCTACATATCCCCATTTACGAAGATGGCCCAACTCGGGCTTTCTGCCATTCCATATTTCATATGGCGTTGATTCTACGGACTTGGTGGAAGTCTTGTTCTGTATGTAGTTCGCAGTCAACACTGCCTCTCCCCAGAATTTCTTGGAGAGTCCTGAGTGTGAAAGCATACACCTTACTGCATTCATCAAAGTTCGATTCTTTCTTTCTGCTACACCATTCTGCTGTGGTGTATATGGCATTGTAGTCTGCCTATGAATGTCTGCTTGAATGCAATAATCCTCAAAATCCTTTGAGGTATATTCCCCACCTCTATTTGTCCTAATGTTTCAAGTGCTTCCGACTTTCTTCCTAAGAGATAGACATAGGAGAACTTCGAGTAGTCATCAATGAATGTTATAAAGTATTCCTTATTTCTATATGTGCTGACGCTCATTGGTCCACATATGTCTGAATGGATCAAGTCTAGTAACTATGTTGATCGAATTCCGATTGAGAAGGGCCTTCTCGTCATTTTACCGGTCAAATATTGTTCAAAGGGCAATGTCCTTGCACTCGTGATCTTAGGCAACAGATTTACCTTAATCATTTGATCCATCTTAGAATTTCCTTAATAACCCAGTCACATATGCCACAAGTCATAATCAGACAAACAACACAAGGGATAATCAGAAGTGACATTCATTGATTCACTAGAATTTATTACATGAAGACAAAATAGGTCATGCTCGGGCATAAACTTTCCCATCGCATAGACCTTCTTATTCTTGCCTACAGATACACGCTTATTATAAAACCTAACTTCAAAGTCTTTCTTGAGCAGCACTGGGACAGAGATCAGGTTCCGGCGTATCTTTGGGGCATATAGTACATCATTCAGTACCATAATACTATCCCCATAGACAACTCTGTAAGTCCCAACACCTTCCACGTCCAGGTAGGTGTTGTTCTCCATGAAGATCCTCTTTTCTCCTTTGCTCAGTTCCTTGAAGTCCATCAGGCCTTCCTTCGTCTTGGCGATGTGTCTGGTTGCTCCAGAGTCGATCCACCATCCATCACTGTCCGTGATAACGGACTTGCATTCCACGACAACCGCGAATTCTATTTTCTTTTTGCCATTATTTCCAGGCACTTTAAAATTTCCTGGCTTCTTCTTGTTGGGGCAATTGACCTTGAAATGACCATATTTGCCACAACCGTAGCAAGAGCCACGTGGGTATTTCCCGCTCTTTCCCTTGAAATTCGTCTTAGAGGGGCCTAGCCTTTTCTTCGCGTGCACGACATTTGCTTCTTCTTCTTCCTCGACCTCAAAGATCTCAGTTTTCAATCTTTATTTAGAGAGGTCCTGCTCAATTGCCAACTGTGTAGGTAGGTCCACCACAGACTTAATGTTGCCATTCATCCGCAGAGATGTTGCAACCATGTCGAATGACGGAGGAGACTTCCTAGTATGGCTGCAATCTGCATCCTTTCCGAAATCGTGCAATCAGCAGCCGCCAGATCTTTGGCCATCAAGATCATCTTGTTCACGTACTCGAGGACACTTTCAGATTCCTTCATTCTACACGAGTTGTACTTGTGTAGAAGAAGCTGGATGCTCACTTCAGACTTGGAGTGATATTTCTCCTTAACCGCGGTCCAGAGCTCATAAGCTGATTCACAGGTCTCAAAAACCCGAATCAGGTTCAAATCCATGTGGGTCAACATAAAGCTCCTAGCCTTATTATCCGTTTTCTCCCACTATTCGCGGGACATAATTTCCTCCATAGTTGGATTTTCAGATAAAGTTGGGACGAGTTTGTCTATGATGGAGTGTATGCTATCGTGCAATAGGTCATAGTAGATTTTCCTACTCCATAACTCATAATTAGTACCGTTAAGGTACTCTATTTTCCCAACCTCAGTGGCAATTGTCTTTCTTGTCATTTTGAATCTTTTATCTTCTTCGTGTTAGGGTTTCACAAACCAGAGAATATTGCGGCGGCGAGGGTCCTCACCTTGGGCGATCGGCAACGATTACCGGGTCGACGGAAGCGTAGGAAAGAGGAAGCGGTATGCGATCGAGATCAAAGCTAAGCTCTAATACCAGTGATGGAAGTCGTCGAGGTATATTTTTATCTTCTTGGCTGCGAGAGAGAACGAAGATAGGGAGAAAGGGATGGAGAGATGGGTAATGGGAGAGGGCTCCCTGTGGCGAGGTGATTCTCGGATGATATTTCCCTCCGGTGGAGGTAGATATATATATGGGTGTGAACGTTCCCTCGCCAAGTCCGCCCCCTCCCCCACGCCCGACGATTACGGTCTTCCCCAAGACCCGGCCTCGCCGCAACCGCCGGAGGTAGTTGTTTGACCACATGCGGGCCTTCTACAACAACCTCGAATGTTGACAGGTGAAGTCTGTCATCTGGTTCAATGTGTACATGTAAGACATATATTATGACTAAGATATATGTCTAATGCGAATGTAGCTCAAGCACTATGGGCGAAATGAGGCGCAAATTGGTGCTATTTCCCATCAAAAGTGATGTGGGCTTGGCGATATATCACCGACATATTAACGATATATCACTGACATATTGGCGATAGATTGCCAACATCCTTGAAAAGGGTATCACCCCATCTAGATATTACCAAGTCGGTGATATCGAAATATCGACGAATTTCAATAATATTTCAAACCATGATTGTAGTGATGTTCTTGACATTTCGCGGGCTCTAAGCAAAAGAAAATAAATGGGACCTTATACAAAAGCATGGAAGAAGCACACGTTCTGTGCAAATGGTATAGGGAAAAGTAAGGGCAATATGAATGGAGTTTATCACGGGTTCTATCAACAATCAAATGGCAATAATAACAATAATAAAAACTATCGGATTTACGTATAAAGGATTGGAACATAACATGTTGTAATGGCTTCTTTATTAGGCAAATACAAAAAAGGATGAAAAGGGGATGATAGTGGATCTTATAAAGTTTGAGTTGCTTCGGCTTTACAAGTTACGTATATTAGATGTAATGAATATCGTTAGCTAATATATATATATATATATATATATATATATATATATATATATATTACACTATGATTTATGTAAAAGAAGATATTTCTTAAATTAAATGTTAGATCACATGTAAAGATGTGCACTTAAAATTGATGAGTACTAAGCCATTGCACCTCGAAATTACACTCAGGACCGGTTACAACCATTATCATTACATCTGTTTTTCATGTGTAAACAATGTTAGAGGCTCACTGGTTAAACCTTAAACAATGAATCACAGTTATTCACTTCTTGAACTTTACCATACAATTCCTTATTCACAAGTTTTACTCACTATCTTAACAATAGATTTTCCTTATCTTGTGTAGGATAATTACTATTTCTACCTGTCTTAGAGATAGCGGGAGAAATCTAGGAATTTATGCAACAACATATTTGTGTTTTTCATTATAAAAAATGAGGTAATATTAGTTTTCCTATTACTGATATTGGTTTGATAATATAAACTGCACAAATATGTATTTTTATGTATATAATTATTTTTGTAAGAAGACAAATACCTACAATTTATATATGTTTATAATATTTTAATATATTCGATCAAACTTTCTATGATGTTTTTTTGAGTCTTGGTAATTATTTATCAGATGCAAGATAATATGCACCAGATGCATGTAATTTTACATGCACTGGGACCTATAACTTCCACTTTTTATTTTTTTCAAAAATAGAACCGTACATATTCATCTATATATTCCTCATATGTGTCATTCCAATTTCATTAGAAACAGTTGGAATGACATATTGGTTCTAAGATGTAGTTTTCACATATTTGTGTTTTCAGGTAAAAATCCTTGTATTTTTGTAACTTGGATTTTTAATCGACAATTTGGGTTGCAAAATTCAGTCTGCCCACCCACCCCTATACTTTTGTGCTAATTAATCCTTTTCTTTTTTAAGTAGCAATCATTCTAGTAAGAAAAAGACAATCGTACATTCTCATCTTATGAGAATCCTAATATAAGGCTATGTTGTCTATCCTATTAGAACAACGCCTATTTAATCCCTTAGCTTGAAAAAAGAATGGTTATAAGTACATTTGAAGTAAAAGTGAAATAAATTACCAAACCCGTTTATGCCTAAGGCATCCAAGTATATGTTCCATATCCTGTTATCTGCATATTCCATTTATTGAGTTATTGGATTTGTTTTAAACTTGTATGACTACATAGTATGATAGAAAAATCTATATTTCCATTATTTTAGCAAAATCTCAAGTAGTCACAAGCGAGGAAATCAATGTGGAAAAATGTTATACATGTGAGTCCATAGCGAATACTTATGTAATAGATATTATTGTGACTTATACCATTCCATTATATGGAATAAAACATAATTAAGTTGCGTCTTTAGGGTTCCTCAATATAAATTGGATTATACGTCATGGCCATCTTGATATCATACATCTATGATTTAAAGAATTGTATCATGATGCTGATATAGAATTGTAGATTTAAAGAATAAGATCAAGGACACAACTGACATCATCAAGTGATATTCAAGAAGGATCGCCAGTTTGAGAAGAGATTGCAATCTTCTTTACAGATTGATATAAAACTCACTTTCTTAATAAAGGTTCGCTGCATAGAAATAGAGGTTCTAAGGTTAGATGAGTAAAGTTAAACAATCAACTTAATGAGATCGATATACTAAAGACTCGTGCCATACAATATCACGAATATGCATCCACCCTTTTGACTCTCAAATGGTACACCAAAAGGTTGATTGCCAGATAAGGTTTATAGATCGGTGAGCTAGAGTGCATATAAGAGAATATGAAACCTTCAATCTTTCAAAGGAATCATACATGTTCATACTTGTTGAACATGAAGACAAAATCTCACTCATCATATATTAGTAATTAGTGTCATAATGAATTCTATTAATAGTCATTTGCTCATGAAATAGGATAAGAATTCGAGAATATTAATATATTATTTTGGAAAGCATATTATTGATATTGTCATGTAATGCAATGATCGATTGAGAAAACTATTGATAAATACTTGAAGGAGATTACCAAATTGAGATTGAGCTTTGGGTCGTTCAAAGTTTTCCAATATGTAGAAAGAGTATCGGGAATGCTCGAGGTTGATGCAATTGTAATGGATTGTACACAATGACACTTCATATATTAGTAATTAGTGTCATAATGAATTCTATTAATAGTCATTTTCTCATGAGATAGGATAAGAATTCGAGAATATTAATATATTATTTTGGAAAGCATATTATTGATATTGGCATGTTATACAATGATCGATTGAGAAAACTATTGATAAATACTTGAAGGAGATAACCAAATTGAGATTGAGCTTTGGGTCGTTCAAAGTTTTCCAATATGTAGAGAGAGTATCGGGAATGCTCGAGGTTGATGCAATTGTAATGGATTGTACACAATGACACTTCCATTCCGAGGGAACAATGAAATTGGATGGATTTTATTGAGTATGCTTTGAGTCTAAATAAACGATAATTAGCTGGATTAAGTCCTAATTTGTAAAAACATGTTTGAGATCGAAAGAATTGGAAAATTGATCTAAAAGTGTTTGGAGTCAATTATTGACATTGATTTAATATCTGATTTAATCAGATAACTCAAAGTGGTTTAAATCCTACCATTAGATATTAGATATTTAAATATCATGTCACTAACATGTGTTTTATACAATCTCCATGATACTATCTCCAAGTATTTGCGAATGTTGTTGATGATTTCAAAAATAGCCTCTTTAATTATCTAAAATTGTAGTATAGGAGACGATCTTCGGTCAATCAAAAATTACAATCTTTGAATGTTGTGGAGTATTTTTACTTGATAAGTGTACCAAGGTCGAACATAGGGAACGATGATTTTTACTTATGTTGATTTAAAATAGTTTAAATAATTAATTAAATGCTCGCTTAATTTTTGTATCAGAAAATAACGAGAAAATGCGATGAAATGGAATGCAATGCAAAGGAAATAAACAGAGAAAATGAAGCACCGGATATGTGATGGTTATTTAGTTCCTCAAATAATATGATCAATAAATCCTTAAAAGATTATCACAGACCCAAAGAGATTCAAGAGAAAAAATTTCCAATCAAGTTCAAGCTATAAGAAAGGAAATTAATCAATGAATAATTCAGTCATTCAGGAGATCAAGGAAATAATCTTTGAATAGATGTCATGATCTCAAAAATCTCTCAAAATTAATTCTCAGATAAATAGAATTTGGTCAGCTAGAAACTTGAAAATTAGATTAAAATCTCCTCGAATACACCCCTACAAGAGATCAAGTCTTTAGGAATATTCAACAATGATCACAAGGATATAATCAAATTAAATTCCTCAACCGAATTCCAACAAAAGATATCGTTAATTTTCTCCAGAAAAATAAGGCACAAATATGTCAATTATTAGCCTACACAAATCAAAATTACTCCTCAAATAATCATCATCAATAAATATTCTCTGATCTGTCAACAAGATATATAAAATGAAAAAGCACATAATACTTCAAACTGACATGCCATTCACTAAACAACGGAGTTCATATGGAGAAGATATGCTAAAATAAAGATCCATGGACTAAAATGCAATGAAAGATAAAGTTTCCTTCTCAATTTGGTCCCTAGAGGGACTTATATGTAATTTTGGAAATTTGGTCGGAGTCTTCTGTAATTTACCCCCGGCAGGGGTATATCTACAAAAAACATTGAAAGGCCTTTGTGAAAAATTCTCAAAACTGCATGCACACTGCACGTGCTTCCTGAGGCGGGGGTGTATGTGTGATTTATTTAAGAACCAGGGGTAAATGGTTCAATTTGCCCCCGAAGGCATGTGCCTCGCACATGGTGCCGGAGGCTCGGTGGTGGAGGCTGAGGCTCGGGTGGAGCCTTGGGTCCACATCTGAGAGGGGGGCACCTGAGGCTCCACGTGAGGGCGAAAGCGTGCTTTGAAGAGCCCGAGACTCGAGACTAGGGCTAGGACTCGGAGCAAGACACGTGGCACGCTATGGGCTGTAAAATCTGATGAATATGTGATTCATAACTCTAAAAGTTGAAAATAGAGCTTTGTTACCAAGTAATTAGCTGCATTTCATCACTTATATTGCATAATTAGCATTCATGCATGCGTAAATAATATCTGCATTTTAGCATTCATATTTGCATTGTAAGGAGCCAAATTCACTTGTAAATATTAACCTATATATTAGCTAAAATCAACTATTTCTATCTATTTTATACTAACTCCAAATTCAATAAAATCAACTCTATAGTGTATATATTGTATATATTACTAACACTAATAAAGAAAAAATATCAAAAAATACTAACTTGCAAATTTAACCAATAAAACTCAAATCCAAATTTGAGACTATGAACCTTAAAATGCACATATCTCTCTCATATAGTGTCTGATTTAGGTATACTCACTTTTAAAGTAATACACATTCAAATACCTTCAAAACAAGATCAATTTCATAAAAATTGGAGCTCATATGTGAAACTTGGGTTTTGGGCCCCTATTGTATATTGTACATATTGACCATAATACCCTTTATTTTATCTTTTTATTTTCTTAATTATTAAAAATTCAAAAATAGATTAAGTTGTAAATATTTCTTTCACATTTTCTCTATTTTATTTTTACTTTTACCTTATTTAAAAATAATAAAAAAATATAAAACATAAAAATACGGTATTTTAAACATATAAGATACCACCCAAGAATACACTTTGTACATATTATTTCATTTAATTTTTGATCCTTCATGAAAGTTGTAGACCTCGTCAAGACGAGCAACTTTCATATTGACCACTTTTTGATTTGACCTCTTTTTTGTTATTTTTATTATTTTTTATATTTAATTTTTTTTTCTAGGTGCGACACGTGACAGCTCGTGGAGCCACCATGTGTCACCCCATTTTTTATTAATTTATTAATTTTGTACTTGATTTTATGTTATTTTATTATTTTATAATTTTATTTATTATTATTATTTTAATTAATTATTTTATATTTATTTATTTATCAACATTTATTTATTTTCCCTTCATTATTTTTAGTAGCTTACTTATATTACTTTATTTTTTATTTTAGTTTTAACCCCTTTTGCTTCTTCTCTACTTAACACCCCAGTAACCAACTCCTCATTCTCTCCTATTTCTCCACCTCTTTTCTAACTTCCCCTCCTCCTTTTAATTCCCATCTCCTCATTCATTCCTCTTCATCCTCCATTCTATGAGTAAGAGAGGTTCTAGCCTTGTCGAAGCCACGAGGTGATAGCTCCTTTTTCGACGTCGAGCGACGACGAGCCGAAGGTGAGATCTGATGGTTCGCACCACTATCACGAGCTTCTTTGAAGCTCGTCCAACTTCTCTGCTTTGACTCCACCCGAAGCGGATCGAGGCGACTACTGAGGTCCAGCATAGCTTCTATGCAAAATTCGGTGAATCATATATAAGTATCTATTTACTTTTTCTCATTTTTATCTAGCAATTTTTTTGTTATTTTACACATCACCATCAATCATCACAACCATTATTACACCATCATCACCACCTCATTCTCTACCTTTTCATTTCTATATTTTTTTCTTGTATAAACAAATTACAAAAAAATCACAAAAAAATAAAAAAAGAAGAAGAAGAAGAAGAGGGGGAAGCAGCTGCAGCCGCTGTCTCCCCCCTTCCTCCATCCACGTACGGCTATGCCTCATGCCGATCGTTGCGTGCCCCATCGCGCCTTCCCTTGCCTGCGAGCATCTCCGCGCGTGTGGGTTGTGCCCCCGTGGGCCTCCTCGCACGGCAGCCTCCTCTGTCGCTCCTCATCTGCAGCAGCCACCTCCATCCCCCTGTTGAAACTCTCCTGCGTGCATGGAGAAGCACCCACCACCGCTCCTCCTCCACGTGCACGTCCAGACCCACATGTGGTTGTGTGCCTTCTCGCGCAGGCCTGCGTGCACCTGTGACCGCCCGTGCCCCGCCTCCCCAATCGTGCCACCGTCGGCCGCCTCTGTCGCCTCCAGCGCCCCGCACGCCTGCGAACCGTCGTGCGTCGTCGCCGCGAGCATGCAGTCACGCTTCTCCCATGTTCCTCTGTGTGGCAGATCCTCCCTCAGCTGCTGCTCGTGCCTGCACGGCAGCTGCCGCGTACGTCTGCGCCCCCCCATCTATGCTTGCGCGTTGCCACATGAGCGAGATGCTTGCGCGCCTCCTCAAGATCGTGCCCTAGCGTGGGCTTCAAGGTCATTTCATTTTTTATATTTTTATTTTCTTTGGAAAATTATAGTTTGAGTCCTATGAAATTTTGTAATTACAAAAGTCCCCTTAGACACAATTTGTTCTGTTGAGTTTAATTTCCCGTATTGTATAGAATACCCTGCATTCTCATTTTAATTTGGACCTCAAAATTGCATCATTTATTTTAGTAAAAAATATTATGTTGAAGATCATTTAATTCTCTATCATATGTCTATTTGTTTGGATTTTTGTGATCATAGAATAATTTACTAAAAATCAGAGTCTAAAATTTAGTGATATTTTACCCATTTATGCTCTAAAATTTGCACATACTTATTCCATGCCTTAAAAATTCTAAAAAAACATAGATGATATGTTTTCATGTGCATTAATTTGTATTTAAATTTCATTAAAATCGGAGGGGTCTTCTTCCTGAAATAAATTGATAAGTGAATTGAGTAAATGATTTTTAAATAAATCCACACAAAATGTCTTTACGAAATTTCAACTTTCTTGGATTTCTCATATAAACATCTATTTTAGATAAATTTCTCCATGGACAATATGATTTTCTGGATTTATTAGAAATTATACTCACAGTCACTCTATTTTCAGCCAAAATTCATAAAAAATCACATATTTTTAAAAAATTCCAAAAAAATACTGTAGCTTCATTTCATCATGTTTAGGTTCCAGTAAAATTTTCATAATATTTACATTTTTATTAAAAATTGCATAAAAACCCCTAAAAACTTTGATTTTCATTATTACACTTTAACCTCTAAAATTAAAAAAAAAATACATTTTGCATTCACCATTGGATTACATTTCCAGGAAATTTATAACTTGGCTAATTTGGATTAATTTCACATTAAAAACAATTTTTCTAAGTTATGTATTTTCTTAATAATCATATGCATATTTGCATTTGTATTTTATTTTATAAAAAAATACAAAAAAAACCGCTTGGAAAACCATGAGCTAATTCGTCTATTCTGATCGATCCGAAGTTGTTCCTTCGCCTCCTTGAGTCGACCCTGGGGCTTGTCTAGGAAAAAATACATAAAATCATACATTAATTCATTAATTCATTGATTCGTGTGGTTAATCTTTGATCGATCCCGATTGCCCAACTACAACAAAACGATGATTAACATAGGGTATTTTAGCGATATATCAAACGGCGCCCTTGTCGGGGAAGCTAACTGAAGGATACGATTAGATCCTCAAGCACATCACGGAAGCGTGAGCATTGTATCGAATACGATAAAGAATGACTAGTCGCACTAGTTGTTCTATGCAGCGGAAAATAAATTTTTTCATACGACGAAACCACATGATCCAAGAACACTTCTCGGATCGTTTCGTCTAAACCACAAACAAGTAATAGGATTACCTATTGAAGCATGGTTGCAATCGAGTCTCTAAATGAAGAGACCTCTTGTCTCAAGTCCGATACGATGGAGGAGACGCTTGCGAGCACAGGGATGAATCGCGTGCTTCTCGCAATCCATGTTGATGATCCAAGCGGCGGATCTCCTGATCTTGACACACGAGATTCGACGTCTTCTTCATGAGCGAGGATCACCGAAGGAGACGGAGATCCACGAGAAAATGATCGAGTAGCATAACGATGACGCTGCGTTGATGGAGAACCTCTCTAAGGCATCCATGGTGGACGACTACATGAGAGGGAGAGAGAGAGTAGATGTGTAGAGAGAGAGAGACTTATGTTCTCTTGTGTGTTGTGTAAAGAAGAGCAAAGGGGTGCCTCTTCTTTTATAATATTTTCGGATCCATGGATCTCAATCCATGGGCAACACAAATCCAATGGCTCTCATTGATTTGTATTTCTTTTAATGGCTAAGATTTGTGTTGGTAAAAACCAACAACAATTAATTTAATTTACAATAAATCTATATTGATAAATCAATATAATTCAATCACCAAACTAAATCAATTCACATTGGAGATAATGGAAAGGAGGCTCCTCCCTTCCATATTGGAAGAGTGGAAGGCCACCCTTTCCTTTAGGGATTGGTCGCTGTCCCCCCTCTCCTATTAGGAAAGGGGGAATCTCAATGCAATCTCAAGATTGCATGATTCTATATGTATCCAATTATTTACAACTACAATTGTTGTAAATTATTATACAAAATAATTCATAATCATTTTGTGAATATTGCAATCTTGCCATTGGAAATTTGTGACTCATATTCACAACCCAAAATAAAATGTGAATTACATTTTCAATCTTAATGTCCAATGTGAATCCTATTCACATTAACATTTAATTAACAAATGTAAATTACAAACATCTCTTTCTTATATATTATAAATCACATTTATAATATATATGATTAATATGGATATTGCTATCCACATTATTCATATACATGATAATTAAATCACATTTAATCATCATGGATCTCTTTATTCTCAAATAACATGAATCACATTCACATTATTCACATATTTTATAATTAAATCATATTTAATTATCTTAGATAACTCTCTTTTCGATATGAATCAAATTCATATTATTCATGATAATTAAATCACATTTAATTATCAATTTTCTCAATGCTCGGATACACATATCAACAATGAAATTATCCATGAACTCTTTCAAGGATAATGCGCTTTCTCTGCGAATACTTGGAGATAAGGACAACGCGATTGTATTGTTCCACGTATAGTGACTTGGATATTGAGATCATATCTCAAATCCAGAATGCGGGCCTCTCATAGATGTTTGATTAAATCAAGACCGCAAATCTAATCTTCTCATTGCATCTGAATCACATTCAGATCAATGTCCAATTTGGACCACGATCAGATTACTTCTCTACTGAGAGGAGTCACTAAAATCCAGACCCGTTTCATCACTCCCTAGGAATGGAAGCGTCATGGTTATACAATCGTTTATGATCACATCACCCTCAGGTATTCCCAATACCTGTACATCCTGCATACTGGAAGACTCAGAATAAACCTGAAGTACTAGATCAACTTTATACTGTCTACTTCATGGTTTTATCAGTAAGTTTCTCATTTGATCATTGGGAGTCGGTATCGATCATATACTTTCCAAAAGCATATATCATACATAGGCCTTGATCATATACTTTCCAAAAGTATATATCAAACCTACAAATTCAGTCAAGCTTCCAAAGCGAGACGACCGTGCACGGAATTTGATTCTTCCCAATATCTCATGAGTGAGCTCATGCCTTCCGGTTCAGTAAATGAACATGTATGATCCCTTTGAGAGATCGTATTACTCATATGACCTCATATGCACACCTCCGAATTTCTATTCCTATGCAGAGGACCTGCGTCAAGAGGTCACTCAGATATCAGCCTAACTGAGAAAGTATTGCCATCTCCTACTCAGGCTGGAGATCATCTCTTAACAATCATTTGATGGTGCTTGATGAGTCCTTCTAACTCATTAGATATTCATCCAAGCACCATCCTCTATGATTCAATAATTGAATCAACAGTTGTATGATCATTAAGATGGCCATGGTACATAACCCTAATTGTACTAAGGGACCTATTATGGAAATTATTCATTCTTCATTTTTGATCAGGGAATGATATTCGCAATAACATTTATTGCATAATGTCTCGCCGTGGGCTCGCATGTCCAACAATCTCCCACTAGCCCAAAGAGCCATTAATGGACTAATCACTTAAACCTACACTCATGTGACAATCATAGGCTATTAAGAAAATAGCTAGGTAAGCTGATCAGTCACTCTGTTCCCACGAGACTACGCCAGGTCCTTTTACGGCACTTGTATATCCCCAGTAACAGTGCTCGCATCTAATGCAAATGTTGCATCTTATGCAACCAATACTCAATCTTGTTGGTTATATTGTCCTTGACATTATAGCCTAATAATTATCATAATCAGTATTTCCATTATCCTTGTCAAAATACCCTTATTCCTAGAGATCTCTATCTCCTAAGGTATCCACAGTTAAGACCTTTTAGATCTCTATCTATAAAGTCTTAAGTTTTTGAAGATAAGACTTTGAGATCCCTATCTCAAAAATCTTGTCCTCTATGGTGATATTGTTATTACTGCAATCAAGTGTTTTCTCTCCATATTAGGATTAGTAACAGTTTACTACTCCCACTACATGGTAGATATATGGCTTTTGTACACATCTAGCATACACTCAACTTCTCGTAACTGATGCACAAGTGCAAGCAGTTCTAGCATTCACTTCCTCAACTCTTTGAGGTGTTATCCCATTAGATAGGTCAGTACCATATCTTAAGGGATGGAAGCCTTCTTGGATTTTTCAAGAATGGAATATGTCCAAGGTGTACTACAAATGTGACGGTCCCAATAGCCTCTTCTCTTTGCTTCTGAACACCTTCAAAACTAAGACCCAAGAGATATCCTTGAAATCATATTTCAAGATATGGAACAACCAGATTAGAAAACACTTATTATTATCCTTATATCATTTTAAATGATTAGGATATCATCTACATTTAGCACAATGAACACAAAGGCACTCCCACTAAGCTTCACATGGCTCATTAAAATTCTATCTGAAATCATAACACTTATAATTTCACAAAATCTTATGTTTCAGCTATAAGAAGCTTATTTGAGTCCATAGATGGATTCTTTAGCCTTCACACCTTGCTTTCTTCAACTATGAAGCCCTGGGGTTACTTCATGTGAATATCCTCAGAGAGGTATTCATAGAGGAATGCAATCTTGACTTACATCTCTTGAAGATCCATTTACACCTTTATGGGTCTTACCCATATAGGTGGATCCTCGAGGGTTCATATACAACACTTGTATATGAAGTCTACTTTAGACTTTTATTGCTAACATCCATCTATCCATGCTATGATCTTCAGAAGTTTCATCACATGAAGTTCGATCATTGTCAGATTTCTCTGACACATGGAATCCTTCCTCAAACTCATTTTAAGAGGTATTAGTGTTTCATCTTTAATTGTCCTTTTAGTTTTTAATTTCAGGAGCCTCATTATATTCTCAAGATTAAATGAATTCCTACACTTCATTTTCATCTTGACTCTCAAGAGAGTCATCCTTTAAGAATCATATTCTTAGAGATGCGATCTTTTAAGAATCTCAAGGTCATAAAGTAGGTATCCAATGCCATCCTTTATTTTCCTAATAAAGCTGCACTCTCTAGTTCTCAATTCCAGCTTACTTGCATGGAATCTCATTAAGGATATATAATATAGTCTCTACTACATATATATATACCTGGAAACTAAGAGGAAATTATGTTAAAATTCATCATTGATCAAATCATGTCACACATGATCCAATTGTATCTCCCTATAACTCTATTGAAGGTGTATTAGGAGGATTGAGATAGAAATGATATCCATATCTCCATAAGGTATTCTTTGAATTTATCTAGCAGGTACTTGCTACCTAGATTAGATCAAATTCATTTTATCTTCCTTGAAACTTTGGTTCTAAACCAAAAATAATGAAATCTTTGAACATTTCAAAGGTTTCTTAGGTGAAGAGAAGAAATCTCATATCATACATAATCATTCACAGATATCATATATCCATAATGTTTACTATGATAAAGATGATTCGCATACATCAATATGTATGAGATCCTGAATATCTTGACATCTTACACCTTTCCCAAGGAAGGGTGTATTGGAATTTTTACTTTTGAATACAATATTCACGAATATGTAAGATTTGAACCTTTAGACAATCTAAAGTTTCATCTCTCACTAGTCCATTGATCTCATCAATAGACATATGTCCAAAACTTGATGTCAGATCATTGTCAAACGATCTTCATCCTCCAATTGATCTTATAAAGGTTTTAATTTTCAGTATTAGAAATCTTAATGAACCATTCATTAATTTTCTAATTTTGTGGATTCCACTAGATTTTAGATTACTATCTGAAATATATTCATCATAACTCTTTATGATAGTTCTATCTCAGAATTCATGTTTATTTCCAACATTTAGAAACAAATAATGAGTGCATTCTTATATCTAGGTCATAGAGACATTCTCTAAGACTAAGGGCTCTCCCACTGAAATTAACAAGTCTATCAATCCAACAGAGATTGTTACAACAATTGCATCAATATCCATGTGGATAACTATAAATCTTAAGATCAAATTTTACAGTCTTTTAAAACATATGCATCCTATTGCAAGTGTTGTTAGAAGATTGAGATACAACTATTAGACTTTATCTTATCAAATAAGTAAGTCAAAGTCAATGATTATATGTAGATTATTCCGATGCCCTATCTGAGTCCTTTACTAAGGATCCTTGATAGTCCAGATAGTCGTACTATCAATACATCGACTCATTGCAGTATTGGCATTCATCCAACTATCTGGATGCCATATGGAAGTCACAGAAGTAGGTCAACTCTTTGACTTTCCTTCTTACTCGAGTCCGACCCATGCTTCCATTGCGCTCCCTTCATCTATAAACAACCATTGCTTAATACTAAGGATATCTTACATTAAATTCAAAAGAATTCAATGTAAGAGCATTTCAACATTTATACATGCTTCATTAAATTCATACAATATGAATATTATGAAGCTTCATGAATGACTAGAGTATAGACAGTAGAACGATGACACTCATCATATCTAGATCCATCTAAACTCTTGAAATATTGGTTCAGGTAGGTATTCAAACATTTTGAATACATCATCTCTTATAGAGCTACCATTCCGCATGATGCAGTGAACCATGTCATTTATGATAAATGTCAAGAGCACATATGTATGCTAGAATATCTTCTTAGATTTTATAAGGATTAATTGACAACTGCGATCATCATCAACATGTCACTTCCAAAGTACATTCGATGAGAGATCGGGACTATAGAGATATACAAATGCTAGGGTTGTAGTGCTATTATCTATTTAATTATCATTCCTCATTAGTATGAGGATACTTGCATATTGCAATCACATACATTATGTGTCCAATTGCAAGTACAATATCTGGATCATGAGTCCAATCCATGATATTTTACTGGTTATTATTGAGTATAACATTGAGCAGGTTTAATGAAGGATTATCTGAAATAAGAAATTTGCATAAGTGTATATATATATATTACTTTGATTTAGGAATTTTTATATCAAAGTTGTCTTGCCTTGTCAACACTGAAAGTTCATTCCCTTAATCACTTTCAATGTAAGAGATATACTTACCATTACATCTCAAGCAAGATCTGGGATCTCCTTCCTTATGTTTGTTACATCCCAATAATATGAGAACCTTCATCTCGGATAAAAAAAAGCGGGAACACATTCCGCCTTGCAAGTTCAACTTGCATCTTCCAATTTGGTCTTTAACACCTGGGCCCACCACCCCTAAGGTGATGTTGACCCGTCATTAATTGAACCAACCATCAACAGGAATACAACTCGCTACACCCGACCCAATATCACCCCAATAATATGAGGACCCGATATTGGAGTCACTACACATACTTCCTTACTCTTTTGAGAAGCGAAGAGCCCGATCCAAATGGCTTGTATGCAGGAGCTGTCACTTTGGACAGGCATCTCCGACATACAATCTCTGGCGATGGAACCCTTCGCCTTGACAAGAGACCATGGATGTCACTTATGTGATCTCCATATCATATTCAAATTTTAATTAATCATTATGAATCATATTCATTATGATTAATTCTTCCAAGGGAAATAATATATCTATTCATAATAGAGTGTTTTAATTTTAATTGGATCTAATTAATCTAATCATATTAAATTAATGATCCAATTAATATCCAACAAACATTCTTTATTGTTACTTGAATCATGGTATTATCTCAAATACGTATTACTTAGAATTTTAATAATTAGAAATACATCATGATTTCTTAAGCATTATACTAACCCTACCCGTTGTCATGGCTGATGAAGCCACATTTCATCATCTTTATTCTATCATTTTGGCATCAAAAATCCTAGCAAATGCGTGTAAATAGCATTAAATATAGCATCTTAGCATTCATGCATGTAACTGTAAATAGTGTATAAAATACTGTAATTAAAGCCAAAATTATAGAATAAATAAAAGAAAAAGAATAAAATATTGTAAATATTTTATGACCCAAAACTTCGAGACCTAGGCATCTTGATGAATAGGTCGACAAGGAATAAAGTAGGGGGAGATAAGGGTCGAAACACAATAAAATTCCCTTCTATTTAATTCATTTTTTATCCATTTTGGGACCTATTTTTGGTTCCACTTTTTATATCTCAAATAAATAAAATTTGTACATGAAAGTTGTAGATAATTAAATATAGAAAAATACAAACTTGATTTCACTGAAAAATCATATACAGATAAAAAGTTATGGTCTGAATAAGATTCCAAAACTCCAACTTCCCAGACTTGTATCTTGCAAATAAAAACTTGAAATGTACAAACTCACCTTTAATTGTATATAGCATAAAATAATCTATTTAATGGAGGTGGTTTAGTATTTTTCGGAGTTACGGTTTGAAAGTTGAGTTTTGGACCCTTGTAGTATACTTGTACAGATTAAAATATTCAATTTATTCTTTATTCATTATTTTTGCATTCTTATATTTTTATAATTTTGTAAATATTATTTATAATGTATATGTACAATAAAATCATAATAAAAACCCAAATAAAACTCAAAATAAAAATACAGGTATTCCTAATACATAGGTAGAATACTTATACACATACCTATATAAACTATACTTATATTTTATTAAGTGTACAAAACAATTCAGAAAAATAAAATAAAATTATAATTACATGTATAAAAGTATTTTACAATTTTATAAAATAATAAACAAAAATAAAGAAATTAAAAACACAAGATAAAAATAAAATCATAAAATATATAGGTATTATACCTATAAGGGGTATAAACGTGAACTTATAAAAATATACCTCATAAAAATAATTAAAAATCAGAATAAAATACTACATAAAATAATAAATATTTTTTATTTTATAACCTAATTAAAATAATATCGTTTATTATTTTTTATTGATTTTACAAAAAAATTTTTAGAGGTTTTTCCTGGTTGGTCCACGTGGACCAACGAGGTGGTCAGGACTGTTGACCGAGGTCAACAGTCTGACCTTCACCTCTGGTTGTGTCAGAGACCTCGTTTCTCCCTTTTTTCGAGGCTGCCCATTGCATCCTTTCATGATCAACCCTTCTTGACTTTTCTTCCCCAGAGATCGAGGATGCCCGCCCTGATGAAACATTGGTCGAAGGATGACTGTACCCACTGCTAGGCCTCGTTCTTTATCCACTGACCGTCAACCCCATAAAACCCAGCTCCCACTTTCGTTAGAATTTTGAACCGTACTCCACACAGATCTTCCCCCCTTGGTCGTGCTCGAGGTACCTGGAGGTGACAGCTCCAAGTTCTTGGCTTCACGACGGAGGAGCGTCAACGGATCTGGGTGTGTTCCACACCTCCGGCGAGCTTGCCCGTAGAGGTACCTTCCCTCTGGCTCCGGCCATTGAGGTTGTTCATCTCTCCCATTTTCATCCTTGTTTCATTCATTGTAGTATTAGCTTCATTTAGGAACCCAAATCAACGCCTTCCTTTGGTCGATTCGCTCAATCGAATCACCTTGCCGGAGCTTGCTCCGGCGAGCATCGAAACCACGCATCTTTCCTTGTGAGAACCCCCTGGAGGTCGAGGCACTTTGCCCTCGACCTTCTTAACTCTTTTTGCAGGTGCTCGAGACCTAACGCGCGACAGGGGGCATTTTGTCGGCTCTCCGGTGGTTCCTAGAGCCTCGGAGCTTCCTTGACCCCGCTGGTGAGCATCGGAGCTCCTCCGATCGTTTTAGAGCCCTCAGTCGCATCAGGAACCTTCCAGGAAGCCTCCTGGGCAATTTTGAGCAACAACTGATGCCGGAGGAAGTAGATCAGGGCGTGGAAAACTCGCCTCGGGGCGAGTTCTTCCCCGTTCATTGTCCATCTCCCCCAGCCGTTCGATCAGCCCGTGATCTTCCGGGAAAGCAGCCTCCATCGGATCTTCTCCAACGTCAGCCGCTGGATCATCAACGAGCGTCTAATCCAGGCCGTCAACGAGGAACCGTCATCGCGCCAGGAGGAGTTGCCACGTGGATAAGTGGTGCGGCCCACGCCGCTTGATCGCGCCTAGCCACCGAAGCTGGATTCGAGCCACGTGTCATCAACGTCCGTTCGCCGTTGGATCTGCCTTGCAAGGGTATTTTACGTTCAAACCCTTGCCATTTTTGGAATTTAACTTTAGTCCTGAGACTTTTATTAGTAGTTAAAAACTTTTGTAAATTTTATAATTAGGCCCCTGAGTTTCTCACAAGTACAATCAGGTCCTCTGCCGCGTCACTTCACGTGACCTGTTCACGTGAGGTGAGGGCATTTTGCAATGAGGCCCTCGATCCTTTTATTATTTCATTTCAGTCCAAGAAATTTTATATTAAGTGTTAACTTTTTGGAGAAATTGCAAGTTATCCCCCAGAGGTTTCTGATATTGCACTTAGGTCCCTGCCACGCGCGTGCAAGTCACGCGCTCTGGTGGGTATTTTGCGTCGATACCCTACGGGTTTGGGAATTTGTATTTGGTCTATAAATTCGAATATTCAGTGCAATATTTTGTGGAAAAATTGCTTGGATGTCCCTGGACTTTTGTGTAATTGCATGTATACCCCTGTCAGGCTGTGATGTTTTTGTGTGCTTGCTTGATTTAATTAGGGCATCATTTTAACTTGAAAAATCCCATGAAAATTATGCTAAGTTCCTGTTAACTTGTATTTTCACGTCATATTTTTAGATTTCATTTTTATTGCATTTCCATATTTATTAAAATTCAAAAAACATGCATTTTTCTTACTGTTTGCATTATAAAATCCATAAAAATTACAAAAATATTTTGAAAAATTCCAAAAAAAATTATATTTTGTGTGTTTTTTCATCTACTAGTGTCAGTCCAAAAATCACTAAAAATCTCAAAAGAAAAATCTTAAAAATTAGAAAACCCTAAAAATCATGATAAAAATCTAGAAAATCATAGAAAAATCACAAAAATACAAACTCAGTTGATGTTTCTTCCTTGTTTCATTGTCTATATTTCAAAATTAATTTGAGGAATTTTAGGTATTGTTTAGTATATTCCAACCTCATTTTAATTTCGGCCAGCAAGTATATTCATTGTTTTCTTATCTTTTGCCTATTTAAAAATTATAAAAACATTTTGAAAAATTCCCAAAAATTACAAAAACATTAGAAAATCATAAAAAGTCGAAAAAGATTTTATTCCTGAGTTTTTGGCTATTTTTGCATATTTCTATAAATATTTTATCACCCTTTTATTATATTGTAGATATATTCCTATATTGAAAAAGAAAATATAAAAATATGAAATACAAAAAGAAAATACAAAATCAGTAAAAAAATCAAAATATAAAACTAAAAATTAAATAAAAAATTTAAAAATTAAAAACCCACAAAAATATTTGTATTTGCATAGTGTAGACAACACTTCACATTCACTCACGCACGCACTTGTTTGATCTACCATGTTTGCTCCCTGTGTTCGAAAACTCTGCATACTTGTTTGCTATACATCTTTTGTGCAGAGTTAAAAATAAATTTTAATCCACATTTATTTCTTATTGCTTGATCTATAGTGTGGGTTAATAGTTGATTAAATATAGTTTATTGTTGGTCACCGCAATGACCTCGGTTGTCTCCGCCTTGTGTGAGACATACTGTTTAGACCTTCGATAAATCGTGTTTATCAAATGGCGTCGTTGTCGGGGAGCAACAGCGAGTAGTTCATTATTTTGTTTGATTGTGTTGATTGTCTACCATTGCTTCATTTTATCTCTCTTGCATTTTTGACATGTCTTATTGAGCTTTTCTGACCACTCTTTTTGTCTTCTTGCGAGGGACCGCGGAGCGAGGCGGATCGCCTAGGGGATCCGAAGCAACAAAGTGAGGCGGAGCCGGCTTTTCTTTAGCCAAGCCGGCTGGAGAGAGCAGGAGGAGTGAGAGAGTGCTTAGCTTAGTTTGCATTTTATTTTGTGAGAGAGTGATTCATAATTTATAATAATACAGGGACTTGGACTTTCAGACACTTCGGGCCTAATTTCCGGGTGTTTGTTCACCCGGGGGCTCACCGCGGTTTTCATCGCGTTTTTCGACAGTCATTTTCCGGTTTTGTTTTCATTTTTCATTTCTTTTGTGGATTGAGCCCTTAGTTCTAGGCCTGCTTGATCGACTAAATTAGGTCCAAACACACTAATAACCTTTGCATGCACCTATAGATCGAATTTGGACTTAGTTTAATTAAACAGTTAACTCATCTTCTTATATCCGTCGCGCCGCGAGCCCTCCCCATCAAGCGCTACTCCTGAACTCGATGTGTCGAGAAGAGGAGGGGGGGTCTAGACCGGACTCTTAGGATCGAGGATTGGTGATTAACTTGTGGTTCTTAACGCTAGCAGTTGCCTATCTTAGGATGATTTCTGCATTGCATACTGGCATGTAGATTAGGTTTATAAATTTTTGTTTTGCATCCCACACGGAGAGAGCTGGGATTCGATGTAAGTCTTCTTACTTTGCATCCATCATTTAGGCACAAAGGTGAGATTTCCATCTTTGTGTCGACTTGCACGGCTTTTCCGACTCTATTCTCCCTCTGCTTTTAGACAAAGTAGGATCAAGAAAATACAAAAACTGTTAGGCGGTTGTTTGAATCTACTCAAAAGAAGCGATAACACCAACAAAAATTAAAAAAAGGGACTGCTAAGAAAACTTTGACCTAAATAAAACTTATAATTGGATTCATTGATTGGGGAGAGTCACGCCCTCACTTGTTTTCAGGTTGCATGGGAAGGTCTCCTTCCAAGTGAGTTGAGTGCTTCGTAAGGATTAGAGCCCAAATCCCAGCTTGTGGCTGCCTTGTGTATCGCCTGGATTTCCGAAGTATTGGCGCTTCTATCGTACGTGGAAGAGTAGGGCTTGGTCAACAGTGGTGACTCTCTATTGTGTAGAAAATCGACCTTGTCCGAAGTATCGAGCCTAGGCCACGCCTTCACGGGGGTGTCTGTCTCATCGTCTCGCGTCCGAGTAGGTTCTTGCACGCTCACGGGTGATTCCGTTGCGAGCGAGATCTGAAGTGTCGGTTTCGCCTATTGGCTTCCTCTCTCTTATTCTTTGGCTGAGTAGGGATCCAGGAAGGGTTACAAGGACCTCAAAAAGCGCAAGCTACAGGTTACACAGGAGGAGGACAAGTACGGGATACTCTTCCGGCAGTACTCTCTCTCCTTTAGGCGTAGCGCTCTAAGGACTTGTGAAAAGATTAATTCTTGAATTCAAGCTAAAACCGACAAGATAAAAGCCGAACCTTCACGGCTTCATGTGTTGAGTTGGTGAATTCACCCCTGTTTTGTGTTTGATTGCTAGTTCTATTTAGGTCAAGATCAAAAACACAGCACAATTGTGCGCAATTTTGCTTCTCATTTCTTCCTTCTTCTTCTGCATCCACTCTGCTCTTCCCAATAATCAAGATGATGGGACGGAGATATCTTAGGCCGACTCTGTCGGCACCGCTATCCAGCACTCCTCCTCATTCATCTAGGACAACCTCGGGGAGTCTGCTCTCCGAGCTTGAGTTTACCTCCACCCTGTTCCCCCTCGATCACCCTTCTCATTCTCCTACCATCAGTCCAAGAGTTTCAGAATTCAGTGCATTACAGAGCTCAGATCATTCGACAGCACCTGAGATGGCCTCTTTTGCTTTTTCAGAGATTCCCGAGATGGCTGACAGAGGCGAGCATCCAGATGACCATGAGCACCTTCCATACTTCATTTATCAAGCTGCCATCAACAATTCACTTATAGCATCCCTGGAGACCATGCAGAGGCATATTCGTGACCAGGGTACCTTCATGGGTGACCTCATGCGAGAGATAGCACATATGAGAGAAAACCGACCTGGTGGCGGTGGTGGAGGAGGAGGAGGACCTGATGCAGGAGGAGGTGATCCCGACGCCGAGAGACCGCCACAGACTATCATGAGGGAATTGCACAATCCAGCCGCATCCCTCACTCATCGTTGGATCAGACTCCAGCCGATTGATGAATCTGTTATTCATCACTCCAAAAGTCAAAAATAGAGCCTTGTTCCCGAGAAAATAGAGGCATATTTCCTTTTATCTTGCATAAATAACACTCATGCATGCATCCATAATTCATGCATTATAGCAGCTCATCTGCATTTAAATAAGAAGCCAAAAATCCCCTGTAAAATACCTCTTCATCAAATAACTCCTTCTCTATAATAGATGTGTATACTCCTTAATAATATAGGGAAGGATGCCACAAATCACCCTTGTAAAATAGCCCAAATATCCTGAGAACCCTTGTACATTAAAACACACATAAAGCCCGCATACAAACCCCTACTTAGGTCTACTCACTCTTAGAATACTATATATTAAAAGACCTTCAAAATGAGACTAATTTCATCGAAGTTGGAGCTTGTATGAGAAACTTGGGTTTTTGGGTCATTTTGTATACTACATATGTATATTTATGTATCTTTGTATTTATGTATTATATGTGACCTCATCTCCGTCTTTGGTCAACATTAAACTTGTAGATCTCATCAAGATCTACAACTTTCATGTTTTGAGTTTTTCCAAATTCGGCTTCCTCTTCTCTCTACACGTGTTTTCCCCTCCAACCATTCACAGCAGGCCACGTGGCGCACTCTGATTGCGCCACGCGGCCCGCTGCCCTTTGTCTGATCCGCCCGCGCCTTCCGCCGTTGGATGGCCATCCTGATCCAACGGCCGAGCCGCTGCCATGCACGCCCTTCATATGGACCGTAGGATCAAAGCCCATACCTCATCTCCACCGTCCCTTAGCGCCGCGCTCTCAGCGAGCCACGTGGCGGCATCTACGCCGCTCGATCGCGCCCCCGATCCTCTCATCACAGCCGCCCACCTTCCAGCGAATCTCGACCCTCAGATCAACCCTACCCTTTCATCTGAGCCATCCGCTCGCGCCTCGCCAAAACGCGCCACGTGGCGCTCTCATAACCCCTCATTTGGGCATCCCAGATCTCATCGTAACCGCTCCATCTCGCTTCGATCCCCACCGTTGGATCACAAGATCCAACGGTGGAGACTTCGTCTCCTACCTCGGGCGCCCCTCTCTCCCACGATCTCTGCCTTGCGGGAGGGGCGCCCCCCTTTCTTTTTTTTTGGCACACGTCAGCCACCCTCGCCGGCCGCTGACCTCCCCACGACACACCCCACTCATCCCTCTCCCTCGCCAGCTCCCTCAAACACCACCATCTCCGCCACACTCGCCCCACGACAGCCACCAACTTCGCCATCCACCCAGCCAGACCGTCACCTTCATCCTTTAAATACCCCCTCTTCGGCCACATTCATCCCCATCCGCCACTCCAGAGAGGAACCTAGAGCTCGGAACCTTCGATTTGTGACAGGAATTGAGTGAATCCTTGAGCGAAGACAGCCCTCCTTCTCCGGCGAGATCCACGGTGCCACCGCCGTGTCGCAGCCGCCCTCCGCGTAGCTGCTTGAGCTCGGGGCTTTACCGACCTCTTGAGCGACGACCTGGAGCTCAAAGCTGAGCCCCAATCCCCAGGTAATCCCCTCCATCTCTCCTCCGATCGTTTTCTTCTTTTCCCTTCATCTTCTCCGATTTTATTCTCTGTCCACGATCATCTTCACGCCTCGCCTTCACTCCGCCGAGCTCCGCGTCGGAGCTCTCATCCTCGCTGACCCCTCCGCATCTTCAGACGCTCCACTCCACCGTCCATCGATCTCCAGCTCCGCCACTTGGCCGGAGCAACGTCCCCCGACCACCTCACGTCTCCTTAGGCCTCGCCAACCAACACCACTTCTCCACAAACGCACGCACGAGCTCCGGCTCTACATTTAACGCTTGCAGGTGATACTTTCATCATTGGCCGGAGCCTCGCCGGAGCTCTCCTCGAGCTTCATCGACATAGAGCTCCAGCCATCCTCCAGGGATCCTGGGACCATCAGTGCCTTCGCCGCATCGCCACGCTCCTACTGGGATATCTCCGACACCTCGGAGAGCTTCATCGGCTTCAGGAGGAACGGGCGGAGCTACAGCGCCTTCGCCGGAGCACAGCCATCTCCTCCGCAGGCGGCGGAGGCCCGTTGAAGGAGAAGCCCAGCTGCCGTTCGATCAGTGTGATCGAACGGTTGATTTCGAGCCACGTGCCACTCAGCCGCGTCTCACCAGCACCGTTGGATCGCCCAGGATCTAACGGTGATCAGCCCGCCGCGTCATCAACATTGGGAGAAGACAGGAGCCGTCAGATCATCCCAGATCTGACGTATCTTGATCGAGCCACGCGTCTTCACCGACACCCCTTGGATCCATCTTGATCCAAGGGCCTTCAAGCCGCCACGTCGTTTTATCCGAGCCTCGGCCTCCAAGCCTAGGCTCGGGAGATCCGAAGCTACATCGAAGCTGGGCCGAACCTCCAGAAGACCCGAGCCTCCGACGCCCTCCGAACCTAGGCCCCCCCCACGTGAGGAGCACGTGCGGCCTGGGTTATTTGCACAGACGCCCCTGGAGCTTTCACAAATTGCGAAAAGGTCCCTGTGAAGTAGACACCACGTGAGGAGCACGTGTCTTGTGGAACAATTGCATAGACGTCCTGCATATTATTGGTAATTGCATTTTCGTCCCTGTCAGCACGTTTACTTATTGAAATTTTATTTTCCAGTATTGCATTTACACCCTTGTGTTTGCTTGTGTCCATAGCATGCATTTTTGATCATTTTGAAATTCTAAAAATTGCATGTTGTTGAGAATCTTGTCCTCTACCTGTTAGTACACGTGTTTGATTTTTGTTGGTATGCTTGAATTATTAATAAATTAATTGGTTCATTTGTGTCATATTTTGCCCAGTGATGCCTTTTGATTTTTAATTAATTATCTGTGCCTTCAAAAATCGCCAAAAATTCACAGTAGCTTAAGGACATTATTCTTAACACTCCATAAAAATTGCATGTCGTTTGCACGCATAACGAGGCCTCAATAAATAGTTTAGTGATTTCCTTAAATTAATTTTAATTAATTCATTTCACAATAAATTTAAGTTCTGTTAATTTTCCTAGGTTCCTGATCATTAGACCATCCTAGGATAATTTTAGTTCTTGGAAAAATTGTGATTTGATATTTATTAAAAATTAAAAACTGAAAATCACTCTGTCTGTTTATTTAATTCACAGAAAAATTATTTTGAGTCGAAAAATTCCAAAAAAAATTAGGTTAGCTTAATTTCATCCCATTTCATAATCTGGCCAAGTTTCATAATTTTTGGAATTAATTTGACCATCTTTCTGAATTAACATTTAATTTGGCCTGATTTTGCATGTGTATTGCATAAAAAAGCTGAAAAAGACCAAAAATATATTCCCCGAAAATCTCACACTTGGATTTTGCTAAAATTTGACCTAAGGAGACAGTTGCCTCCCTGAGTTCGACCTTGGACTTCACCAAGTAAAAAAATTGCCGCTTAAAATTAACTTCATATTAATCAATAAGTGGTTTTTGATATTCCCTCTCGTATCCGACTGCAACGAACACTTAAAAGTAATTTGGACCATTAATTTGACCGAATTAACATAGGGTGCGGGAGCGATCATCAAAATGGCGCCGTTGCCGGGGAGGCACGGCTTAGGTTAATTGTAGCATATTTTTTAGTGTTTGATTTTCCTTCCCCGGGTAGTCTGACCCCCTGTTTTTCTTGTGAATATTTCTCTGTCTTTTAAATTTTTGCAATTTTTGGTGTCGTTCTTTATCTGACCTCAACTTGTTTTTGTGCGAGGGACACCGGAGTCGAAGACGCTTCGAGGATCACGCATTGGAATTTGTTTGAGGGATTTGAGAGAACCTGTAATTTCAATAATTTTCCACATTTTTTCGCATCATTTCCAGCGGTTCCCGTTCGGGATCTCGCGTGTGTAAAGATAGTGGAAACCGTGTCCCGTGTGCTGTGTGGGTGAATTGTAACTTAGCTTGCACTAGCGGCTCCTCGAGTCACTCTAGGATTTGTTTGTGCTCGTAATCAATAGGACCACACATTACACATAAAAGACGCACCTAGACCGCAGGACTTAGTTCAAATTAAACTGTTCTTCACGCTAATAGAACTGCCTGTCTAGGAGCGGCTTTTCATCGTTTGCATTTGCATATAGAGTAAAGTTTTCAATTCTGTATTGCATCCTGCATAAAAAGCGAAAGGATCACTGTAAGTATTCTCTACTCAGCATACGCATCATCGATTTCAACTTGCATCGGCTTTTCTCGATTTCCCCCCCCCCTGATTTTCTCACTTAAATTAAAAAGGAAATTGGGACTGTCCGATAGGCGTGCTTTGTGGTGGACTAATTGCAGTGATAACTTAACTTTAATCGGGACTGCTAACAGTATTGACCAAAAAAAGGAATAAAATCTGAAAATTGTTTGCGGGAGATTAATCCCCGACCTTGTATTCAGGCTGAGTGAGGGTACTTGAGTGTGTGTGAACACCTTAAGGCAGAGCCCAAATCCCCGCCTTCCATATCACGAGCCAACTGATCTTAGCAAGTATCACGAGTGGGATATTTTTAAACTCTTTGACAAGTACCAAGTAGCCTCCGCCCTCACAGGTAGATAGGGGCGAACCAGCGGTACTCTGCGACAAGGCCTAAAAACTTTGTCAGCCTCCGCCTCAGTGCAGGTAGATAGGGGCACGTCATTGAGTCCCCACTCCGGATAGGAGCAAAGAAAGGGAGGATCGGCGGTATCTTAGGCGACAGGATAAACAGGAAAGACGCATCCGGCTCTAAGCCGACTTTCCTTTAGGCCGCGTAATCCTTGCTACTTTTGCTTGAATATCACACTTAAAAACTACAAGATAAATTGGACTCAACTTTGAGTCCTTCACTGTGTTGAGTGTGAACCCAGGGTCTTGGATTGTTCTTATTGCTTGCTTCAGGTAGGAGTAAAATCCTATCTTCTTCCCTCATCAAGATGAGTGATTGGGGAGATCTCGAAACACTATTCACTGATCTCTCTATGAGTCCCCCAAGTAACTCGTCTTCCTCGGTCCGAGCGCACCTTGGACCACCCAGGACTCATGACCCTCTTGAGTCCTGGTTCCCACATGCTCAGGGTGGTTACTCTCAAACCAACCCTTTTATCTCCTCCGAGATTACCGAGGAAGATCATTGCCTCGGTAATCCCTTCCTTGATTTGCCCTCTAACACCGGTCTTATTTTCCAATCCCCAGAACTAAAGGACAAGATGCCGCCGAAAGTTCCACCAGATGAGGAACAAATCAAACAGATTCTTGCCCGCCTTGCTGATGCCGAACAGAGGAATGCAGATCTCACTGCACGGATGGGACAAATCATAGCAGCAGAAGGAATCGACCGACCAATGGTCGATACCTATAACCCGGCGGAGAACGAGATTCAGAACTGGTTGGCACCCGCAGTTCCCGCCCAGGCATTTGAGTTGAAGCCCCACTTCCTTAGTCTGCTCCCGAAGTTCAACGGAAACCTTAATGAAGAACCATACACTTTCCTCCGTGACTTCGAGTTAGTGTGCAACAATCTTAGCCACCCCAATATTGGCCAAGATTATATTCGGCTGAAGGCCACCCCTTTTGCCTTAGGTGATAAGGCTGCTCATTGGCTGAAAAATTTAGGGGTGGTATGTACTACCTGGATGCAGTTCAAGGACCTTTTATTAAAGAAGTTCTACCCTCTCAGTAGAACTAATCAGATGAGAACAAAGATCGCCAGCTTTGCTCAAGGAGCCTGCGAACCGTTCCATGAGGCTTGGGATAGGTTCAATGACTTAGTACAGAAATGCCCCTGCCACGGCATTTCAAAGGCGATCTTAGTCCAGACCTTGATCTGTGGATTAACCCCAGAAATGCAGGGGTTAGTCAGTGCCACCTGTGGAGGAAGCTATCTGAACAAGAACGAGCATGCTGTATGGAAGATCCTAGAGCAGATGGCAGAAACCGGCAGGTCACAGGCCACAAGGGCCTATCAGTTGTCTCCCTCAATCTTATCCAATGAGACAACTAGAAGGACTGTTGCAGATCTGACTGAGGACCTCATCCCCAGCATGGGGATGATTGCAGACAAGCTTACTATGGTCGAGCAGATCCACAAGAGAGTCGCGGAGATGGAGTCTCTTTCGAGCCTTCCCAAGAAGGTGGAGGAACTCTCTGAAAAGGTAGCCAAGATTAAGCTACCCACCCCTTCTGCACCACCTGTGCCTGTACATCGAGTCCATCTTGTACAGGAACAGGCACCGGGGTCTCAGAGCAGCTGGGATCAGACTTACACCCAGCAGAACCATCATGCACCCCCACCAGTTGAGACAGAGTACGAGGAGCCTCCGCCTGTATATGAGATTAACGGGCTTTGGTATAGCCGGGACCCACTAGTCCGGCAAATCGAGATGGGGAAGGATCAGGCACACCGCCCCACCCCAGTTTACCAAGAGACCAGGCCCGTCACAGTCCCGCGATACCAGTCCAGGCCAGATCATGGGTACCAGCCGCAGCAGCGTACATCCCAGCAGGGGCCAGCACCGTTCCATCAGCAGCAGTATCGGCATGGCCAACAGGGCCAATTTAGGACGGCATCAACACCGCAGCAAGCCCAGCCCACCGAATTGGAGTCACTCACCTTGGCGATCCAGACCCTGTCTGATAGGGTCCAACAGATACAGAATGATTACTTGGATATGAGAACCGACATCAATCGGGTTTCTCGTGCCCAGGACCAACAAATGGCGCCAAGGATCCCAATTCCCGCACAGGTTCAGGCCAACCCAAACAGCCTGCATCAGGGCCAGAACCGACCCCGAGATCAGGTATACTATTCAGATAATTATTTATCTGAACATGAGATCCTTTCGTACGATAATGTTAATCATATGTCCCTCAGGAGCGGAAGGACCGTGACCATACCTGATCGGGCACGGGCACAACAGGAAGGAACCTCCGAAGTTCGACCTGAGGAGAATTCGGAGGAGGAAAAGGAGGAGCACCACCACCAGCAGAAGAAGAGGACATCTGAGTCCTCGAAGCACCAGCCCCGCAGTCATCCAGAGTCCGACGACACCGATGAGCCCGCACCTCCATCTGAGGAGTACCAGCCAGAAGAAGCGGAAGAAGCATCACCGGTTTCGCCCAAGCATTTTCCCTTTCGTCAGAGTCAGAGTCAGAGTCTGTACAAAAGTCCGAGTCAGAGTCGTGTTCAAAACTCAGTTTCAGCAGCTAATGAAGATATTTCAGTTCCAGAACCTGAGTTAATAATCCCTTTCCCCCAAGCTCTCAAGGGTGGGAAGAAGAAAAACACAAAAATCCAAAAAGATGACCCTGAGATGGCCGAGTTTTGTAACAAACACATCAAGGTCACAATCCCCTTTGACAAGTTCGTGGAGATGACCCCTGCATTCCAAAAATACCTTAAGGTGAGATGCACACCTACTAGGGTTAGCAGGAAGACCAAAAGCCGTGTTGAGAAACACGTTCTATCAGTAGCCACGACTTGTGCAATAAAGAACTCGTTTCCTCGGAAACGAAGAGACATGGGTGCACACTATGTAGTGAGTCATGTTGATGACATCGCGTTTGCACGCACTCTCCTGGACAATGGTTCCTCGATCAATTTGATGCCCACGGCCCTCTATGAGCGGCTAAATCTCGGACCTCTTAGGAAATCTAGAGCTATTCTTCAGTTTGCAGACAAATCAACTAAGAGGTCCCAAGGAGAGTTAAGGAACATTGTGATCAAAGTCGAGGGGCAAGAATACCTGGTGGACTTCACTGTCCTTGATATGGAAACCCCTCGTAATTGGAGAGATTCCCAGATTATCTTGGGTAGGCCCTTCCTCAGAACAGCAGGGGCCTTATTCGATTATAAGAATGGGAAAATTCAGTTCCAAACTCCAGGCGGAGATGAGGAACTAGAGATGAAACAAACCAGATGGCAGAGACCAGACTCCGAATCCAGCACCGAGTACTCTTCTATCGAAACAGACCGAGAGCATGTAGACTTAGTTGGGCCATGGAGACAGAACCCAGCCAGCACCGAAGCGTCCATCTCCTTTGAAGATGATCCTGTGCATGAATCAGTCTGCGAGATCCTCAGGAACGAGTACAGCTCTGAGCCTGCATCGCCCTTCATCTTCGATGACATAGAGGCCCAAGTGGGCATGTCAGTCCTTACCTCCTTAGGGCAATCGGAAGATGAGGAAGACGAGTCGGACGAGGCGTTTGCCGATTGCATGGAGACCTTTGACGATCCGACTCCAGAGCCAAGCTTGGTGGCAGCCACTACAGAACAGGATCCAGCCACTTCCAACACCGAACCAGATTTGATTGAGCCAGACTTCTTAGACGATCATACCATCCCTGAGCTCAAACCTTTACCCACAACTCTGAAGTATGCCTTCCTTGCGGGCCAAGACAAGAAATTCCCGGTCATTATCAGTTCGCAATTGACCGAGGAGCAGGAATCTCGCTTGCTAGAGATCCTGGAGAAGAACCGCAAGGCAATAGGCTGGAGCATTTCCGATCTCCACGGGATAAATCCCGCTCTGTGTTCGCACCATATATATTTGGAGAACGAAGCCAAACCCTCTCGTGAATTCCAACGCCGGTTGAATCCAAATTTACGAGAAGTGGTGAAAAAAGAGATAGAAAAATGGTGCGACGCGGGTTTCATTTACCCAATCTCCGACTCTAAGTGGGTGGCCCCAATCCATGTTGTCCCGAAAAAGTCGGGAATTCAGACGACCACCAACGAGGACGGAGAGGAGATCGTGATGAGAGTACTCACGTCGTGGCGCGTCTGTGTGGATTACAGACGCTTGAATGCCGCGACGAAGAAGGATCATTTCCCTTTACCATTCATTGATCAGATCTTAGAAAGATTAGCGGGAAAAGAATTCTTCTGCTTCCTTGATGGGTTCTCGGGCTACAATCAAGTAGCCATAGCTCCAGAGGACCAGGAAAAAACCACGTTCACATGCCCCTTTGGTACCTATGCTTTCAGGCGCATGCCTTTTGGGTTATGCAATGCTCCAGGTACTTTTCAAAGGTGCATGATTGCTGTATTCGCCGAAATGGTCGGCGAATTCCTGGAAGTCTTCATGGATGACTTCTCGGTCCACAGCGACTCTTTTGATTCCTGCCTTAGGAATCTGGACCGAGTCCTAAAAAGATGTTGTGAGGTCAATCTGGTGCTCTCCTGGGAGAAAAGTCACTTTATGGTGACGGAGGGCATAGTGTTGGGGCATGTCATCTCCAAGAGAGGAATGGAGGTTGACCCTGCCAAGGTGGACGTGATCAGACGACTCCAGCCACCAACCAACGTACGGCAGTTGCGGTCGTTCCTCGGGCATGTCGGATTTTATCGGAGATTTATAAAGGATTTTTCTAAGATTGCCCGACCGCTAACTGAGCTTTTAGGCAAAGACGCGGAGTTTATTGTTGATCACAAGTGTCTTGAGGCCTTTAAGCTGTTACAAGGAATGATCATGGACGCTCCCATCTTGCAAGCCCCAGATTGGTCTCTCCCTTTTGAGATCATGACGGATGCCTCAGATTACGCTGTTGGGGCTGTATTGGGACAAAGAAGAGATGGCGTCCCGTTTGCAATTCACTACGCAAGCAAAGTGCTTGATTCTGCTCAGTGTAACTATACAGTTACCGAAAAGGAAATGCTTGCGGTAGTGTTTGCCTTGGACAAGTTCAGATCCCACTTAATCGGATCCAAGGTAACCGTGTTCACAGACCACACGGCACTGCGATATTTAATGGAGAAGAAGGACGCAAAGGCACGTCTTCTTCGTTGGATTTTACTTATCCAGGAGTTTGATTTGGATATCCGTGATAAACCTGGTAAGAAGAACGTAGTGGCCGATCATCTTTCTCGTCTCGAAGATCTTAATACTTCCGAGGATTCACCAATTCGAGACTCCTTCCCTGACGAGTCGATTTTTGTTATCGACTCACTCCCATGGTACGCCAATATCGTGAACTATCTTGTCTCCAAGAAAGTTCCCGAGGATTGGCCCAAGAGCCAAATCGACCGACTCAAGTCGGACGCTAGACACTACCATTGGGAGGATCCGATCCTTTTCTTTGAAGGACCGGATTATGTCTGGAGACGTTGTATTCCTCAAGAGGAATACCAGAGTGTCCTTTCTTTATGCCATAGCTTAGAGGCAGGAGGACACCACTCCGGGAAGAGGACCGCATGGAAGGTACTTCAGTGTGGCTTCTACTGGCCGACTCTGTTTCGTGATGCCACCACCTTCGCGAAGTCGTGTCCAGTCTGCCAGAGAATGGGAGGAACCGTTGGTTCCAAGGATGAGATGCCAATGCAGCCGGTCATCATTTGTGATGTCTTTGACGCCTGGGGCATCGATTTCATGGGCCCATTCCCTGTCAGCCACGGGTTTGAATACATCCTTCTTGCGGTTGACTATCTGTCCAGATGGGTGGAGGCTATCCCGACCCGAGCCGCAGACAGCAAGACTGTCTGTAAATTTATCAGAGAGCACATAATCTCTAGGTTCGGGATCCCCAAAATAATGATATCAGATGGGGGTAGCCACTTTGTGAATTGGGAGGTGAAGAAACTCCTGAAGGACTACGGCATCGAACACCGTGTCGCTAGTCCTTACCACCCACAAACCAATGGTATGGCTGAGGTGTCGAATAGGGAGGTGAAATCCATATTGCAAAAGCTTGTCCGCCCAGACAGGAAGGACTGGTCTCAGATCTTGGATCAAGTCCTCTGGGCGTATAGGACGGCTTACAAGACACCGTTAGGCACCTCCCCATTCCGAATGGTCTTCGGAAAGCCGTGCCATTTGCCCGCAGAGTTAGTGCACAAATCAGAATGGGCAATAAAGAAAGTTAACTGGAACACACACCTGGGCCAAAAACAGAGAGACATGGATCTGAATGAGCTTGTGGAAGTCAGAAACCGAGCATACGACAACAGTGTGGTGTACAAGGACAAGGTAAAGCGTTGGCACGATAGATATATCAGACGAAAGACCTTTGTTCCTGGACAGAAGGTATGGTTGTTCAATGCCAGGCTGAAGACTTTCCAAGGCAAATTAAAGTCCAAGTGGACGGGACCATTCGTTGTCCGAACGGTGCATGATAGTGGATGTGTCGAGATCTCAGATCTCGCAGATGACGCACCGACATTCCTAGTGAATGGGCAGCTATTGAAGCACTTCGTCGAATCCAATGAACAGTTAGTCCATGTGGAGAAGATTGTATTCATACGCGAGACAAATACAGCAGATAAATCTCAAGCCGCGTATGAAACCTTGCAGCAGTGAACTCTAGCCATCTGCAGCATCTCGAAAGATTCAGACCGACTCATCTGTACATATCATTCTTCCTGTATATCCTATCCTCTACCTCCACGATTATAGTAACCCATCCCCACATCATCGAATCATTATCTCAGACTATACTTAGGAAGACCAAATCCTAAGTATAGGGGGGAGAGGTCACCTGAGTCGATTCATTGTACATCCTCCAGATCACATCGGTCCTCATACTCCCTTCTGTCCTATACTTAGGCTAACCAGAGCCTAAGTATAGGGGGGACCGATGCCCGCATGTATATATTCATCCATTTCCCATCTTTCCCTCATCTGCCCCATTTTTTGATCTTCTTCTTTACTTAGGCTTCCATAGCCTAAGTATAGGGGGGGCGAGATGATTTCTACACCTTTTTGGCTCTCCTACGCTTAGCACGAGCTATGTCTTTTCCTCGCTCTTAGTGCTCTGAGGACATAGCACACGCTAAGTATAGGGGGGCGTGTATATATTACATATATACTTTACCCATAGCTCGTACTTTCACGTATTTTTGTATATATATACAATAATTACGGGTGGGTAAAAATCGAAAAAAAAATTATATGAAAAAAAAATATATAAAAAAAGAAAATATAAAAAAAAATTCCTTTAATAAATAGGCTTCTTATTTACTCTTGCATATCATCTCTGCATAGAAAAAGAGTCTTGCATTTTCATAGCATGACATCTCATCTCATCTACATATCTTGCATATGCAAGGTGAAAAGTTAGTGGGTTCTAAACCAAGTTATGAGTAGATATTGAGGATGGACTTGATTTGATCTTAATCCACCTAATTTCAGAGGAACCTTCTAGGAACTGGAGTTAAGATTTTTCAGGTCAGATGACTTAATTCTTTAAGTCTCCAAGTCTATGTTCATATGTCATCTTGACAAGCCTGAATAGAGCACTTAACAACACACACACGACTCTTAGAGACAATGGCTTAACATGCACCAGCACTTTACACATGGCTCTCTACGGATGAGGTGATAAGGAGACAGTTTCCTTTAGCTTGGGGTAGCATATGAGGGTAGTACTTCTAGGCGGAACCTCTCTTCTTCTTCTAGTGAAGGAAGTGCGTCTCAACTTGGACTAGTGGTGATGAAGGCTGAGGACAGAAGCAGTGGGTTGCAATAAAGCTTCAAAAGAGGGATAGTCTACTGGCTCAAGAGGAAATTTCTTATCTATGCTGCACCATGTATATATGTTGTACAAAGGCATAAAAAAAATGCCAAAAAGAACTCCAAAAAAGTGGTGGGTCGGATTGAAAATTTAATAACCCCACCGGAGTGTATGTAGTCAAGAAAAGCAAAAGCTTGTAGTCACCATGTACTTGCAGCGGGAGACTTAGCTACACTGGCTGAGCTTCCAAAAGTCTATACTTCTTCCTCCTCTTCTTGAGCCGGTTGAACTTGAACTTAGAAGGGAATACCCCGCTTCTCGAGGAAAGAGTTGCTAGACCGAGGCATTAGAGTTACCAGGTTGGGGGAGGTTGTTTCTTTGTTACTTCTGAGGTGGGGAGTCAGCTATCACTTACACTGCATGAAAGGATTCATGGTCATTAGGGTTTGTGTATGTAGACTTGTTCTGATTAGGTAAGTCGAGGAGTCTTGAATAGAAGACTTGTGGAACTTGAAGTCTGTTAAGTCTTAAACTCAGATCCTAATAAGGTTCCGACACATGATTAATCCAAAGGTCAAGTCTAGCTCTATTTTTAAACTTTTGTTCATGACCTTGGTATGGAACCCAATTTCATTTCACTCGTGCATTTCATTTAGTTGCTCGGGGACGAGCAAGGTTTAAGTATAGGGGGTTGATGAATCTGTTATTCATCACTCCAAAAGTCAAAAATAGAGCCTTGTTCCCGAGAAAATAGAGGCATATTTCCTTTTATCTTGCATAAATAACACTCATGCATGCATCCATAATTCATGCATTATAGCAGCTCATCTGCATTTAAATAAGAAGCCAAAAATCCCCTGTAAAATACCTCTTCATCAAATAACTCCTTCTCTATAATAGATGTGTATACTCCTTAATAATATAGGGAAGGATGCCACAAATCACCCTTGTAAAATAGCCCAAATATCCTGAGAACCCTTGTACATTAAAACACACATAAAGCCCGCATACAAACCCCTACTTAGGTCTACTCACTCTTAGAATACTATATATTAAAAGACCTTCAAAATGAGACTAATTTCATCGAAGTTGGAGCTTGTATGAGAAACTTGGGTTTTTGGGTCATTTTGTATACTACATATGTATATTTATGTATCTTTGTATTTATGTATTATATGTGACCTCATCTCCGTCTTTGGTCAACATGAAACTTGTAGATCTCATCAAGATCTACAACTTTCATGTTTTGAGTTTTTCCAAATTCGGCTTCCTCTTCTCTCTACACGTGTTTTCCCCTCCAACCATTCACAGCAGGCCACGTGGCGCACTCTGATTGCGCCACGCGGCCCGCTGCCCTTTGTCTGATCCGCCCGCGCCTTCCGCCGTTGGATGGCCATCCTGATCCAACGGCCGAGCCGCTGCCATGCACGCCCTTCATATGGACCGTAGGATCAAAGCCCATACCTCATCTCCACCGTCCCTTAGCGCCGCGCTCTCAGCGAGCCACGTGGCGGCATCTACGCCGCTCGATCGCGCCCCCGATCCTCTCATCACAGCCGCCCACCTTCCAGCGAATCTCGACCCTCAGATCAACCCTACCCTTTCATCTGAGCCATCCACTCGCGCCTCGCCAAAACGCGCCACGTGGCGCTCTCATAACCCCTCATCTGGGCATCCCAGATCTCATCGTAACCGCTCCATCTCGCTTCGATCCCCACCGTTGGATCACAAGATCCAACGGTGGAGACTTCGTCTCCTACCTCGGGCGCCCCTCTCTCCCACGATCTCTGCCTTGCGGGAGGGGCGCCCCCCTTTCTTTTTTTTGGGCACACGTCAGCCACCCTCGCCGGCCGCTGACCTCCCCACGACACACCCCACTCATCCCTCTCCCTCGCCAGCTCCCTCAAACACCACCATCTCCGCCACACTCGCCCCACGACAGCCACCAACTTCGCCATCCACCCAGCCAGACCGTCACCTTCATCCTTTAAATACCCCCTCTCCGGCCACATTCATCCCCATCCGCCACTCCAGAGAGGAACCTAGAGCTCGGAACCTTCGATTTGTGACAGGAATTGAGTGAATCCTTGAGCGAAGACAGCCCTCCTTCTCCGGCGAGATCCACGGTGCCACCGCCGTGTCGCAGCCGCCCTCCGCGTAGCTGCTTGAGCTCGGGGCTTTACCGACCTCTTGAGCGACGACCTGGAGCTCAAAGCTGAGCCCCAATCCCCAGGTAATCCCCTCCATCTCTCCTCCGATCGTTTTCTTCTTTTCCCTTCATCTTCTCCGATTTTATTCTCTGTCCACGATCATCTTCACGCCTCGCCTTCACTCCGCCGAGCTCCGCGTCGGAGCTCTCATCCTCGCTGACCCCTCCGCATCTTCAGACGCTCCACTCCACCGTCCATCGATCTCCAGCTCCGCCACTTGGCCGGAGCAACGTCCCCCGACCACCTCACGTCTCCTTAGGCCTCGCCAACCAACACCACTTCTCCACAAACGCACGCACGAGCTCCGGCTCTACATTTAACGCTTGCAGGTGATACTTTCATCATTGGCCGGAGCCTCGCCGGAGCTCTCCTCGAGCTTCATCGACATAGAGCTCCAGCCATCCTCCAGGGATCCTGGGACCATTAGTGCCTTCGCCGCATCGCCACGCTCCTACTGGGATATCTCCGACACCTCGGAGAGCTTCATCGGCTTCAGGAGGAACGGGCGGAGCTACAGCGCCTTCGCCGGAGCACAGCCATCTCCTCCGCAGGCGGCGGAGGCCCGTTGAAGGAGAAGCCCAGCTGCCGTTCGATCAGTGTGATCGAACGGTTGATTTCGAGCCACGTGCCACTCAGCCGCGTCTCACCAGCACCGTTGGATCGACCAGGATCTAACGGTGATCAGCCCGCCGCGTCATCAACATTGGGAGAAGACAGGAGCCGTCAGATCATCCCAGATCTGGCGTATCTTGATCGAGCCACGCGTCTTCACCGACACCCCTTGGATCCATCTTGATCCAAGGGCCTTCAAGCCGCCACGTCGTTTTATCCGAGCCTCGGCCTCCAAGCCTAGGCTCGGGAGATCCGAAGCTACATCGAAGCTGGGCCGAACCTCCAGAAGACCCGAGCCTCCGACGCCCTCCGAACCTAGGCCCCCCCCCACGTGAGGAGCACGTGCGGCCTGGGTTATTTGCACAGACGCCTCTGGAGCTTTCACAAATTGCGAAAAGGTCCCTGTGAAGTAGACACCACGTGAGGAGCACGTGTCTTGTGGAACAATTGCATAGACGTCCTGCATATTATTGGTAATTGCATTTTCGTCCCTGTCAGCACGTTTACTTATTGAAATTTTATTTTCCAGTATTGCATTTACACCCTTGTGTTTGCTTGTGTCCATAGCATGCATTTTTGATCATTTTGAAATTCTAAAAATTGCATGTTGTTGAGAATCTTGTCCTCTACCTGTTAGTACACGTGTTTGATTTTTGTTGGTATGCTTGAATTATTAATAAATTAATTGGTTCATTTGTGTCATATTTTGCCCAGTGATGCCTTTTGATTTTTAATTAATTATCTGTGCCTTCAAAAATCGCCAAAAATTCACAGTAGCTTAAGGACATTATTTTCAACACTCCATAAAAATTGCATGTCGTTTGCACGCATAACGAGGCCTCAATAAATAGTTTAGTGATTTCCTTAAATTAATTTTAATTAATTCATTTCACAATAAATTTAAGTTCTGTTAATTTTCCTAGGTTCCTGATCATTAGACCATCCTAGGATAATTTTAGTTCTTGGAAAAATTGTGATTTGATATTTATTAAAAATTAAAAACTGAAAATCACTCTGTCTGTTTATTTAATTCACAGAAAAATTATTTTGAGTCGAAAAATTCCAAAAAAAATTAGGTTAGCTTAATTTCATCCCATTTCATAATCTGGCCAAGTTTCATAATTTTTGGAATTAATTTGACCATCTTTCTGAATTAACATTTAATTTGGCCTGATTTTGCATGTGTATTGCATAAAAAAGCTGAAAAAGACCAAAAATATATTCCCCGAAAATCTCACACTTGGATTTTGCTAAAATTCGACCTAAGGAGACAGTTGCCTCCCTGAGTTCGACCTTGGACTTCACCAAGTAAAAAAATTGCCGCTTAAAATTAACTTCATATTAATCAATAAGTGGTTTTTGATATTCCCTCTCGTATCCGACTGCAACGAACACTTAAAAGTAATTTGGACCATTAATTTGACCGAATTAACATAGGGTGCGGGAGCGATCATCACCGATCCATGGATATTTCGAGCTTCAGCCTCATACCATTCAGCTTCTACCCAAATTCTATGGGTTGCCGACCGAAGAGCCACACCTCCACCTCCAAGAATTTGAGATGATATGTAGCACGATCCATGATAGGCTGATGACCGAGGACACGATCAAGATGATCGCCTTCCCATTCTCCTTTGTTGACAGAGCCGCATATTGGCTTAAACACCTGGGGCGATTCATCGACACCTGGGCAGATCTCCGGACCGCGTATCTGAAGAAATACTACCTTCTCGGTCGGACGAATGCAGCTAGAGCCATGATCAGCAACTTTATCATGATCCAAAATGAACAGTTCCATGAAGCTTGGGATCGATTCAGAGAGCTCATTGACCGGTGTCCACATCACGAGATATCCAAGCCCAATCTAGTTCAAAGCTTCTTTTGTGGGCTGACACCGGAGCTACAGGGGCTTGTCAACGCCTCTTGCGGTGGATCATACTTTTCAAAGGGTGAAGACGACATTTCGGCCATCTACGAGGGCGTGGCAGAGAATTCAACTGCGATGGCCCAAGCCTGTGTTTACACACAACAAAAACCCCCGCAAGGAGCAGGATCATTCCAGAGGATCGCCCGCATCGATGCCGGTCCTAACACATCGTCAGTGGCCACAGCCCAAGCCGAATCAGCTGCAGCTGACATGGGCATCATTAGTGAGAAACTGGACCGCCTCGAGATCCTCGAGAAGAAACAGATGCAAGGCATGGCCCAGATGGACCAAATTGCCAAGATGATGAGTGATCTGAAGACGCAGATTTTATGCGTCCAGGAGGCACAGACTTCTTCCTAGCAGCCTCCCAGATTACGTGTCGATCCGAGCAGTAGCAACTCACAACCCTCCACCTCATATCGCCAAGTCAACCATATCCAGGCGGAGCCGTTCCCGTTGCTACAGTACTACCCAGCGCAGCCGCCATCTCCGGACACTCAGATGGTGGTGTATCAGCCGGAGCAGCCACTGGCAGTTCTTCCTCCACCCTCCTTTGAGCAGGAACCATTGATGGAAGTCAATGGGATCTGGTACGATCGATACCCTCAGCCTGGGATTTGGCGTGATCACCCAGGATTCTGTTGGGGCAACGGTGGCTCCTCATCCCAGCAGCAGAATCCCGCTCAAGGATAGTAGAGCACCCAGCAACCACAGCAGCAGCAATACCAGAATAGTCCTCATCCCACCTATCAAGGCCAGCAGTGGAGGCAGCGTCAGCAGCCTCACCAATCTTATTCCCAGTCAACCCAGAACTATCCATATCAGCAGCACCAGCAATAACCTCATTTCCAGCAGGGAAACCCATCCGGTTCTCAGGCCCTAGTTTTTGAGAACCCAGCTCTCGATGATCTTGCCCGCTTGCTCTCCGAACAGCGAGCATCCTTCAGGCAAGAAATGGATGAATTCCGGCAGGAGATGAGGGAAATCATCAAAGGCAAGGCCGCCATACCCGCTCAGATTGAACCTAACCCGAACAATCTGAAAAGGAAGTCTGAGCAGGTAGAGTTTACAGAGGACACCTCTCCTAGTGACTATTTGAGTGACATATCTCTTTCTTTGTATGATGCTGATTTTGTGACTACTAGGAGTGGTAGGATGCCAGCTGGCGGCACCTCTTCTGAGCGACAATCACACACTGAACCAAGAGCGCCAGAGGAGCAGAGGAGCGGTGCTAATGCCGCTAATGATGATGTTAGAGACGGTGGTGCTGAAGCCACCAAGGATGGAGATCCCGACGACGGTGATGATGTCGTCGTGATGCCAGATGCAGACGGTGGTGCTGATGCCACCATTTTGGATACCGAGATGGAGCGCGGTGCTGATGCCGCGGAGACAGGTGCCGGTGATGGTACTGAGGCCACCACATCTACTTTTGTTGAGCCCCCCTCTATGATGTTACCACCTTTTGTATCTATGGACTGTGGTAACAACAAAAAGAACAAAAATATGAATAAAGGAAAGGTTTACGTTCACATTGCGGATTATGTGTTGCATGATGATGATTGTATGGATTCTCCTCCTTCACAGGCACAGGGACTTATTCCTAGCCCTCCATCTGTGGAGGCCCCTACCATCCCCTTCCCTGAGGCACTCCGCCGAGCGAAGGGGAATAAAAAAGAAAATCCTAAAAAGACCCAGCAGGTAGAGATCAGCAACCAGATGATTGATAGATTCCACATTCAGCTGACTCTACGAGAAGCACTTGAGCACATCCCCTTCCTCAAAAAGAACTTGAAAGAGGAAACTACAGTCCGCAGGAAGAGGAGGTACAGAGATCAGATCCATGTGCTCACCCATCACACTTGCTGCGCCATCCAGAACATATTGCCAGCCAAGAGACCTGACACAGGAGCTTCCTATGTCAGATGCGAGATTCAAGAGCAGCAGTTCGATCGTACTCTATTAGACAGCGGCTCTTCTATTAACCTTCTTCCGGCAACCTTAGTCGGCCAATTCGAGTTTGGTCCTCTTCTTCGGAGCAGGACGGTCCTTCAGTTTGCTGATAGGTCGATTAAGAGGTCGAAGGGGTTATTGAAAGACGTGGTCGTTACCATTCAGGGTCTGAAATTCCCCATGGACTTTCTTTTGTTGGACATGGAGATCCCTGAGTCGGTAACCGATACCTCCATCATACTGGACGCCCATTCTTGGCCACAGCCAAGGCGGTGACCGATCATGATAGCGGGAAGGTATGCTTTCGCATGGAGGGCGAAACCATACAAATAGAGACGATCGATGAGACCAGAGCTAGAGAATTAGCATGCTCAAAGCAGTTCAGCGAAGCCATGTAGATAATAGAAGAAGAGCTAGACATCCACCAGGAGTGTGATTTCGTAATGATCGATGATGAATCCAACTGGACAGATCTTGTAGCACCGACCCTTGCCTTGCCTACAGATTCACTATATCGAAAGCTCATGGCAGTCGAGAGCCGGGAGAGCACACCCCTGGATGAGGATGCACCTGAGGCTGACAGTGTTGGGACGAGTGGTGCTGATGATTTTCATTCTTGCTCATCTTCTTCTGATCCCTCGAATTCAGACATTGACTGGGATGATTTTGATGACTATTTGCTTTGTTTGATTCCTTCTGAGCCAACAGCAATGACAGAGTGCGAGCCAGTGCAGTTCATTGATGATTCAGCAGGCCGCCCTTCGTCAGAGATTAATGTAGAGCGAGAGTTCTCCCATGCAGACCTGGTCGCCTTCACACAGACATATCAGAAGCCAGATCTGCCACCTCCCAATTGTCCAGAACTAAAGCCTTTGCCGTAGTCGATGAAGTATAGATTCCTTGCGGGTGAGTCAGACATGCACCCAGTCATTATCTCAACAGATTTGATTGGAGAACAAGAATCTCGTCTGATGGAGGTTCTTGAAAGAAACTGCAAGGCAATAGGATGGAGTATAGCTGATCTCCAGGGGATTAGTCCGGCTCTGTGCTCCCACCACATTTATCTTGAGGAGGACGCTAGGTCGTCGCGTGAGTTCCAGCGATGGTTGAACCCGAATCTTCGAGATGTGGTCATGAAAGAAATATCAAGGTGGTAAAGCGCCGATTTTATCTATCTCATCTCCGACTCCAAGTGGGTTAGTCCATTACATGTGGTGCCCAAGAAAATGGGCATCACTACAGTTGTGAATGAGTCTGGAGAGGAGATCGCTACCCGAGTACCCACTTCTTGGAGGGTCTGTGTGGACAACAGACGATTGAATGAGGCCACCAAGAAGGATCACTTCCCGCTGCCATTCATTGATCAGATTATCGAGTGGCTAGCTGGGAAGAGTCATTACTGCTTTCTTGACGGGTACTCCGGATATAATCAAGTGGCCATTGTACCCGAAGACCAGGAGAAAACGACATTCACCTGTCCGTTTGGGACGTATGCTTTCAGACGGATGCCCTTTGGTCTATGTAACGCTCCGGCAACATTCCAAAGGTGCATGTTGTCCATATTCTCGGACATGGTGGGTGACTGTTTGGAGGTCTTCATGGATGACTTCTCGGTCTATGGCGACGGGTTCGATGCTTGTCTTGACTGCCTAGACCGTGTGCTTCAGCGCTACATAGAGGTCAATCTTGTTTTATCTTGGAAGAAGAGCCACTTTATGGTGACTCAAGGGACGGTCCTCGGTCATATCGTCTCCAACAGGGGCATGGAGGTCGATCCGGCCAAGGTGGATATCATCAAAAAACTCAATCCACCGTCCAACTTGCGTCAGTTGCGGTCTTTTCTGGGGCATGTCGGTTTCTACCGACGGTTCATTCAGGACTTCAGTCGTATTGCCCGACCGCTTACTAACTTGCTGACAAAAGACGCCAAGTTTATTGTCAATGATAAGTGTCTTGCATCTTTCGAGACTCTCAAAAATATGGTTGTTTCAGCTCCTGTCCTTCAGCCACCCGATTGGTCTCTCCCATTTGAGATCATGACGGATGCTTCGGATTTTGCCGTTGGGGTTGTGCTTGGACAGAGGAGGGATGGATTACCTTTTTCCATTCACTACGCCAGTCGGACTTTGGATGCCGCTCAGCGAAATTACACTGTGACTGAGAAAGAGATGCTGGCCGTAGTCTTTGCTTTGGATAAGTATCGATCTTATATTCTCGGATCTAGAGTGACAATTTACACTGATCACACCGCCATCCGGTATTTAATGGCTAAGAAGGATGCCAAAGCACACCTTACCAGATGGATCCTTCTACTCCAAGAATTTGATATTGAGATTAAGGATAAGCCTGGAGTAAAGAATGTGGTGGCGGATCATCTCTCCAGATTGGAGAATCTTGAGGAATCTGAGCCCAGCGCACCTGAGGAATCTGAGCCCAGCGCACCTATCACAGAGACGTTTCCAGATGAGGCGATCTTGGCTATCACCTCGCTCCCGTGGTATGCTAACATTGTAAACTATCTTGTTGCCAAGACAGTCCCACAAGGTTGGCCCAGGCAAAAACTCGAGACCTTCCTGGCGAAGGCCAAGTTTTATCATTGGAAGGATCCTGTCCTTTATCATGAAGGAGGGGACAACATCTGGAGGAGGTGCATTCCTCAAGAAGAGCAGCATAGCGTCCTCACATACTGCCACAAGCTTGAGGCAGGAGGACATCATTCTGGAAAAAGGACAGCACAAAAGGTGCTTCAATCCGCCCTATGGTGGCCTACTCTCTTCAAGGATTCTGATGAATTCGTGAAAAGATGTACTGACTGTCAGAAAATGGGAACCTGCGGACAGAGAGACATGATGCCCATGCAACCCATTCACTTTTGTGAAGTTTTTGATGCATGGGGGATTGATTTCATGGGCCCATTTCCTAAGAGTCAGGGATTCGAGCATATTTTGCTCGATGTGGATTATGTCAGTCGATGGGTTGAGGCCATCCCCGCCCGAGCCGCAGATGCTAAAACCATGTGCAAATTCTTGAGGAAGAATATCATTTCACGGTTCGGGGTACCGAGAGTCTTGATTTTAGACGGGGGGTCTCATTTCATCAATAACAAAGTTAGGGCACTTACGGACGAGTTCGGTATTGACCGTCGGGTCGCCACACCATATCACCCCCAGACTAATGGTCTTGCCGAAGTATCAAACCGGGAGATAAAAACAATCTTGCAGAAAGTTGTCCTCCCAGACCGAAAGGATTGGTCACAGCTTTTGGACTCGGTCCTGTGGGCCTATCGGACTTCTTTCAAGAATCCATTGGGGACATCTCCCTTTCGTCTCGTCTATGGCAAGCCGTACCATCTGCCAATGAAGATCAAGCACAAATCTTTTTGGGCAGTCACTGAGTTACTGTTAGATCCCGAGAGCATAGGAGACCAGAGAAGAGCAGAGTTGGCAGCCCTGGAAGAACTGAGAGACACAGCCTTTTCCAACAGCCTACAGTACAAAGAGAAAGTGAAAACATGACACGATTCCCATATCAGCCATAAACAGTTTGAGCCAGATCAGAGAGTATGGTTGTTTGATTCCAGGCTGAAATTATTCCCAGGGAAATTACAGAGCAAGTGGAAAGGTCCATACGTGGTCAGGAAGGTACATGACAATGGCAGCATCGACATATCCGAACCGTCATCTTCTTCCACCTTCCGTGTCAATGGTCAACGCCTGAAACTATATCTAAATCATGATCCGTCGACCATTGACGTTGCCCCCATTCTTCTAGTATGAGATGTGTTCTTTGACTCATATCATCTGCATCTCATACATGGTGATCAATTCCATCTTCCGCTGTACAGATCCATCTGTTCATATCATTCTTTCATCTGTTGATTTATTTTCATCTTTTCTTCTTTTCTTCTTTTCCTATTCTATCTTCTGTATCTATCAGAAAGGTGTTTCCCCTTTGTAGACAGTTTTCTATACTTAGGACGTGCTTTGTCCTGAGTATAGGGGGGTGTGCACCCCGAGTTTCTCTATATTTCGATCCTCTCCATTGTCTCCTCTTCTTGTCTATACTTAGGGATATTTTACCCTAAGTATAGGGGGAGACAATCTGAGTACGATCTGTTCATTCCCACCCTTGACCCTCCCTGCTTTGTGTACAGTCTGCTATACTTAGGATTATTTGATCCTAAGTATAGGGGGGACGGTCAACTTCAGATTCATTGCTTCATTATTCATTTATTCTTTAGACTTGTCTATACTCAGTACAAGTTATGTCCTCTCTTTTCTCCCCGATCTATGAGGACATAGCTCAAGCTAAGTATAGGGGGTCGTATATACTGTGTATATACTTTAGCCATAACTCGTACTTTTGTATTTTCTTAATAATATGGCTAATAATTCTTTAAAATTCATTAAAACCCTTAATAAAAAGGTGTTTTGTTCCTTAAATTCTTTCTGTAGATACTGATTAATAAATCAGGTGAAAATATTTTTTTGCAAAATGTTTGAAAAATAGTTTGAAAATCCTTGTGAACATTTATTGAAAACTATTTTGAAAATGTTTTGTTACATGTTTTCAACCTTTCTAAAAAAGTGTGGTTTGTGAAAATTCATTTTCTTTGTGTGAAATAAAACATTTGAAAAATGATTTGCAAATGGTTTGAAAAATGGTTGCAAAAATGTTTTGAAAAATCTATATATACTGTTTTGAAAACCTTTGCAAAATGATTTTCAAATGTGTGTACATGTTTGTAAAAAGTTTGTAAAAATTATTTTGGACTATAGTTTTCAAAAATTGTTTGAAAAACCTGTGTCAAATAAATTTGAGGAATATATACATCACACCAAAAATCCACTATATATATATGTACTTATAAAATTGAGCACTTACCCTGTAAATTCTTAAAATCCACTTCTTGTAGATATAAGAAGCACTCCCGTGTAAATATTTGTACCTAGTTTTTAGCCAAAATCTTTTGTTTTCAAAAATCCCAAAAATATTTGCAAAACTAAAATCCAAAAACAGCTAAAAAACCTTTCAAAAATCTAAAAAATGCATATGCATCATCATCATCTTTTCAAAAACCCATAAAAAGTTCAAAACCTTTGAAAATTGCATCACAAAAATATTTTCTGCATCGCATTGCATAGCATGAGCATTTTTCGGATTGAGTTTGATAGTTAAGAAAGTCTAAGTAAAATCCGGAGATTGGAGCTTGGTTGGACCTTAAAATCTACTTAATAACAGGAACCTTATAGGAACTGGGATTGATGTACTTCAGGTCTAGTTGACTTAATTCTTTGAGGATCACGAGGCTTAGTTCAATGGATTCTTGATTGCCTAAGTAGAGTATTTCAGAGCACACGCACGACTCTTGTTGATAATGACCTAACTTGGATACTTGCACCTTTCACATGGCTCAACTCAGTTGGAGTGGTGAGGGGATTGGATTTTCCGGTATGAGACGCACACATGTGGAAACACTTGTCCTCCTCTAGGGAGGGAAGTGCGCCCCAACCCGTCCAGTAATGATGAGTTTCGAGGATAGGAGATCGTGGGTTGCGATAAAGCTTCAAAAGAGGGATAGTCTACTGGCTCAACAGGAAAAACTCCCTATGTAAATGCTGCTGTATATAGTATTAAAAAAATGCAAAAGCAAAAACTCCAAAAAAGTGGACAGGCCTGTACAAAAATAAAAATGCCTGCCGGAGTGTACATATGTTGTAAAGTCAAATAATCAAGCTTGAGCTTCAAAGTCAAATCATGTGAGCCTGCAGCTAGATGACTTGACTACACTGGTCTTGCATCCTAGGATAGGTAGCTACACTGGCTCCGTCCATTCTTCTCTTCACCCCCTCCTATTGAGTTGGTTGTCACTTGAACTTAGAAGGGAATACCCTGCTCCTTGAGGAATGAGTTGTTGGATTGGGGAATCATTGGGTTGTCCTACTGGAGAAGTCAGTTTCTTTGTCATTCTAGTTGGGGAGAGCCACCATCACTTACATTGTACGAGTCAGATTCATAGTCATAAGAGTTTGCGTATGAGTTGAAGTATTTCTGACCTGACTATTGAGGAGACTTCAACAGAGTTTTGGGATTTCTCAGGGACTGTTGGATTTCAAATCTGGTTCTCATTAAGGCTCCGCCCGCACTAAAAGTCCAAAGGTCCGACTTAAGATCCAAACTTTGATTTTATGAAGACAAGTTTGATAATCGAATTTAATCACTTTCTTCTTTTTCTTTTCTTTCTTTTTCTTTCTGCACTTATTGCATAAATGTTTGCTAGGGACTAGCAAAGGTAAAGTATAGGGGGATGATGAAGCCACATTTCATCATCTTTATTCTATCATTTTGGCATCAAAAATCCTAGCAAATGCGTGTAAATAGCATTAAATATAGCATCTTAGCATTCATGCATGTAACTGTAAATAGTATATAAAATACTGTAATTAAAGCCAAAATTATAGAATAAATAAAAGAAAAGAAAAAAATAAAATATTTCAAATATTTTATTACCCAAAACCCCGAGACCTAGGAATCTTGATGAATAGGTCGACAAGGAATAAAGTAGGGGGAGATAAGGGTCGAAACACAATAAAATTCCCTTCTATTTAATTCATTCTTTATCCATTTTGGGACCTATTTTTGGTTCCACTTTTTATACCTCAAATAAAGAAACTTTACATGAAAGTTGTAGGTAATTAAATATAGAAAAATACAAACTTGATTTCACTGAAAAATCATATACCGATAAAAAGTTATGGTCTGAATAAGATTCCAAAACTCCAACTTCCCAGTCCTGTATCTTGCAAATAAAAACTCGAAATGTACCAAACTCACTTTAATTGTATATAGCATAAAATAATCTATTTAATGGAGGTGGTTTCGTATTCTTCGGAGTTACGGTTTGAAAGTTGAGTTTTGGACCCTTGTAGTATACTTGTACAGATTAAAATATTCAATTTATTCTTTATTCATAATTTTTGCATTCTTATATTTTTATAATTTTGTAAATATTATTTATAATGTATATGTACAATAAAATCAGAAGAAAACCCAAATAAAACTCAAAATAAAAATACATGTATTCCTAATACATAGGTAGAATACTTATACACATACCTATATAAACTATACTTATATTTTATTAAGTGTACAAAACAATTCAGAAAAATAAAATAAAAATATAATTACATGTATAAAAGTATTTTACAATTTTATAAAATAATAAATAAAAATAAAGAAATTAAAAACACAAAATAAAAATAAAATCATAAAATATATAGGTATTATACCTATAAGGGGTATAAACGTGAACTTATAAAAATATACCTCATAAAAATAATTAAAAATCAGAATAAATAACTACATAAAATAATAAATATTTTTTATTTTATAACCTAATTAAAATAATATCGTTTATTATTTTTTATTGATTTTACAAAATAATTTTCAGAGGTTTTTCCTGGTTGGTCCACGTGGACCAACCAGGTGGTCAGGACTGTTGACCGAGGTCAACAGTCTGACCTTCACCTCTGGCTGTGTCAGAGACCTCGTTTCTCGCCTATTTCTCCCTTTTTTCGAGGCTGCCCATTGCATCCTTTCATGATCAACCCTTCTTGACTTTTCTTCCCCAGAGATCGAGGATGCCCACCCTGATGAAACATTGGTCGAAGGATCACTGTACCCACTGCTAGGCCTCATTCTTTCTCCACTGACCGTCAACTCCATAAAACCCAGCTCCCACTTTCGTTTGAATTTTGAACCGCACTCCACACAGATCTTCCCCCCTTGGTCGTGCTCAAGGTACCTGGAGGTGACAGCTCCATGTTCTTGGCTTCACGGCGGAGGAGCGTCAACGGATCTGGGCGTGTTCCACACCTCCGGCGAGCTTGCCCGTAGAGGTACCTTCCCTCTGGCTCTGGCCATTGAGGCTGTTAATCTCTCCCATTTTCATCCTTATTTCATCCATTGTAGTATTTGCTTCATTTAGGAACCCAAATCAACGCCTTCCTTTGGTTGATTCGCTCAATCGAATCACCTTGCCGGAGCTTGCTCCGGCGAGCATCGAAATCGCGCATCTTTCCTTGTGAGAACCCCCTGGAGGTCGAGGCACTTTGCCCTCGACCTCCTTAACTCTTTTTGCAGGTGCTCGAGACCTAACGTGTGACAGGGGGCATTTTGCCCGCTCTCCGGTGGTTCATGGAGCCTCGGAGCTTCCTTGACCCCGCTGGTGAGCATCGGAGCGCCTCCGATCGTTTTGGAGCCCTCAGTCGCATCAGGAACCTTCCAGGAAGCCTCCTGGGCAATTTTGAGCAACAACTGACGCCGGATGAAGTAGATCAGGGCGTGGAAAACTCGCCTCGGGGTGAGTTCTTCCCCGTTCATCGTCCATCTCCCCCAGCCGTTCGATCAGCCCGTGATCTTCCAGGAAAGCAGCCTCCATCGGATCTTCTCCAACGTTAGCCGCTGGATCATCAACGAGCATCTAATCCAGGCCGTCAACGAGCGAACCGTCATCACGCCAGGAGGAGCTGCCACGTGGATAAGTGGTGCGGCCCACGCCGCTGGATCACGCCTAGCCACCGAAGCTGGATTCGAGCCACGTGTCATCAACATCCGTTCGCCGTTGGATCTGCCTTGCGAGGGTATTTTGCGTTCAAACCCTCGCTATTTTTGTAATTTAGCTTTAGTCCTGAGACTTTTATTAGTAGTTAAAAACTTTTGTAAATTTTATAATTAGGCCCCTGAGTTTCTCACAAGTACAATCAGGTCCTCTGCCACGTCACCTCACGTGACCTGTCCACGTGAGGTGTGGGTATTTTGCAACGAGGCCCTCGATCCTTTTATTATTTCGTTTCAGTCCAAGGAATTTTATATTAAGTGTTAACTTTTTGGAGAAATTGCTAGTTAGCCCCAGAGGTTTCTAATATTGCACTTAGGTCCCTGCCAGGCGCGTGCAAGTCACGCGCTCTGGTGGGTATTTTGCGCCGATACCCTACGGGTTTGAGAATTTGTATTTGGTCCATAAATTTGAATATTCAGTGTTATATTTTGTGAAAAAATTGCTTGGATGTATACCCCTGCTAGGCTGTGATGTTTTTGTGTGCTTGCTTGATTTAATTAGGGCATCATTTTAACTTGAAAAATCCCACAAAAATTATCTAAGCTCCTGTTAATTTGTATTTTAACGCCATATTTTTAGATTTCATTTTTATTGCATTTCCAAATTTATTAAAAATTCAAAAAACATGCATTTTTCATACTGTTTGCATTAGAAAATCCATATAAATTACAAAAATGTTTTGAAAAATTTCAAAAAAATTATATTTAGTGTATTTTGTCATCTACTAGTGTCAGTCCAAAAATCACTAAAAATCTCAAAAGAAAAATCTTAAAAATTAGAAAACCCTAAAAATCTTGATAAAAATCTAGAAAATCATAGAAAAATCACAAAAATACAAACTCAATTGTTGTTTCTTCCTTGTTTCATTGTCTATATTTCAAAATTAATTTAAGGAATTTTAGGTACTATTTAGTATTTTCGAACCTCATTTTAATTTCAGCCGGCAAGTATATTCACCGTTTTCTTATCTTTTGCTTATTTAAAAATTATAAAAACATTTTGAAAAATTTCTAAAAATTACAAAAACAGTAGAAAATCATAAAAAGTGCAAAAAGATTTTATTCCTGAGTTTTTGGCTATTTTGCATATTTCTATAAATATTTTATCACCCTTTTATTATATTGTAGATATATTCCTATATTGAAAAAGAAAATATAAAAATATAAAATACAAAAAGAAAATACAAAATCAGTAAAACGAAAATCAAAATACAAAATTAAAAATTAAATAAAAAAATTAAAAATTAAAAACCCACAAAAATATTTGCATTTGCATAGTGTAGACAACACTTCACATTCACTCACGCACGCACTTGTTTGATCTACCATGTTTGCTCCCTGTGTTCGAACTCTCTGCATACTTGTTTGCTATACATCTTTTATGCAGAGTTAAAAATACATTTTAACTCCACATTTATTTCTTATTGCTTGATCTATAGTGTGGGTTAATTGTTGATTAAATACAGTTTATTGTTGGTCACCGCAGCGACCTCGGTTGTCTCCGCCTTGTGTGAGACATACTGTTTAGACCTTCGATAAATCGTATTTATCAATGGCCAATACCGACGAGAGTGGGACGGACCACATACATTGCAACCCGCTACCCCAATGCTCTCCGACTAGACACCATATCCACCTCGGGAAAGGATAATGCAAAATAGATCACTTTGTACTTGAGATGATCATCGGTTCTTCAACCGAAATTATACCATATAATAATAATCAAAATAATTTTGATTGACATTATAATGAGATTTGCTAAACAAATCCCAAATCCTATTCAAGAAACATGTTTATTGGAATGTAGATCATGTAGATCATATAACCAATTAGTGATCTAGATCACATCTAATCAAATATTGATTAAGACAATGTCATTTAAGAAAATAATTATCATCAAATATTTCACAAATATTTATGCACAATTATTCCAGGAAATTAAATAATTTAATTTCACTAATTGATTAAATGACAATCACTAGGTTCTTGATTAGGAAAGTAATTCCAGCAGTGACCCTCACTTACTAAAAATACCATATCTCAATCAATTTAAATCCAAATTAAGCAAAATAAGTTTCTAAAGATTGCTAATTTGATTTACAATAGAACCTAAGTTATTTGCATGCATTTCAAGGCATTTCAAATCCGCAATTAACATCTTAATTACGTCATGATCCGCAGTCCCCTAAACAATGGATACATGTTCACTAAAATGACCATATCTCGAGCATACGGAATTCAAATTACATAAACTCAGATCTTACGATTTCCTTATTTTATGGGGAACAAAATCTAATTATTATTTTCGTGTTTAAACAATTTAAACTGTACCAAAAATAATCTCAAAATAAAGTTGCGAAAATGAAATGCAAGAAAAACTTTCGCAAACCCTAATGAACCCAAGTCGTCCTCGGCTAATGGATCATATCCAAAACCACCGACCTATGGATCTGATACCACTTGAAGGATATAGTTAGATCCTCAAATGCATCACGGAAGCGTGAGCATCGTATTGAATACGACGAAGAACGACTAGTCGCACTAGCTGTTCTATGCAGCGAAAATTAAAAATTTTCATGCGACGAAACCACATGATCCAAGAACACTTCTCAGATCGTTTCGTCTAAACCACAAACAAGTAATAGGATTACCTCTTGAACCGTGGTTGCAATCAAGTCTCTAAACAAAGAGACCTCCTGTCTCAAGTCCGATCCAACTGAGGAGACGCTTGCGAGCGTGGGGATGAATAGTGTGCTTCTCGCAATTCATGTTGATGATCCGAGTGGCAGATCTCCTGATCTCGACACACGAGATCCGACGTCTTCTTCACAAGCGAGGAGCACCAAAGGAGACGGAGATCCACGAGCAAACGATCAGGCAGCATAATGACGACGCTGCGACGATGGAGAACCTCTCTAAGGCATCCATGGTGGACGACCACATGAGAGGGAGAGAGAGTAGACGTGTAGAGAGAGAAATAGAGAGAGACTTATGTTCTCTTGTGTGTTGTGTAAAGAAGAGCAAAGAGGTGCCTCTTCTTTTATAATATTTTCGGATCCATGGATCTCAATCCATAGGCAACACAAATCTGATGGCTCTCATTGATTTGTGTTTCTTTTAATGGCTAAGATTTGTGTTGGTAAAAACCAACAACAATTAATTTAATTTACATTAAATCTATATTGATAAAACAATATCAATCACCAAATTAAATCAATTCACATTGGAGGTAATGGAAAGGAGGCTCCTCCCTTCCATATAGGAAGAGTGGACGGCCACCCTTTCCTGTAGGGATTGGTGGCCGTCCCCCCCCCCCCCTCCTATTAGGAAAGGGGGAATCTCAATGCAATCTCAGGATTGCATGATTCCATATGTATCCAATTATTTACAACAACAATTGTTGTAAATTATTCTACAAAATAATTGATAATCATTTTGTGAATATTGCAATCTTGCCATTGAAAATTTATGAATCATATTCACAACCCAAAATAAAATGTGAATTAAATTTTCAATTTTAATGTCCAATGTGATTCCAATTCACATTAACATTTAATTAACAAATGTAAATTACAAACATCTCTCTCTTATATATTATAAATCACATTTATAATATATATGTTTCTATCACATTATTCATATCCATGATAATTAAATCACATTTAAACATCTTGGATCTCCATTCTCTTATTCTCAAATAACATGAATCACATTCACATTATTCACATCTTTGATAATTAAATCACATTTAATTATCTTAGATGACTTTCTTTTCGATATGAATCAAATTCATATTATTCATGATAATTAAATCACATTTAATTATCAATTTTCTCAATGCTCGGATACACATATCAACAATGAAATTATCCATGAACTCTTTCAAGGATAATGCACTTTCTCCACGATTACTTGGAGATAAGGACATGGCGATCGTATTGTTCCACGTATAGTGACTTGGATATTGAGATCATATCTCAAATCCAGATCGCGGGCCTCCCATAGATGCTTGATTAAATCAAGACCGTATATCTAATCTTCTCATTGCATTTGAATCACATTCAGATCAATGTCCAACATTTGGACCAAGATCATATTACTACTCTACTGAGAGGAGTCACTAAAATCCAGACCCGTTTCATCACTCCCTAGGAATGGAAGCGTCATGGTTATACAATCGTTTATGATCACATCACCCTCAGGTATTTCTAATACATGTACATCCTGCATACTAGAGGAATCATAATAAACTCGAAGTACTGGATCAACTTTATACTGTCTACTTCATGGTTTTATCAATAAGTTTCTCATTCGATCATTGGGAGTCGGTATCGATCATATACTTTCTAAAAGCATATATCATACCTAAGTCTTGATCATATACTTTCCAAAAGTATATATCAAACCTACAAATTCAGTCAAGCTTCCAAAGCTAGACAACCGTGCACGGAATTTGATTTTTCCCAATATCTCATGAGTGAGCTAATACCTTCCGGTTCAGTAAATGAACCTGTATGATCCCTTTGAGAGATCGTATTACTCATATGCCCTCATATGCACACCAACGCGCTGGTGTATAGACCTTGGTTAGGTCATCAGCCTATTGGTCTGCCAAATATACATATCAGACATATAGTAACACATCTATCTCCGGTCAGAGGATGTGTGCCTTTATCGTGACAGCATACGATATAGGACTTTGGTTATCTCGATCTCGTTAAGTCAACTCTTTGACCTAACTAATCTGACACCTCCGAATCTCTATTCTATGCAGAGGACCTGCATCAAGAGGACGGTCAGATATCAGCCTAACTGAGAAAGGATTTCCATCTCCAACTCAGGCTGGAGATCATCTCTTAACAATCATTTGACGGTGCTTGATGAGTCCTCAATCTAACTCATTAGATATTCATCCAAGCACCAGCCTCTATGATTCAATAATTGAATAAACAATTGTATGATCGTTAAGATGGTCATGGTACATAACCCTAATTGTACTAAGGGACCTATTACACAAATTATTCATTCTTCATTTCAGATCAGGGAATTATATTCGCAATAACATTTATTGCATAATGGCTCGCCGTGGGCTCGCATGTCCAACACTAACGGCTTAGGATCATTTTAGAAAAAATAAATTTAGCCTTTCCATGCACGGGTAATCTGATCCCCAAATTTTTCTTCGGAATAGTTCTCTATTTATTTTCAGCATTTATTTATTATGTGTCTATCTCTGTGACCATTGTCTTATTTTTGTGCGAGGAATACGAAGTATCGAAGATGACTCGTCAGGTGAGTCAAAGAACCCGCATTGAATTGAACTGAGTGGCTTTGAGAGAACTTGTAAAAAATAAAAAAAGTCTGCATTTAAAGTGGTTCTCGTTTGGGTTCTCACATGTGTAACCGAACTAAAAAGCCTCTCTGTGTTGTGTGGTTGCTTGCCATAGAATAGATCCTACACTCGAGGCTCTTAGAGCTTCCTAAGTCTGTTTGTGCTTGTAATATCTAGGACCACACATCACTCCTAAAAGTTGCACTTCGAGCACATGACTTTAGCCAAATTTAAAGTCATTCTTCACTCGCTAATAGAACGGTCTATTTAGGAGTGGCTTTTCATCGCTTGCATTCATATAACATAAAAATTTCAATTCTATCTCACATCCTGCATGTATAGCGTGAGGACCATTGTAAGTCTTCTGAACTGGGCATGCATCATTGATTTTTCATTGCGTGGCTTTTCTCGACTCCCTCCCTCTTACTTTTACAACTTCGGATTAAAGGAAATTGGGACCGGATTATAAGTGTGCATTGTGTGTTGGAGTAATCAAGTGGTCATATAACTTAGAATCGAGACTATTAAACAAATTGACCAAAAAATTCAACTTAAAACTGGAAATTCTGTTTGCAGGAGAGTAACTCCGATCTTGATTTCAGGTCGAGTGAGGGTACAGAGAGTGTGTGCACACACTAAGATAGAGCCTGAATCCTTGCCATCCATATCAACATACCCCGCACTTAGTGAATATCACATACTGAAGTATTCGAAGTTCAACTAACCAGCACCAAGTAGTCGTTGCTTGCTTCAGCAAGTAGATAGGGGTGAAGCAGCAGTGTGACGTGACAAGTTGCTTAGTAACCCCCTGAGATGAAGTGATAAGCCTTGTCAGTCTCCTCCTACTTCGGTAGGTAGATAGGGGCAAGTCCCTGAATTTTATTGGTATTAACTGAGTAAGCTGGTGATAGGAGCTAAGAGAGGAAGGGCATTGGTATCTTAGGTGACAGGTTATATAGGGGAGACATAGCCGACATTGAGCTGACTTCCCTATAGTCCATCACATAATCCTTGAAAACTTTGCTCGAAAATCACACTTAAAATCATCCAGATTAATCAGACCCAGCTTCGGGTCCTTCACCGTGTTGAGTTGGTGAAATTGGGGTTTGCTCTTATGTTTGTTTTGTGTCTGTCTATGTGCGTTATTCTGTGTACTTGAACGTTGTCTACTTCGTTCCGCCCATTCATCCATTCCTCTTCAAGATGTTGGGATATTGGTCCCCATACCCAGACCTTTCTGATCACTCCTTCTTGACCATATACCGTTCATCTTCGCCTTCTCCTTCTTCCATTTATCCCCCATCATCTGCAGGAGACCATTACCCGTGGTCGGTTCCGCCTCGACCTTATCATGAACTCAGACCTTCGATTGACTTCCCCGCTTCTTCGTACTTCTCACCTACCCCACCTTCTTACACACCTGACCCACTTCCAACCTAGGCTAACTCACCTTATAGTAAGTCGCTTGATGGAATCAATGAATAATTAGAAGAGCTAGCCAATGCTGGGACAAATAATTGGCAGAATAATGTGCCCCTATAGATAACAATTTACATATACACATCCCGACATGATCTTAATGAATAACATGGCGATCAAACAAAGAATGGAGAGACCCACATCATATGATATTCCTGACTTGATTGACCTTAGTAATGAATCCCACATTAACCAACCTTCATTTGAAGAGCCTACACATTCAAGGGCTTGGACTCATGAGCTATACATACCAGTCCCCCGTTCATTAATTCCATTAGTCGAGGCTCCTACCAATATCTACCATTCGGATGGTCCATACACGACCCAGTATTTCAAGCCAGAGTCTAGGCATGTTGAGTACGAGACTTCAAGATCTCAGCAGTATCTTCCAAGAAGACAAACTACTTAAATGATTTGCTATGAGGACTCTTTGGAGGATAACATTTCTTAGAGTTGTGAAGAGATATGAACTTATTGAGGATAAACATAGAAATGTCATTAACTGGATCACTTCAATTTATTCCAATTCAGGTATGGAAGTGGAGAATGGAATAAGCGGATCCAATGTTGAAAACTTAGAGGATGCAAGGAAGCATACACTCTCTGTACAGCTGGAGTCCATGCTATCTCCCTCTTCTACTAACCACTTACCTTCCAATCTTGAGTCTGTACATCCTCCCACTCCTCCTTCACCTATTCAAAACAACAAAAATTGAATATCCTAAAAAGATCAAAAATGTTGAAAATCTAAAAAACTCATAAAAATTGAAAATGACTTTAAAAAATTGGATCCTGCATGAGGGAAGCACTCGATGAGGAATTGATTTTTAAGCTTCCTTTAGTCAATGCCATAGATCACTTCCCTGACCTTAAATGATTTGTGAGAAGTAAATTGATGCCTAAGAGGTCAGGCAATAAGAGGACAAGGACTGAGAAATATCTAGTATCTATGGCCACCTCCTTGGTGATGGGGAGAAAGACCAATAGTCGTAGTGTGAAGCGGTTGCCAAGGGTTGAATGTGAAATCAAAGATACTACATTTACCCATGCAAGAATCGATGATGACTCACTAATAAATATCTTCCCGACCTTTGTATTTGACAAGCTCAAACTCAGGCTAATCAAAAATTCGAGAGAGATTGTTCAGTTGGCTGATCGATCTATCAAACGGTCAAGAGGAACCATTTCAATCATCATTACTTTCCAAGGTGCTCTACTCCAAGTAGACTTCACGATCATTAACATTGAGAACCGAGGAGAGTTTACCCGGTCTCGTATTATTCTTGAGAAGCCGTTCTTAGCCTTGGCTAAGGCGACTATTGATTGCTAGACTCAGGAAATCACTTTTACAGCACTGGGAGCACTTCCACCTCACCCATTATTTGACACACTCTACTCTAAGGTAACCCACAAAGATGCTGACAGTCGAGACCATCGAGAGGTAGATGAGTCCCACCTCCCTATTACATTTGAGATACTGACTATCGAGACAATCATTGGATCTGAGACTCCCCACATATCCTGATCCCCATTGCTCGCATCACCACCATTGTGTCAACTTTGATAAAAGATCACAACCCAAAGCTGTCATTGAGTCGGACATGACTTTTGCTAACCATTTCGATGATCCGACATCCGTGACTAATAATGTCAAGCCAACTAACATCACTAGCAACTTTTCGAGATGCATGCTGACCCTCCAGGAATATTACAATATATATAGTGACTTGTCTGATAAGGAACCCATGGTCAGCACCGCACCACATCCTGGACCTTCAAAGCAAATAACCATGACTGAATTGATCCCACCTAAAAACATGATTTCTCCTTCCTCTAGTCGGTTATCTAGTGAGAGGAAGTCGAGAATTGATTCCTCAAGGTGTTCCTCCGAACCCCTCAAGGCGCGTACTCTCCTCTCTCTCAATGATTCAGGTTTTAGAAAACTGACTAAGAAAGTTTTCTTCAACATACCAGAGAAGGAATTCTCGAAGGAATCCTCATCTGGTTTAGATGAGGTGATTTATATGAGTGAGCTCAGTTTGATTGTTCTTAAACCATATCTAAGCAAGCAGTCGTGTGTCGACCCTAGTTTGGCGATCCCTACACCTCCTTATTATTCATCTCAGGACGATTCTGATAACGACACATATGTATACTACCCACCTCCTCGCTCCCGTAAGTAGGTCCATCATAAACCTATTTGATCCTTGTATATTCTCACTCCTCCTTGTATATAGTTTCTTTCCCTCCCTCCCCGATGATTCGTATCACTCACCTCGGCTCCATGTCATTTCATGTTATGGCTATACTTAGGATGACCGGATCCTAAGTATAGGGGGGAGAGTGACCCGAGTCTCTTCATCATTCCATGTATATTCTCCATATCTCATCGGTTCTCACACTCACTTCTGTCCTAGACTTTAATTGACCAGAGCCTAAGTATAGGGGGAACCGATGCCCATCATGCATATATACTCATCCAATTCCTCTCTTGACATCATCTGCTCTATTTTTTATCTTCTTATACACTTAGGCTACCATAGCCTAAGTATAGGGGGTGGATCGAATTCTATCTTTTTGTTATTTTAGCTCTCCTATGCTTAGCACAAGTTATGTCTTTCCTTTCTTCTCGTGGTATGAGGACATAGCACACTCTAAGTATAGGAGGGCATGTATATATTACATATATACTTTACCCATAGCTCATACTTTCGCGGATTTTTGTATATATTATGCAATAATTACGAGGTGGGTAAATTTTGGTAAAAATAAAAAATTTGTAAAATACATGTATACTTGTACGTATATTGTATAATATGTGTAATACTTTTATAAAATTTGTTGTAAAATAGGAGGTACAAAAAAACAAAACAAAACAAAAATAGGATTCTTATTTACTCTGCATATCATCCTTGCATTAAAAAAAGTGTCTTGCATTTCATTCATCTCTTAGCATGTCGTATGCATATTTAGCATATGCAAAGTGGAAAGTTAGTGGGTTCTGAACCAAGTTATGAATAGATGTCGAGGATGGATTTCATTTGACTTTAATCTACCTAATTTCATAGGAAGCTTATAGGAACTACAGTTAAGATTTTTTAGGTCGAGTGACTTAAAATCTTTCAGTCTGCAAGTCTATGTTCACATGTCATCTTGATTAGTCTAAGTAGAATATTTCATGCACACACACGATTCTTTTAGACAGTGACCTAACTTGGACAAGCACCATGCACGTATCTCTTCCTTGATGAGGTGGTGAGGAGGTAGAATCCTTTGGCTTGGAGTAGCACACATGTGGAAATATCCGTGATCCTCTAGGGAGGGTAGTGCATCTCAATCTAGTCTAGTGGCCTTGACATCCAACGATGGGATGCTGTGGGTTGCAGTAAAGCTTCAAAAGAGGGATAATCTACTGGATCAAGAAGAAAAAAACTCCTTATGTACATGTTGCGCCTTGTATATATGTCAAAAAACGAAAGGAAAAAAGGAGAAGGAAAAAATGCAGAATCACCCAAAAGTGGACATGCATGATTGAAAAGTAAAATGTTTTCCAGAGTGTATATAAAAGTATAGAAAAAAATAAGAAGAGCTTCAAAACTAACAGCTGGATAACTTGGCTATACTGGACAATCATCCTAGGATAGATAGCTACACTGGTTACCGTCCATTCTTCTCTCCACCCCTCTTCTTGAGCTGGTTCAACATGAACTTAGAAGGGAATACCCCGCTCCTCGAGGAAAGAGTTGTTATATTGGGAAATTAGAGTTACCTTGTTAGAAGAGGATATTTCTTTGCCATTTCTGATGTGAAGAGTTATAATTCACTTACCCAATACAAGTAAGATTCTTAGTCATCAGAATTTGCATATAAGGATCTGTTCTGACCTGACTGTTGAGGTGACTTGAATAGCAGACTTGTGGAGCTCAAAGTCTGTTAGGTCATAAATTCAGATCCCAATAAGGTTCTGCCACATTTTTAATCCAAAGGTCGAGTCAAGCTCCATTTTTGCCTTTTGTTCATGAGCTTAGTATGGAACCCAAAATCATTTCACTTTTGCATTTCATTTTAGTTGCTTAGGGACGTGTAAGGTTTTAGCATAGGGGGTTAATGAATCTATGATTCGTCACTACAAAAGTTGAAAATAGATCTTTGTTCCCGACTAATTAGCTGCATTTCATCACTTATATTGCATAACTAGCATTCATGCATGTGTAAATAATATCTGTATTTTAGCATTTATATTTGTATTAAATAAGGAGCCAAATTCACTTGTAAATATTCACGTGTATATTAGCAAAAATCACCTATTTGTATCTATTTTATACCAACTTCAAATCCAATAAAATCAACTTTATAGTGTATATATTAATAACACTAACAAAGAAAAAATATCAAAAAATTATTAACTTATAAATATGACCAATAAAACCTAAATCTAAGTTTGAGACTATAAACATTAAAATGTGCATATCTCTCTCATATAGTGTCGGACTTAGATCTACTCACTTTGAAAGTAATATACATTCAAAGAACTTCAAAACAAGATGAATTTCATAAAAATCGGAGCACGTATGTGAAACTTGGGTTTTAGGCCCATATTGTATATTGTACATATTGACCATAACATAATACCTTTTATTTTATCTTTTTATTTTCTTAATTAATAAAATCCAAAAAATAGATTAAGTAATTAATATTTCTTTCACATCTTCTCCATTTTATTTTGACTTTTATCTTATTTAAAAATAATAAAAAAATGCAAAATATAAAACACAGTATTTTATACCTACAAGATACCATCCAAAAATAAACTTTGTACATATGATTTCATTTGATTTTTATCCTTCGTGAAAGTTATAGATCTCGTCATGTTGACCACTTTTTGATTTGACCCCTTTTGTTATTTCTTTTTTTTTACATTTAATTTTTGTTTTTTTAGGTGCGACATGTGGTAGTCGTTACGTGTCACCCTATTTTTTTATTTTTTTATTATTTTATTTTATTTTATTTTATTATTATTTTAATTATTTACTTATATTTATTTATTAACTTTTATTTATTTTCCTTTCATTATTTTTAATGGCCTACTTATATTACTTTATTTTTTATTTTATTTTAACCCCTTTTGCTTCTTCTCTACTTGCCACTCAAGTCACCAACTCCCCATTCTCTCCACTTTCTCCACCTCTTTTCTAACTTCTCCTCCTCCTTTTAATTCCCATGTCCTCCTTCATTCATCTTCATCCGCCATTATATGAGCAAGAGAGGTTCTAACCCCGTCGAAGCCGCGAGGTGATAGCTCCTTTTTGATGTCGAGCGACGACGAGCCGAAGGCAAGATCCGATGGTCCGCACCACTATCACGAGCTTCTTCGAAGATCGTCCAGCTTCTCTGCTCCGACTTCGCCCGTAGCTGATCAAGGCAACTACCGGAGTCCGACATAGCAACTTCACAAAATCCGATAAATCACAGGTAAGCATCTCTCTACTTTTTCTCATTTTTTTATCTAACAATTTTTTATTTGTTATTTTACACATCACTATCAATCATCACAACCATTATTACACCATCACAACCATTATTACACCATCGTCGCCATCTCCCTCTCCACCTTTTCATTTCATTTGTACATTTTCGTTAACAAAAAATAAAAAAATACATTAAAAAAAGCAGGTTCAGCCTCCTCCTGCCTCGACCATGCTCAATCCGTCGTTCACAGAAGCCCAGTGCTGCCTCGCCACCGCTGCACCTACTTCCGGCTTGCTCGATTTTCTCCTCCGTCGTAGGCCACCTGCGGTTCCACCCTCTGTCAGACCTCCTCCTGCATGCACCACCGCCAGCATCCGTGCACTGTCAACCATACCCTGCCCCTGTTGTTCAGCCCAGCCGTGCCTCTCTAGCAGCAGAGCTACACCGCACCACTGTGCCATCTTCCTCCTGCCCGAGGCTGCACCACACCCCCCACTCCATTTGCGCACTCCGCGTTGCCACACACGGCCAACCAACCCGCATCCAGCTGGCACACGGCCTCCACGTGGCGTACCTCTAACAGCGGCCATCGGACCTCCACAAGCCACGGTGCACCCCAGCCCGTACTCCATCTCCAGGTCCGCCGTAGTGTGGCCGCCACTTACCAGTCGCGGGTGCAGCAATCCCTTGGCACCGTTCCCCCGTGAGCCCGGACCTCCCGTCTCGTCACACTCCAGCCGCTGCACCTACAATGCCTCCGTCCCTGTCTCTCCGCGCTCCTAGATGCGTGTGGCCGCAATGTTCCTCGAGTCGTTGCGCCATCCTGCCGAGATCTATGCGACCACACCGCATCGTCGTACGTCCTGTGTAGCAGCCCGTCGTGGCGCTTTGCCCCAGCACGGGGCCACCCTTCGACCCAGCCACGTCGCGTGCCTCTCTAGTCGCCTGTACACACGCGCCTTTCGCTTGCCCTAGGAATCATGTCTTCAAGGTCCACTTTTATTTTTAATTTTTTGTGAAAACATTGCATTTTATTCCTCAAACATTTTCATGTTTGCAAAAGTGTCCATGTGCACATTTGTTCTATTAAATTTTTATTTATGTATTGCATAGACACCCATGCATTCTCGTTTTAATTTAAACCTCAAAATTACATCATTTATTTTTAATAAAAATCATCATGTTGAAGATCATTTAATTCTTTATCATGCATCTATTTATTTGGATTTTTGTGACTATTGAATAAATAACTAAAAATCAGAGTCTGAAATTTAGAGATACTTTACCCATTTATGCTCTGAAATTCGCACATACTTATTCCTTACCTTAAAAGTTATCAAAAAAATCATAAATCATGTGTTCTTAAGATCATTAATTTGTTTCCAAATTTCATTAAAATCAAAGGTGTCTTCTTCTTGAAATAAACTGATAAGTGAATTAAGTAAATTATGTTTAATTAAATCCATAAGTATTGTTTTTGCGAAATTCCAACTTTCTTAGATTTCTCAAATAAACATCTATTTTAATAAATCACTCTTTAGATAATTTGATTTCGTGGATTTATTAGAAATTAAATACTCACAATCACTCTATTTTCAGTAAAAATTTCATAAAAAATCATATATTTTCAGAAAATTCTAAAAAATTAATGTAGCTTCATTTCATCATGTTTAAGTTCCAGTAAAAATTTCATAATTTTTCATTCTTTTTTCATGAAAAATTGCATAAAACCCCTAAAAAGTTTGCATTTTTCATTATTGCGTTTCAACCTCTAAAATTTCAAAAAAAATACGTTTTGAATTCACTGAACTTGCTTAATTTGGATTAATTTCACATTAAAATCAATTTTGCTAAGTTGTGTGTTTTATTAATATCCTAATTCATCTGCATATTTGAATTTACATTTTTATCGCAAACAAAATACAACAAAAATCAGCTTGAAAACCCGTGAGCTAATTCATATAATCTGATCCGAAGTTGTTCTTTTACCTCCTTGAGTCGACCATGGGGCTTGCCTAGGTTAAAAATACATAAAATCACACATTGCTTCATTGATTCATCGATTCGTGTGGTCAATCTTTTATCAATCCTGATTGGCCGACTACAACAAAACGATGCATTTAAATAGGGCATTTCACGATTCTATCAGGATCAAGAGCTTGCCCTTGATCCAATAGTTGTGTTCTGTCGATGGAGGGCCTCCGTTGCGGTGGTCGAAGCGAGATCTCCACCTGGTGGTCGACGTAGGAGTGAGGTGGAGTTGTCACGCATGGTGACGCTAGAGAAGGGCACAAGGACGAAGACAGAGTGTGACGAAGTTAAAGTGGAGCATGGGGAGAAGCAGCTGGACCTGTTGGGCTTAGCTTCAAGTGACACATGCCTGAGGACGAGACGGTGGGCGAGCGGGCGGAGCAAGGGTGGTGCGCGCACGGTGGCATTGGGCGAGCGGGCGCAGATCCGTCTTGCGTGGGCACCTGCAAGGGTTAGTGGAAAATGACTAGAAAAAGGAGGAATGGAAGCTCTACACAGATGGAGGAGAAGGAGCTAGAGCTCCAACCTTAGCGAGGTCGGAGATGAAAGAGGCTCTGAATGATAGAAGGGAAGGCAGGGAGGGAGATTGTGAGATGATCGAGATAGAGAGGATTATTTGGGAGAGGAGGAACATCCTCTGTTCTTCGCTCAAAGGTCCCGACGACGGACCTGAGCTCTTCAGCTCGAGTAGCTGTAAGTCGACCTACAGAATATATCAAGGATCGTATCTCAACTTGGGTTCTCATCCTCACATAATCAGAGCTCCTTCGGGGGTGTTACTAAAGTGGAGGAGTGTGCTGGGGAATAGGTGTTTAAATGGTGGAGGGGGAAGAATACTGATAAGGGGAGAGGTTTTATAGGAGGGGCGAGATGGGTAACGACCGGGGGCATTACGAGGCGAGGCGTTATGGGAAGGAGGAGCCACAATGGAGGCTGACCTCATAACGGCTAGAGAGGGATTGGAGGCGGCGACTGCAGTTACGATGGAGGCGGCGACTGCAATTACAAGGGAGGTAGCGGAGGTAGTTACAAGAAGGGCGCAGGTGGTGTAGGGAAGGGGAGGGGGTGGAGGTCACGTGCCATGCATGTGCGCGTGGAAGGAGAAGGTGGCACGTGTGTGGCAAGTGCAGGAAGAGAGACAAGGTCGGGTCACGTGTCGTACACGTGACCTGGGGGTGGCAAGAGAGAGAAGCGAGGGTGCCATGTGGCATACCCATGGGCTTCCATATGTCACCCCAAAAATTTTTCAAAATTAAAAGAAGAAGAAAATTGGAAAAGAAATAGAAGGAGACCTCGGATTGGAAAATTTCCTTCATGAAGATTGTTCATCTCGATGAGATCTACATCGGTCATTCTTATCGATTGATCCCTAGGGCTTTGCCTGAAGTGAATCACTCGAAAAAGGATGCTTCAGGAGTATCTAAAGAGCTGGTGGACTGTCCGCATATATCTCGGGGTCCGAAGGAGCTTTAGTAACTACAAGGGAAAGTACGAGGTGCTTAGTTCGGGCTCTGAATTCTGCACATGCCTTCCTTCGTCTTTAATCGCTCTGTGGGTCTAGGATGAGATGGGCCCACGAAAAGGCACCCTCCGTAGTTTCATCAGCAAGAGGGCTCCGCACCTGAGCCTTTTGGTTTGATTCTAGGCCTGGGAAGCCTCTTTCTGAGAGCCATCTTCTGGAATCTTTTAGTGTGGCCAGGATACCCTGAAATAGAGAGATCCCTTTCCCCTGTCGAGAGTCGAGGATCTCAAGTTAATTAAAATCCGCTTAAGCTGCTTATAAGTCTGTCACCATTCATGAAGGAACATGAGCAAAAGAGGTCATCTATACAAAGTGGTATTTTTTGGGTTCCCCATGTGTATAGAAAACTGACTTTATGGAATTTTGTAATTTTTTGGTAATTTTAAAAGAGGATAAAAATTATAGAAAATACGATAAAATACAAGACACTTAATTACAAATTAATCTAAATTTTTTGGAATTTTAATAAAATAAGAAAATAGGGAGATAAAATAGAAGTACGAAACACGTGGATTTTGTACAGACTCATAACAGACACTCGGACACAACCAGTTTCTTTAATCTGAATCTTAATCTAGATCTGGATTTTTATTCAGAGCTTGATAAAATTTATATCAAAGAACAAAAGTGAAAAGGAAATAAAATTAAACGGTTTAATTATGTACATAAAAACTCAAGTCAAAAATCACAAAAAGCTAAAATGCGTAAAAGAGGACTAAAACCCAACTTTCTCATTTGAGCTCCGAATTTTATAAAATTTATCTTGTTTTGAAGGTATATAAAAATGGAGTACTTTAAAAGTGAGTGGACAAAAATCAGACACTATATGAGGAAGATATGCGTGTTTTAGCCCGTCAGATGTGAAATTTGGACTTGGTTTTATTAATCACTTATTTGAGTTAATGAATTTTTATATTTTTCTTTTTGTCCTTGTTAGAAATGTCAATACAATGAAAGTGGCTTTGGGTCAATTGGAGTTAAGATGAATTAATTTAAAATAAGGGAAGTTTGCAGCTTTTTAGGCCAATTTACACATTATGCAATTATGCATGATGAAATGCGAATATCATTTATACATGTATGAGTGCTAATGATGCTCTATTAATTATTAAATGCATATGGATTTGGAGAATAGAGCCTAATTGACCAATCTTATCATGATGAATACGAGATTCATCATACCCTTATACTTAAACCATGCTCGTTCCCGATCATCAACGAATGAATGACTTAGTTGGATACATCTCTGACTGTGCATGTGAATTTTCAAGGCTCGGTTCATAGAAGACTCTTAATTTGAGTGATCCTAAAATTTTGGGCTCAACCATGCTTTAATCAAAAGGAATCCAACTTCACCGTTTTATAGACTCTCTGTTTGTATATATAATATAAGTATATGACTTTTAGTGTACGACATTTCATGAGAGTCGAGTTAGGACATCACCCAAAGTTCCAGTCCAGGAGACTCTCCTTTAGACCTAATCCTCAACACTAGAGAATAAGTCTATTCTTCCTTCAGTCAACGGTCTCATTAGTTTGTCAGACATGAAAGTGTATATGGATGATCAGATGATGGAGGACATAGATTTTTATATATTTTTCTCTCCCTCACATTGGAACAAGAGACCTCTCGAGTACCTTATTACTCAACACATGTATATTTTTGTTGTTGATCAATGTGTCCGTCAAGAGAATTCGGAGTCGTTTGTACTTGTTTTTCTGGGAGTACACCGGGGCATGCCTCTTTTGAGTATCTATGATACCTTAGACACCCAAAATTGTATCAGTATACGATGCAGAGCCCTTTTTTGGTACTAGCCCCACTCCTTGGTACTAAGAGTGTTTGGTCCAAGTGGAAACTTTGAAAATAGTTGGGAGCGCATGCCTTTGGTGGAATCTCTTTATAATTTGATTTTGTAACGAATGAGCTTTTCTTTGAATATTTCTTTCTTTTATTTTCTTTTCTTTTTGTCTAGCTCCACTGCTTTTTACCCAAAAGTTGAATCACACTGATCAACAATTAAATTTTTTTCATCACACTTTGGCACATATGTAAATATCAAACGATAGTATGCGAACTTGTTTGCATACTAGCTAGGGTTTGCTGACACTCGGGCTTCTTGAAGCCTTCATTAATTTTAGCCCATTCTCAAACATCACTAGATCGGGTCTAGACTCAAATCTCAAGTTCTAGTTCCTCAAGTGATAACTCAACTCATCTCATCAATCATGCAATTGTGAAAGTGAGATGTTGATCATATTCTTTAAAGAGCAGAGATGAAGAGTGCAATATAGTGCTCAAATCTTTTAAACTAGGGAAGTGTGGATTATTAAATTCAAAACCCCGATGACTAAGGATGGTTAATTCAATCTCTCAAGATCTCAAAAATCAAGTGTCCTCAAATCCTCAAGCCTTGTGTTATAGTGAATGCGTCAAGAATATGTCAACCAAGAAATGCATGAGATTCTTGACGAAATGCGAGACCATGAGTGATTTTTTCCTTTTTCATGCAAAAAGGTTTTTTTGTTTTTTGTTTTTTTTCCTTTTTTTGAAAACCATGTCTTATTTATAGAAATAATTTAGTATAATATACATAATATACACAACTTGTACTCATCCCCGTTTTTAGATGAAAATAATGAAAGTACGAGCTATGGATAAAGTAAGTAGAATATATACAATACACCCCCATAAACTTAGCTTGTGTTATGCCCTCATGGCATAAAGAGAAATGGATACATAGCTCAAACTAAGTATAGTTGAGCCAAAAGAAAAGAAGTCAACATGCCTCCCTATACTTGGACTTTTGAGGGACTAAACATAGCAGGAAAGCATGAAATGAGGCAATCGAGGGTGAGGGAAAAAGAATACAAATACACAATGATATCGGTCCCCTATACTTAGGCTCAAGTCAACCTATGTATGAGAGGTAATCATAGGTGGGGGACCGAGGAGATGAACCGAGCGATGGATATACAGAAGAGTGATGGACTGCTTGAGTCTTTCGTCTAATACAGTGCCCTGAGAGAAGGAGATCTGGTCTACTTGCACTAATTGGTTGCTTGATTTAACAAAATGTTTAAGCAGCTGACCATTGACTATAAAAATTTGCTTGTTGTCTGTGGTCTCTGAGATCTCAACACTTCCGTTATTGTGCACCTCTCTCATGATGAAGGGTCGCGTCCATTTGAATTTCAATTTACCTTGGAAATTTTTCAATCTTACGTTAAGAACCATAATTTTTGCCCTAGGACAAAGGTCTTTATTCGGATGTTCTTGTTGTGCCATTTCTTCACTCCGTCCTCGTAAATGGTGTTGCTTTCATAGGCATAATTTCGAATTTTGGATAGTTCATTCAAATCCATATCCCTGTTCTTCTTTCCTTGATGACAGTTCCAATTGATCTTTTTGATTGCCCATTCTGATTTATGCACGAGTTCTGCGGGCAAATGATACGGCTTTTGATATACCATTCTAAATGGGGAGGTCCCCAATGGGGTCTTGTAAGCAGTCCGGTAAGCCCATAAAACTTGGTCTAGGAGTTATGACCAAATTTTTCTATCAAGCTGGACTAACTTCTGTAAAATTCCTCTGACCTCCTTGTTTGACATCTCAGCCATGCCATTGGATTATGGATGGTAAGGACTAGCAACACGGTGCTCAATATCATATTCCTTAGTCAACTTATTCACCTCCTGGTTGACAAAGTGGCTACTCCCATCAGATATTAATACCTTAGGGATTCCAAAACTTGAAATAATTTGATCTTTCAAAAACTTGCATATAGTCTTGTTGTCTACTACTCGAGTAGGGATAGCCTCCACCCAACTAAATAAATAATCTACTGTTAAGAAGAATATATTCAAATCATTTACTATTAGGGAACGGGTCCATAAAGTTAATACTCCATGCATCGAATACATTAAAATGATCATTGGTTGCATAAGTATGGCATCTTTGCGACCGATGGTTCCTTGATGGATCTAGGATTCATCATGCTAAAATCCATATATTAATCTCCTTACTTAAATAATTCAATAAAAATCACTGATAATTCATTGTTCTTAACCTGTATTATATTGTATATAAATTGTGTATAATTAACTTATATTCTAACTATATTTATTATACTTAATTACTATCAATTTTTTGTTTTTATTTCTTATTAAAAACTCATAAAAATTAGGTTAATTAATTATCTATAATGTCTTGACCTTTAAAAGAGATAAAAAATACAAAAAACCTCAAAAACCAAAAGTGGTATTTTTACCCTTTAAAAATGTACAAAAAATATTTTTGTACAAATGACCTCTTTTGGCTTTTTATCTAAAATAAAACTTGTAGATCTCATTGAAAGCTATATATTTTTATGTTTTGACTTTTTCCTAAATTTGCCTCTAACTATTTCTTTTAGATTTTTCTTTATTTTTCTATTTATTGATTTTTCTGGAGTGGCCTCGTGGCGCTCTCTGGCCACGTGGACTCTCCCTCTTCTCACAACTCGACCCCTCTTCTGGCTGTGGGATCACCTTCCCCTACCTCAATCTTTGTCATCCACTCTCGCTTCACTTCCAGTCATTAGATCTCCCCTAAGATCTGATCTTATCCTTTCATCCCCGCCTAAACCTCATCAACCCAATGTCCCTGATATCCTACGGAGAAGCTTTCGCCAAGTCACCCGTTCAACCCCCACCATAGGATAGGACTCCAAGTCCCATCTGAACCGCACGTCATCGCCTTTACCTCCACTGTTGGCTCAGATATAATGATATGATCTCATCCATTTTCCAGTTCCCCTACATAGGCCATTGGATCGCACACATCCTCCTCCTCCCACGAACCCCCCCCCCCTCGTACGTTACACCTCACAACTGCTGCTCCCCCTTCCTAATTTAGCTCTTCCATCACTATCGCTCCCTGCTCCATAACGTCACCTCCACAAAGCCATTACCTCCACCCTCTTCACACACCTCACCAAAGCTCCATCTATCACTCAATGCCATCAAGGCTCCCATTGGAAACCCCTACGGTAACCACCTGCAACACTACCACCTTCGTCTATAAATACCTCTGTTCCACCTCCTCGTCACCCCGTCCACCAAACTACAACCTAAAACCTAGCCCCTCTCCACCTCCCTGTGATAGATAGAGGTGAATGAGGGGCCATCATGGTCCTTTGGCCAGGTGTTGACCCATGGTCAAACTCGACCATGTCGCGGCTGCCCTAGCATTGCCAAGCTCGCTAGTGTTGCTGACTAGCTAGAGCGATGACCCGAAGTTCCCCATGAACCTCACCCAAGCTCTGCTCTGCTTCTTCTTCCTCCTTGAATCCCTCGGGTGAGAATTTATGCTTTTTATTTTGTTTCTCAAAATTTTTCCATCACCAAAAATGCTCTCTCCATAGCACGATCATCCATTTAGCTTCGCCACCCATCCCTCATCTTTGTTGCATCCTCCGCTCACATTTACTCCTTATCCAAAGCCCCAACCACTCTGCCCTAACTCCCCTTCGGTCTGCCGAAGTTGGAGACCAGGTCTCCCATTTACTCTACCCGCACAAGACCCCATTCCACCTCACTCGCACGCGCATCTTCGACTATACGACTAACTTTTGCATGTGCCTTCAATGGCTGGATGTCGCGCCTCTTCTCCGATCTCGAGCAGCATCTCCGGTGGCCTACATCAATTGCTACCAACATCTACCCTCGTAGCTCTGCCTTCCGTCAGTCGTCTTCGCATGATGCCCACGAAGCTCCGATGACCTTATGCGACCACAGAGGAGCATAGAGGGGTTCTAGCGAGCTCGTCGGAATCTTGTTTACGCCGTCCCTCCTTTGACAGAAGATGAAGTATAGGCGTCATTGGATGGCACCTCTCAGCAGCCATCCAACGACCTAGACGGGTCCACGTCACCTCCCACTAGACCTGTAGATTCGTACGATCTGAGCCACATGCCAAAGCCATCAAGAGCTGCCACTGTGCCACATCTTCCCGACGCTGCGCCTCTCCTGAGCTTGGCTCCTCACGTGCCTGGCATGGAGGGAGCTAGGTAATTTGCAGAAGAACCCCCAATTATTCCCAAAATTACAATGAGGTCCTCAAACATGTGCCTTACGTGCGTGCTTGGGAATTTTGCACAAATGTCCAACCAAGTTTCGATATTTACATCCATGCCCCTACATGCTTATGGAAAATTATAGAGGGCCCTGCAAGTTTTAGCATTTGCAAATAGGTCCTTCTAGGGGCCTATTTGTAATTGTTATCTTTATTTTTATGCATTTTTATTACATTTATGCCCCTGCATTATTTCTTTCATATCTTGAGCATTTTAGTTCTAATTCGCATGATTTCAGTTTCATTTTGTTGCTTATTCCAACCTCTATCTAATGATTTCTGGATTTGACACTAAATTAATGGGATGAATTTTAATTTTATATAGTGTCTCTTTCTTGATAACACTTGCCATTATTAGAGGCTTGCTATTATTTTTAGGCTCATTTTGACTCTGGGATTAAATCAATTTATGATCATTGCTTCTATATTCTATGGGAAATATCTGTAACTAACTGTGTGCATTTTGTATTGTATTTCATTATTCATGCATTAAGTTAACACATAATCTTATAATTGCATTGAAAAATAACATAAAAATTGCATCTCTTTCATGCATCATTACTTACATTATTTTTCCTGTATTTTGTGGTGCATCTACATGAAGACCATAAACTAGAAGATAATCACACATCAATGACAAAATTTGATAAACATATTAAAAAGTCTCATGTTATTGAGTTCGACCTTGGTATGCTTGCTAAGTAAAATGTCCACATATTCGAAGATGTGGTCTTTGTTGAACCAGATTTGCCTCTTGTACTACGATAACACGGCTATGTTAAAGAGGCAAATCTGACGTTCATCATCCCTCCCATTTCTCTGATAGATCAGACATGACCTGAGAAAATTATAGGCATCCTTAAACAAGGTCGGCCAGTAAAATCCATATTGTAGCATCTTCTCAACAGTGCTCTTCCCGGAGTGATGTCCTCCTACCCCCAAGCTATGACAGAGATTGAGGAAACTTTGGTATTCCTCTTGAGGAATACATCTCCTCCATATACAATCTGGTCCTTCAAAGAAAAGGAACGGATCCTCCCAATGGTAGTGTCTGGCTTCCGACTTGAGTCGGTCGATTCTGTTCTTGGGCCAACCTTGGGGAACTTTCTTGGAGAGAAGATAGTTTACCATGTTAGCATACCATACGATAGAGTCAATAGCACAAATTGACTCATCTGGGAAAGTTGCACGGATGGATTCAAACTTAGGGATTTTATTTTGTTTGATCTGTGATATATGATCAGCCACAACATTCTTAATGCAAGGTTTATCTTTAATCTCCAAATCAAATTCCTGACGCAATAGTATCCATTGGAGGAGACATGCTTTGGCATCTTTTTTTGTCATAAAGTATCGGGTGGTTGAGTGATATGTGTATACTGTCACTTTAGATCCTAGAAGTATAGATCAAAATTTCTCCAAGACAAAGACTACTGCAAGCATTTCCTTTTCGATTACAGTGCATTCTTTCTGAGCCAGATCTAAAACCTTGCTTGTGTAGTGGATAGAATACATGATTACATCTTTTCTTTGCCTTAACACAGCCCCTACTATGAAGTCTGAAGCATCTTTTATGATCTCGAAGGGAAGAGGCCAGTCAGGGGCTTATAGGATGGGAGTCACAATGGTCCTCTTTTTGAGCAGCTCAAAGACTTCAAGACACTTATGATCTACAAGGAACTCGGTTACTTTCCCTACAAGATTAGTTAGCGACCAAGCTATTTTTAAAATTTTTTTAATAAATCTCCTATAAAATCCGACATGCCCTAGAAAAGACCGCACTTGTTTAACATTGGTAGGTGGCTCAAGTTTCTTGATCACATCCACATTGTCAATGTCCACCTCCATTCTCTTCTTGGAGATGACGTGCCCCTACACAATGTCCTCTTTTACCATGAAATGGCTTTTATCCCAAGAGAGTACTAGATTCACTTCCCTATACTTTTAGAGGAATCGATTCAGGTGCGTTCTGCAATCATCGAATGAATCACCATGGACTGAGAAGTCATCCATGAAGACTTCCAGGAAATCTCCAACCATTTTGGCAAAAACCGCATCATGCACCGTTGTAAGTAATTTAGTGTGTCGTATATACAGAAATGTGGGGGAGTGGATGTATAGAAATGAGGTGTGTGCATGTGTGTGAGAGGGATGGTAGATCATCTAGTGATCTACCTTTCTTTTCTTTTTTATATTTTTTTACACATGCGGGCCCTCGAACAAGGACTGTTAAAAGTGCACATGATACTTTTTTACAACAGAATACATGAATGAAAGTACTGACTAAAGTTCTCAGAATCCTCCTTGATTTTCTTTTACAGCCTTCTCAATGGAAGCTCCGACTCCAAGCCTCCATATGTCTCAAGTATCTAGATTTCCATGGGCCCTACCACAAAAGAATAATGTTAGAAAATATCAAGAACAATAATCAATAACATGATGAAAAGACCTATAAATTTGAAAATATTCACAACAAAAAGTATTTCAAAATTTGACAAATAAATAAAGGTGAGCATGTCCCCAACAACGATGTCATTGAATGATTTCGAAGATAGCCTCTTTAATTATCTAAAATTGTAGTATATGAGACGATCTTTGGTCAATCAAAAATCACAATCTTTGAATGTTGTGAGTATTTTTACTTGGTAAGTGCCCTGAGGTCGAACATATCGAACAATAATTTTTAGTTGCGTGTTTTTAAATTAGTTTAAATAACTAATGAAATGCTTGCTTAATTTCTGTGTCAGAAAATAAAGAGAAAATGCGATGAAATGGAATGCAATGCACATGAAATAACAGAGACAATGAAGCACCAAATATATGATGGTGATTTAGTTCCTCAAATAATATGATCAATAAATCCTTAAAAGATTTTCATAGATCCAAAGAGATTCAGGATAAAAATTTCCAATCAAATTAAAGATATAAGCAAGGAGATTAGTCGATGAATAATTCAGTCATTCAGGAGATCAAGAAAATAATCTTCGAATATATGCGATGATCTCAACAATCTCTCAAAAATAATTCTCAGATAAATAGAATTTCATCAGCTAAAATCTCGAAAATTAGATAAAAATATCCTCGAATACACCCCTACAAAGATTAATCTTTAGGAATATTCAACAATGGTCACAAGGAATTAATCGAATTAAATTCCTCAACTAAATTCCTACAAAAGATATCGTTATTTTTCTCCACAAAAATAAGGCACAAATATGTCAATTATTAGCTTGCATAAATCAAAATCACTCCTCAAATAATCATCATTAATAAATATTCTCTGATATTTCAAAATATATATAAAATGAAAGAGCACAGAATAAGCTTCAAAAAGACATATCATGCGTTAAAAGCGGAGTTCATATGGAGAAGATATGCTAAAATAAAGATCTAGGGACTAAAATGCAATGAAAGATAATGTTTCCTTTTTAATATGGTCCCTAAAGGGACTTATCTGCAATTTTGGAAATTTGGCTGGAGTCTTCTACAATTTACCCCTAGCGAGGGTATTTTACAAATGACAAAACAATGGAAGGCCTTCGTGCAAAATTCTCAGAACCGCATGCACATTGCACGTGCTTCCTAAGGCGTGGGTGTATGCACGATTGATTCAAGAACCATGGGTATTGGTGAAATTTACCCCACAGGCATGTGCCTTGCACGTGGTGCAAGAGACTCGACAGTGGAGGTTGAGGCTCGGGTAGAGCCTGGGGTCCGCAGCTAAGGAAGGGGGGCACCCGAGGCTCCATGTGGAGAAAGCGCGCTTCGAAGGGTTCGAGCCTCAAGGCTAGGGCTAGGGCTCAGAACCGGATGCGTGGCGCGTAATGGGGCGTAGGATCAAGGGATTTCCCTTAATCCAATGGTTGTGGTCTGTCGACGGAGGGCCTTCGCTATGGTGGTCGAGATAAGGGCTCCACCTGGTGGTTGGCGTGGGTGTGAGGTGGAGCCGTCATGCAAGGTGATGCTAGAGAAGGGCACAGGGACGAAGTGTGGCGGAGTTAAAGCGGAGCACATGGAGAAGAAACTGGACATGTTGTGCTCATCCTTAGGTATCATACGCCCGAGGTCAATACGGTGGGCGAGCGGCGAAGCGAGGGCAGTGTGCGCACGTTGGCGGTGGGCGAGCGTGTGGAGATCTGTCTTGCATGGGACCTGCAAGGGATAGTGGAAAACAACGGGAAAAGGGGGAACAGAAGCTCCTACCTAGATGGAGGAGAAGGAGTTACAACTCCGACCTTAGTGAGGCCGGAGATGAAGGGGGCTTTGAAGGATAGAAGGGAAGACAGGGGAGGTAAGTTGTGAGTTGATCGAGACAGAGAGGATTGTCTGGGGGAGGAGGAATCTCCTCTGCTCTTCACTCGAAGATCCTACGACAGACATGAGCTCTTCAGCTCTAGTAGCTGTAACTCGACCTACGAAATAGATCAAGGATTGCACCTCACCTCAGGTTCTCGTCCTCACATAGTCAGAGTTCCTCCGGATAAAGAGGAGCGTACTGGGGAATAGGTGTTTAAATGGTGGACAGGGAAGACTGCTGGCGAGAGGTGGGGTTTTATAGGAACGGCGAGAAGGGTAATGGCTAGGGACGTTACAAGGTGAGGCATTATGGGTAGGAGGAGCCACAGTGGTGGCTGGCCTCGTAACAGTCGGAAAGGGAGTGTAGGCGACGACTGCCATTACGAGGGAGGCGGCGACGATTACGAGAAGGGCGCAAGCGGTGTAGGGAAGGGGATGGGGTGGAGGTTAAGTGCCGCGTATGTATGCATGGAAGGAGAAGGCAACACGTGCATGGCACGTGCGGGAAGAGAGACAAGACACATGACCTGGGGGTGGTAGGAGAGAGAAGCAGGGTGCCATGTGGCATGCCTAGGGGGCTGCCACGTCACCCCAAAAATTTTCAAAATTAAAAGAAAAAGAATTGGAAAAGAAATAAAAGGATAGCTAGGATCGAAAAATTTCTTTCACGAAATTTGTTCCTCTTGAGGAGATCTATATCTTTCATGAAGGAACTAGCGGAAAAGAGGTCATTTGTACAAAATGGTATTTTTGAGGTTCACCATATGTATAGAAAACGACTTTTTGGAGTTTCGTAACTTTTTGGTGGTTTTAAAAGAGGATAAAAATTATAGGAAAATATTATAAAATACAAGACACTTAATTACACATTAATATATTTTTTTATTTTTAATAAATAAGAAAATAGGGTAATAAAATAGAAGTACGAAACATGCTAATTTTGTGCAGACTCACAATGGACACTCAGACACAATCAGTTTCTTTGATTTCAGTCTTAATCTAGATCTGGATTTTTATGCAGCTTGATAAAACTTTCATCAAAGAACAAAAGTGAAAAAGAAATAAAATTAAAAGGGTTAATTATGTATATAAAAACTGAAGTCAAAAATCGTAAAAAGCTAAAATGCACAAAAGAGACCTAAAACTCAACTTTTACATATGAGCTCTGAATTCTGTGAAATTTATTTTGTGTTGAATGTATTCAACAATGGAGTACTTTAAAAGAAAGTAGACAAAAATCGGACACTAAGATATGCGCGTTTTAGTCCGACAGATGTGAAATTGAGACGAGTTTATTTGTCACTTATTTGAATTAGTAATTTTTTGTATTTTTTAGTCTTGTTAATAATGTCTATATAATGGAAGTAGTTTTGGGTCAATTGGAGTTAAAATGAATTGATTAAAAAATAAGAGAAGCTAGCAGCTTTTTAGGCCAATTTATACATTATGCAATTTTGCATGATGAAATGCGGATATTATTTACACATGTATGAGTGTAATGATGCTTTATTAATTATTAAATGCACATGGATTTTGAAGAATGGAGCCTAATTGACCAATTTTAGCATGATAAATACGAGATTCATCAGTTGCATATGAAATCTAATTGGATTAGGAGCTTTACATTGAGAAAGTGATAATCAAAATTATAATTACCATTATCTTTGATTATCTATGTGAGAATATATGAATATGATTCACATAGTTGGCATTATGTAATGCAGATATAGATCCATTATAATTAGTATTAATATGAATATAATTCATATTTATTATGGAGTCGTATGTAAATTCACATAATAATTACTATTGATGTGAATTGATTTCATTTTTTTCATCGAATAAATGTAAATTAGATTTATATTTTATTTTTAGAGTAATAAACTTGATGTATTATATTAGAGGATAATTTGTTAATTGTCCCAAAGATATAATTGTGAATTATCATCATAAGATAAATCAAGAATTATCAGAAGATAGCCAGTGAATTATCTCATATGATAATCCAAGAATTATCATGAGATAATAATAAAATTATTCTAAGTTATAATTGGTAATTATCAAGAGAAATAATTCCACAATTATCAAAGACCAAATTCAATAAAAAACAAATAATGAACTGATTTTTTGTGTAGAAAAATCCCAACTATTATCTCATGTGTCAGTATACCCTATGGCTATATAAAGAAGGCTTGAAGTTCTTTCTCAGTCATTCAATTTCAATAATTCTAGTCCCAATTCTAAGAGGAGAAAATAAAGAGACGAATCTCTTTATTATTCTCAAAGTGGCCATCCTATAACCCATATCCATCCGGCCTTTGACTGTCCACCACATCTCCCCTTCTCCTTACCATTGGCTTACCCAATTACGAGTGGATGACTTCCTCTCAATGCTTCATGCTTGAGAAGATGAAGTTGATTTTATAAGATGAAAACAATAGAAATATGATCTATTTAGATCACTTTTGGCATGGATTATTGGTAGAGAGAATCATTTCTCGATTATGCGGGAGGATTGAGACTCATTATCGTGGCTCCAAGTGCTACCATCGTCAGATTGGACTTGATTGAGGAGGTTTCTTCTTTTAGAGATTACATGCACCAAAGAGTAAATCCCTATCTTGTCTATTTTACGAAATGGTCTAGAAATAGTTTTCATATCCATGTAGTTTCGCATCACAACTCAAATCTGTTCTGCGATTGTAATTTCCTTCATACGATGAACCTTGTATTTGTCAAATTGATTTGTATTTTTCTTGTTCTGTGAGGTACGAGGTTAAACCTCTATTCACAAAAATCACATTCTAATCATTTGTAAACAATAAATTTCTCATTCATAGGTATTTTTATGCTTTTTTCGCTATCATTCATTCATATATTACTTGCCCTATCATTTAGGATTATCGTTAATCTAAAGGATATAACATTTGGTACTTTTGTTTATATTTGTGTATTATAGTTATATGCATTCACCTGCATAAAAAGTTAATTAGAATCATAAAAATATATAAATATTATTTCCATTGCTACCACCCCTTAGTTCAGCTAATATATTGTTCAGATTTGATTTATGCAGATTGATTGGCGGCGTACATACATCCCTCAACCTCGCTAATCCAGGGATATGTTGGTAATTTCAAATCCACACACCTATATAAATATATCAACAACTCTAATATCACAACATAAATAGGTCCTTGAGACAGTAACTCATTGTACTCCTCTAGGCATATTCATGAGAATAGAAAGAGAGAGTTTGGTGTGGGCAATTAATCACATCGTTGAACTTGTATAAATCAGTATGTTGTGTTACTATGCATGATTTTTATTTTGTCAGTTATATTTTGTGCCTTGTTGATGGCATTTATTTTTAATAGTAAATCTTAATATATGTTAATTTATTGAAAACATGAAGAGTGTATTAGCTTATTATTAACATAAATGGATACCTACAAAGATAATTCACATATGAACCTAAGTATACATATACAAGGTGGATTGCACATACTATTAAAACAACTTAATGCATTCATTTGTGATCAAGCAAAATTCGGGTAATGAAGGTAGAGGTATAGCCGAGGTAGATTATTACAAAATGATCTTAATTTATACGTATATGATCTACACTCGTGGTGATATTAGTAGCTATTAGAACAATATGCAGACACATATAAACACCATATATTGAATAACTTCATTGATTACATCGAAATAGGAGGCAAGCGGGCAGGGACAGCGCCGTTAGTCCTTTTTGAGTTGCAAACTCAATCATTCTAAACACTACATCCGTAAATCAAGTAATAACTCACATTACTATTCATGACTTTTTGAATCCTATTCAAAAGATCAACAACTTCTGGTGCTAAGAAACAAACGATATGAAATGCATATCATCATATGGCAACTAACATATCAAATAATCTCCCGCAACGAAAGCTGTCAACTTAAAGATAAAATCTTATCAAAAAAAATTATCTTATCAAAAAAAACTTAAAGATAAAATGCTTTTTTAGGTCAACCTAAAGAGAACTTCCCAACCCTGGATGGGCGAGCCTCTCTAGCTTTCAGCCATTAATATATATGCACGCAGACACGGACAAACGTACACACACAGCACAAAAGCTTCCATTCTGCATTTTCCTCACAATAACCACAAACAATAGCCCTTCTTTTCTCTCTCCCTCTCTTTCTCCGTTTTTCCCGATCTATGGCGAAGGGCTCTTCCCAATCGCAGGTCTCCTCCTCCGCCTCCCGCCCGGCCGGCCCTCGCGGCGCCGCGCCTTCGGCCGCCGGCATCCGCCGCCGCCGCGTCTCCTCCTCGGCGGGCGGATCGACCAACTTCAGCGGCGGCGGCGCCGGCAGCAACATGCTGCGGTTCTACACGGATGACGCTCCGGGCCTCAAGATGACGCCCACCGTCGTCCTCGTCATGAGCCTCTGCTTCATCGGCTTCGTCACCGCCCTCCACGTCTTTGGCAAGCTCTACCGCAGCAGATCCGGCGCTTCTCCTTGATACCGAGGTCCTTTTTTGAGATGTTGTAGGATGACGATCTCCTTCTTCCTCTTCTAGTTGTTGTTGTTCTCTTTGATCTGATGTTTTCCGAACGAATCGAGTCCTGTTTGATGCCCTTTTGTTTTGCTTTTAGGGTTTAAATCGATAGGTGTTATTTTAATATCCATCATATGAGTTGTTCCATCTTGACATCTTTTTTGAAATAATTGTTAGATTGATTATTGGAGAGATCCGGTTTGATTTGCAATCCGCTGAACGATCTGTCGTTTATGCTGGAGATCGAGATTTAAAAGATCTGCTAAATGGTGAGATGTTGTGTTTGGACGTTTCCAGTGTCGATCATCTCGAGGCCTTTCCATCTGATTGTTGAGCAATAAGCAATTCTTTCCATCTGATTGTTGAGCAATAAGCAATTCAAAACATGCAATTGATGGTTACCGGAGGAAGGCATGGTTGTAATCCCACCAGTGACATTATATTAGGATGATCACGTTCGTGGTTAGATGTTAAGGGCGATTGCTGTTTAAAATCGACCATCAATCATGCGGCATATGGATGGGTGGGAATCACAGAGAAAAAGTAGATAGTTGTGTTACCTATTTCCCTATGATCTCTTTACCCGTTGTAGTTGGTGCTTAATCTTGGGTTATTGGGAAAGATGAATGTATGCACCATTAGAACATCTATGAGCAGTAGATGACAAGCACTAAGGGAAACCCATAAATGTGGTCCTTTTGTTCTGTAATCAAAATCCAGTTACGAAATGAAATGTGATGGATCTGTTGTTTAGAGGAACAAATCTGCTTAGCCAATATCAGTTAATGCGAGATGGGTTTAATTTGGTTTAGATTTCATCTTTGATGTAAGGATTTGAATGCATATTATGATTCTAGATTGAAATGCAGATGTAAAAAAACGGCTCCTGTATGAACTGATATTAGACACCCATCCTCCATTTGCTACGATCTCCAAGAGAGTATTGTTCATGTTCGTTGATTTTGGATTATGAGTTGGAGATTTAGATATACTGTAGATGGATTTGGCTGCATCTGCAGCCCTTGTTGGTAGGGATGTTCAAAATCTTTGGGTCAAATGGGTACCCGACCCAACCCAATTTTTTGACCTTAACATCACGGGTGCCCGACTAAAATCTTTGGGTCGGGTACCCATGAAAAGCTGACCCGCTCATGGCCCGGTACCCATGAAAAAACCCATGGAAAAACCAGGTACCCGGACTTTGAGTTTGCCCGGCATGGCTGCAACCAGACCCCATCGGGCCACAGTGTCCCACCTTTCTGAATCCTCACGTCACGATTTGGTCTTACTCGATTCCCCCCATTAGGCCACACGAGTGAAGATAAGAAGGGGGAGAGATGCGCAATTGCAGCAGCAGCTGCTGTCACACGTGTGTGCGGAGATAGGTGCGACCAACCAATCATGGGAGAGAAAATTGCTCAGCAGGTGTTGCTAGGGTCGTTGCCAGCGCGTGGAGGGAGAGGAAAGGAACAACAGTTGCCACGGAGGGGAGGAGGGCTCTGTCGTCGCAATGGAGAAAGAGATGAATGAGAGGGGACCTGCAACGGTGGTAATTGATTGGGGGAAGGGGAGAACCGTGGAATGGGGAGAAGGGGAACCCGTTGGATCATCTTTGATCCAATGGCCCCAACTGCAATTGTGTATAGCAGGCGCTGAAACCTTCGTGATGTTATGAGAGGTGGATAGCCATTAGATCTTAATTGATCCAATGGTTAAAAAGATTGTGGGGTAGAAATTGAGGTTGATGTGATCAAGGGAAGATTTATTTAGCCAAAAATGGAGTTGCTGGAAAATATTTCTTAACTTTTGTCTACATGTCCTTTATATTTTGCTAACGGCAATATATACAATATCTTAAAGGGTAAAATGTGTATGCCCCCTAGGGGGAGCTAACTTAGCTCCCCCCGCCCTTTTTTTCACAAATTTTTTTATTTTTTTTGAAATCTAAAACCGTGTAAATTCATTATTAAATCCCTATATTATGTCATTCAAATTTCATTCGAAACAGAGACTCGTACGACCTCCATCCAAACGGGGTCGATTTAAAAAATCGTGTTACCGTTAAAAAAATGACTGTCTGGATGGAGGCCGTAGGAGTCTCTGTTTCACACGAAATTTTTATGACATAATATAGGGATATAGTGATGAATATTCACGGAAAAAATTTTCAAAAAAAATAAAAAAATTTGAAGAAAATAGGGCGGAGGGAGCTAAGTTAGCTCCCCCTAGGGGGCAGCCCCATTTTCCTCTATCTTAAAACTTTACAAAATAGAAAACTCAACAAAATCAATAATATGTTACTAGTAAACTTTATATGAAAGTGCACGACGGTACATGTGATAAAGAATGTCAAAGGTCATTTGTTTTGATAAGTTCTATTTTAATTACATTGCAGATGTTTGTTGTAGTGACCTGCGGGTACCCGCGGATACCCGTTACCCATTCAAATAATTCAGGTCTCCGTTAAAATCGAGTACCCGTTGAAATGGGTCAGATCGATCCGTTGACCCTGTAATAATGGGTCAGGGCGGGTCATGATTGAATGGGCCGGGTACCCGCCCCATGAGCACCCCTACTAGTTGTTGGGTATAGTTCTGATTGTTTTTATGAACTTCATATCTTGCTTTTATTTTCAAAAGTTTATTACTGAACATTGGGTATAGACCAAGTCTACACAGGAAGTACATGCTGATATTACGTAGAAGAGACTTTCATGATCGATTTGCCTCGTGTTCATATGGTACCTGGTGTTGACCAGGATTGCTGCAGCAGCGTTCAGATTAGGACAGCCTGGTGCATATGTGCTTGCTATGTGAGATCTGGAGATAGGTCAGTCGGAATCTCACTTTATTTCCTGCAAATGGCTGTATCCATGACTGAAACATGTGGCGTCCTCGTGAAGATGACATTTTCTTAATGCCTTCATGGCCTCTTTGTATAAATCAGCTAATAAATTTACGTCTGCAATGCTAGTATCAGAGTTTAATGCATTGTGACGGGTATTGGAGTTTAGCTGGCTATGGAAGGAACCATGTCAATCCTTTTTGAACAGTACTCTTACTCATTTGGTATCTGGGTTGGGTTGGAAACTTGGAGTAACATCTTTTGAACAATAGTTGTTTGGATGGTTAGGAGGGTTAGAGATGGTTGGAATGAGAAATAAGATGTGATGCCACATTGATTAGTGTAAAGATGGATCCTTGATACAAATGGATCCATATACATGAATAGTGTGGTATATCAATAATGAATCAACAATGATGGGAGGTGCATATAACGGTTCTTCAACAGCCTATGAACAATGAATTATGTGATAAAATTCACTTGAATGGTCTATTATTTGAGTATGTGAATTTGTGTTTTACGGATGTTCTGGATGTAGTTTGGACTTTGGACATTAGATCTGATGCTTGTTTGGACATTTTAGCTGCGTTGCTCGTTACAGATCCTATATTTAGATGCTTATGTGGAAGCAATGGCAACTAATTTTGAAGACAACTCTAATCGATGGCAGCCAAAACGTTGGCAAAGTTCTTTGGCCAGAAAATAATACTTGGCTGCAAGATATATATGGCTGAAAACCGTGTCCAGTCACAAAGATTCCGTCAACTTAATGTGATTACAAACTTGGAATTTAAATCCTATTAACTATTTTTCGACAAAGTAGAAGAAGTCAAATTTCGAAAAAGACGATGCCTAAACCCACTCATAAACTAGACAGGTTACAAAATCAAAACTCAAACCACTTTGGAGTTCATACTATTAATTCTTACCGATACCTCAGTGGGAATGAAGTTCGCGATAATCTATTGATTTTTAACCGGACTTCTGAGACACTGTTAAATTTGCTCTCATTAATCTTGTCAGCTCTCTGTTTCTCCAAACTCCCGAAATCACTCTTTTACGAAGAATGCACTTTATTATCTTTGGGAGCTTCGTGGGATCATTCGTTTTCTGTTCTTGTGTGCCTTTCTCCATAGAAATATCATCCATATATAAAGGACCTTCCGGAAACCTGTATGCTCTCTAATATATGTCATTGATTCGGTAACGTCTATGAATGCATGCATGCATTAACACATTGATATCATAATTTTCATGGTAATTAACTTATTAATGAAATTATGAAAATTTAGGAATGTGTGATCGAAAGGAGGCTAAGTAACTTTCCAAAGTAATAAAATACTAATTCGGATTCACTTCTGGTCGTTCAACTATTGAAGCTAATCACCTGAGGAGATTTATAGAGCTAAAAGGAAGAAACTCCATATGATTTTTATTGATTTGAAGGAGACATGATTTAGTTTCATATGATATCTTGTGGAGAGTTTTGTAAAAGAGACGAGTGCTCGTCCTGTATATTTAACCTTATAAAAGATATGTATGATGTGCTTCATCTTGTGTAATGGTCTAGTTGGAAAAGACTGACTATTTTAACATCAACATCGAACTACATCAAGGTTTAGCTTTGAGTTCTTTTCCTTATACTATGATAATGGATGAATTGACTAATCACATTCGGGATGAGATACCTTGGTGCATGTAGTTTGCCGATGATATTATGTTTGTTAATGAGACTAGAGATGAAATAAAGGAGAAGCTTGAGGTTTGGAGGCATGCCTTGGGGACTAGGGATTTTTGTTTAAGCAAGGCGGTTCTGCTGGAAGTTTCTTCCACCTTGTTGTGGGTAATATGGCTTGATAATCGTGTTCTAACCTTGGGATTATCCCTAATGGCGGGTCAATTGTTGTTCGTTTCTCCACATACCATTCATCTCCTGAATTTGTGGAGGTGGAAAGAATGGTTCGACATAAGGTATCTGGGGCTCGGGATGGTAAACGACCATCTGTGGTTGCGACTCGTGGCGGTTGCGTTGGTGCCTACATGTAATAAACATACTGGATTGCTTAAGGTTGTCCTTGTCTTGGCTGAGGCGGTTATTGTAGTGTATGCTCCTTCTGCTCAATAAGAGTCTCGACTAAGGGGCTCGCTGATTGACATGAATTGATGGTGCTTAACAATGGCTCCAACTGCTTGGTGAGCTGGTCGAGTTTGTCCAGTGATTTGGTTTTTTAATTGATCACAACCAGCTTTTATAGGTCTTGTGATCGCTTCTCGATGATATCAACCTTGGACAGATGGCTCCCAATGATACTCAGGTTGGATCTCGCATCTATGTCCTCTGCATGTGCAGCCATGTTGACAGGTTTATAGCAGACCGACGATGTCTTCTGGTAAGATCTGGATGAAGAAAAGGCAGATTCTCCTTCTGCCATTTCTTTAAAAATTTACCATCAACATCTTCGTCTTTATTGAAGTTCGAGCCACCACATGCAACACAGACCAACCTCTAGCTCTCTTGAGTGAGTCTTCCAAAGAAATGTTGGACCAGGCTGGTCTTCGGGATATCATGGTGGTGGCGTTCTCCTAAAGGTTTTGTATCTTTCTACGCTTCATGAATACTCTCGTGGGGTTGTCAGGAAAAGTTAGAGATCACGGCATGCATCTGATTGAGATGGTCGAGAGGGTAGAATTTGTGGAGAAAAGCTGACTTCAGATCCTCCCAGGTAGTCATCACCTTCCCCTCATGGTTGATCCAGTAAAGCGCCTTATCCTGAAGACTAAATGGGAAGGTGGTCATCTTGAAAACATCCAACGAAATATTGGGGTAATGGGTAGTACAAGAGATGCGGTCGAATTGGTGCAGATGGATGTATGGTTCTTCATTGGTGTTCCCGTGAAATGAATGGAGAAGTGATAAGAGATGCGGCTTCAGCTCGAAGTGTCTGTGGATTAGTGGAAACTAAATCCACTCAATCACATGTCCAGTGCCAGGGTTGTATGTATGCTTTAGTATTGGCTTCGGTTTTTCTCTCCTCGCATCTCCCCCTCCTCCATGGGTCCTCCCACAGACCGGTCATCATCATCATCATCATTTATATGTTTATCATCCTCTCCTCCTCCTTAAGTCTCTCTTTCCTCTTATCTTCTCCTCATATCATTTACCATTTCTTGAAAGGTGACTTAGTCTAATACTTGATTAGTTAACTGTTGCTGAATAGCCTAAATTGATGTGAGTAGCTGATTGTTCACTTTATTCCATTATGTGCCCTGATTCGAGCTCGGTTGTTGCAGTCCCTTCCCTTGTCCTTTTGGAGCCATCTCTAAATATGACTACATCTTGAGATTCAGATCAGGTTCTTAGTATGAAATAGTAAAGATGCCCCAATCAATCTGAAAGCAAGTATTATATGTAAAGAAGAGTTCAAAAATAGGGTCAATTCTGAACTTTATTAAAGATGGAGAAGTGTAAGGAGTGAAATCAATCTCCATCCAAAAGGGATAGAACTCGGGAAGAGAGTTTTTCCTATCTATTTGAGATAGAAGAAGCAGGAGATGATTTGCAAGGTCTGAATTGGTATATCTAGAATCTCCACAAATTATTGGAGATGTCGGATCCATGGAATCAGTGTGGATGTCGGTGGGCTCCCGACTAAACCATTCATGAGTTGACTTCTTGAGACAGAAGAGGAATAGATGAGGAATGGGGAATATGATGACCAACAAGAGGATAAAATGAAGAGAAAATAAGAAGAATGCAAGAAAAGTAAAAAGGGAAAGAAAACAAAAGTAAAGAAAAGTGGTGCAAGTGTACATGACTGAACTTTGACCTAAAACTAAATCCAAAAAAACCTCAAAACAATGATTCACCAACCCAACACATGTGAAGCTATAAGAGTTCGACTATTTTTATCTCTTCAGTTTTAATTACTATTTAGGCAATCTTGTAGCTTGTCCTTAGATGTTAGACCTATAAAAGAGTGAGTACTGCCAGAAAAGTATATCGTACTTCCCACTTCCTTTGTAACATGTAGTATGTACTTTTTAGAGGTCGTTGATATTGGTCATGGGTCGGCTACTCAGCCAAAGAATAAGAGTAAGGAAGCCAATAGTGGCAAATCAAGTACTTCAGAACTAAGTCTGCAAGCAGAAAAGGTCCTACTCGGACGTGGAATGATGAGACAGACACCCCTGTGAGGGGGTGGCTTATGCTAAATACTTCAGAGTAGGTCTGAAAGCAAACAAAGCCCTACTCTCCCATGTATGAAAGAAGCGTCGATACTTCCCCGAGCCCAGATAATAATCAAGGCAGTTATAGACTTGGTTGTTGGCTCTAATCCTTAGGGGCCACGCCTTGTTCTGTCTAAATTGTACCTGAAATAATGTGGACTTTATGAACCCAAGACAATGACGTCTGTTACAAATTTTATTTAGGTCAAAGTGTTATTAGCAGACGTTTTTTTTATTCACTTTTTTGAGTAATTCAAAACAAACGTCAATGATTTTTTTGGATTTTCTTTGATTACAAAGTTAATCAAAACTAGAGGAGAAATTGGAAAATCAATGCAAGTATTATGATGCTAGAAAACTCATCATCGTGATGAATGATGTATGCTCAAATAGAAGACTCGCAGTGCTTCCCAGCTCTCTCTATATGGGATGCTAAACAAGAATTTAAATTTGCACTATATGATATATGCAAATCGTTGAAATCATCCTAAGCAATAATTATATTAGCATGAAGACCAAATTTGATTTCTCTAAGTCCAAACGTATCAGAGACTATAGGGGTATGAGATAATTAGAGATTTGAACCTAAATTAATCTACAAAGCAATTCTCAAAACTATAGGCTCATTCACATAAAAGAAAGACAAAAAGCACAAATCATGTAAAATAAAACAAAATAAATGGGAAAATATGGAGAAAGAAAGATAGAAGGTGAGGAAAATCTTTAAAAATCATGTGGACACCCAACTGAAAAACACTTGGTAAAATAGGCTCGAGTAAAGTTCAAGTGTCCAAGTATCTCAATCTGTATTATTAAAAATTATAGAGTTTCTCTCTCACACACAAAAATAAAAATAAATATCTAAGCTAAACTACTGCACCTCTCAGTTCCTCAGTCATCTTTGCTGCTCTCTCCTACTAGCTCAACAAAGAAAGTTGGTCTTCACTTTGCTTGGCTACCTTAATCTCCTAGAAGATTGTCCTTGCGTAGCGGGCCCTCACAACAAATTCAATAAAAGAAGTGATTAGCACAGATACTCAATTATTTAAATAAAGAAAATAATGCAACTAATATTGACAACTATCCTATCCTACGCATTCCACCCCGACAACGGTGCCATTTTGTTGATATGTTGGAGCAAAAGGTATCTAGCGTTCGGCCTTAGAGGAGCATGCAGTGTCTAATGAATCCACGTTCATCACTCTTTATTCTTTTATTTTAGCTAATTATCTTGGCAATGCATCATGTAAATAGGTGTAAATACAATAACTTAGCAATATGCATGCATGTGTTAATAGTGAATAATTAGCATGTATTTGTACAAAAATAAAAGAATAAAGAGAAAAAGAAGGAAGTATTTAGAATAAACACCGAGTGACCCGAACTATCAAGAGAGGGCCAAGCATTGGCTTGATTGCCAAATAAAATAAGTAGAAAGACATAGGGCCACTCCACCTTATATATACGTGTCATGTGTGTACATAATTTATTTTTGCAAAAAAATAAATAAAAATAAAAATATGTTTTTACCTCCTTGTATACATTCCTAAAAATAAAATAAATATAATAATAATAAAAATAAAAAGAAAATAAAAATTCTCTCACTTGTATATAATACATGTATATATGTCTCCTTTCCTATTTATTTTATACCCGTAAAGACATAATAAAAAAATAAAAAATTGTTTTATACTCCAAAAATTATTTTGTAAATAAATAAAATATAAAATTGGAGTATTTATGTAAAACAAACAAATTAAAAATAATTGTACAAAATACATAGGTATAATATACCTGTATATAATATAATATACTGTATAAAGAATTATTTATTTTTCATAAAAATAAATAAAAATCATAAAAATAGCTTGAAAAATAAAACATTTTTCATTTTATACAATTTTTAATTTAAAATCATTTATTATTTTTTATGATTTGTAAAGTATTTTGTAAATTATATTTTCTGATTGGTCCACGGTGGAATGTTGACTCGGGTCAACGCCTTCTTCCAGGCTTGACCCAGCCCGATCTCCCTGCCGGACCTTCTTCTCGAAATTCTCTATGTCGTATCACGCACCCGTTTGCCCCAAAACTTTGCCCGTGTCTTCCCCATGGATCCAAGATCCTCGCGGATCCCTAAGGAAGCGCGAATCTTTCTCGGTTCACGCACCCTTGCCCGATCTTCCCAGCCACCTGGGACTGCTATAAAATCACTCATCCGCCTCCCTAGGTCGGCAGCTCGCGCCTCACTCCCTCTCGCTACCCTAGAAACCTTCAACGTGGAGACAACCGTCTCGAGGCCCTCCTGGCAATCGATTTGGTGTAGTGACGTCGACACTCCTCCTTCGTAGCCGGACCTCCGTCGCAAGAAGCCTCCCTCACCTTCCGCCGCTTGGTCGAGGCCATAACCCTGACGACCATCCTCGCCTGGAGCTGAGGAATCTATTCTGACCTTCAGTTGAGCTTCTTATCTTCCGCCTTAGTCCATTTGATTCCAATCTTTCATTTGTCGCCACCTTCTCTCCGCCAGCTCCGACCAGTCGGTCGAAGCTCCTTCACCCACATTTTCACGTTTTGATATGCACGCACGACCATCCTCAACTCCTCCCGCAACCTGATCATCCTAATCTTATCGCATCTAGCTAGGATTAGGTCCAAGATCTCCCTCTACTGCGTTCGTCGGAGATAGAGCCCCATTCACCATCGCTTCTTTGCTTTTCAGCTCCAATAACCCTGACCGGAGCGTAGCCCTGAGTCTTGTCTTTGCATTGCAGGTACCCTTGAGCCGTGAGGAGCCTCAACTACCTTCCAGCTGCACGGCGGAGCTGCTCCAGACTTCGCTCCACCATTCAGTCCATCCGACCATCCGCAGGACGATCAGAATCCACTACTCGACGTGGAGTGCCTCCCCGGAGATGCTCGACCTGATGGAGGTCTGATCGCCCTTGCGGATTCGCCTCGGTTCCCGCTCCAACATCGCCATCCCCAAGTTCGTCCACCACCTTCCGTTGCCGTTGGATGAGGAGCAGAGTGACATTTTCCATCCTGACCGTCCGTCCAGCTAATTTGCCAGACCGTTAGATGTCAGATCTAACGACCCCAGTACGCACCACGTCCTCGACCATCTGACACTGTCAGATCTGACACCTGACGCATCCAGAGTCGCACGATCGCATCACGCCAGCGAACGACACATGGACCCCCACGCGCGACTCACGTGCACCGAGGGTATATTGCTATGTTTACCCAGTATTTATTTTACTTTATGCTTTAGTCCAGAAACTAAATGTTGTAGTTGAACCTTTTTGCATTATAGACCTTGTCATTTCTGTGATTTGCATTTTAGTCCTTCCTGTCTGGAGGCACGTGCTCGGACACATGCATAGTGGTGTATTTGCACTTTTAGTCCCGAACTTTGCCTGTGTTATGGTTTGAATGAATATTTTCTGAAATTGCATTTATACCCCTGTAAACGTTGAATTGACGCATGTGCGGAATTTATTGGTGAATTTGCAGCTTCTCCCCCAGACTTTTTATATGTGTTAATAACTAGTCCAGAAACTTTGATAAATTGCATTTTTGGTCCATGTAACCAGTATGTGTTGTTTTAATTAAATAAATATCAAAACTACTCCAAAAATTTCAAAAATATTACACGTAGCTCCTGCTAGTGTGTAGGATTTTTGATAATTTTTGTGACTCATTTTGATTTCATTTACTATTTTCTAAAATTCAAAAATCCTAAAAAGTGTCTTTGTCTATTTTGAAAAATCAATTTAAAAATGAAAGATACCTTTAAAAATTCTGAAAAAATTTGTGTGTGCTTGTTTTGTCTTGTTTTAAGTTGTATATGATTTTTATTTCATTCCCTTTTATAAAACACTTAAAAATTGCAAAAGATTAAAACCCTTATAAAAATCATTTAAAAATCTACAAAAATAAAAAAAATGTATTTTCAATTCCTGTAGGTAGATTTTCTTTTATACTTTTACATAAAATTGTTGTTATGATTTTATAGGCATTTTAAATAATTTTTATTTCCCTTTATATCCAGGTTGTACATTGCTTGTTGTTTTTGGTATTATTTCATTTTTATAAAATCACATAAAAATCAGAAAACCCCATAAAATACCCAAAAACATCTGACTCTTTTAAAAACATAAAAATATTTTGTTTCAAATTTTTGAGTAATTTTAGTCCTTTAAATAATTGCTTGTGTGTGACTTTTTGCCTTTTCCTTACCTCGTTTAATTAATAGAAAATCATTAAAAATTAAAAATTAAAAACCACAAAAAATACATTTTTTCTTAGATTACCTTACTACTTCGTAGGTTTCATTCTGTGCTTCTTGTGTTCAACCCTGGTGGCTATACCCGGTTAAATAACAAGACTGCTTGCTTTGCTTTTCATGCTTGATTGATTTTTATGGTAATCTGATTTTTTAAGCCCGTTTTGAGTGGTTGAGGTCGCAACGACCTTTGACATCACTTAGCCTTAATCGCTCGGACTGCTCATCAGAATGGCGCCGTTGCCGCGGAGCACGACTTAGTAGTCGGTTTTCTTGAGTCCTTATTTGCTTCTAGTTGTGTTTGATTTTCTAACTATTATCTGACATATTTTCTATTTCTCTCTTTCTTGCGAGGGGGGCCAACGAGTGAGGGCGGCATTTCTAGGAGTGCTGGAGCACCCAAGCGAGGCGGAGGCGGCTCGTTTTCTCATCAAGCAGCAGGAGAGCGTAGCAGAAGAGGAGCAGAAGACTTGGAGGATTTGTGTGTCGATTTAGAACTATTAGAAATTTATTATTGTAATAATACAAGGACTCAGACTGTTTGGACTTGGCATATAGGGGTCTGTTTCACCGAGCACCGGTGTGCTCGGGAGACCTCACCGCGGTTTTCACCGGTTTTGATTTTTTGCCCTTGTTTCATTTTAACTCTTGAAGGATTTGACCCCTAGACTTAGGAATTTCATTGATTGTGACGTAATTAATTAAAAGCCCCAACCCTAATTATCTACCTGCACATATAGATTGTTAATTGGACCTATTTAATTAAATCACAATAAGAAGTTAGTTTAATTAGGCCTGAGTCCACGTGCCATGAGGAATCACATACAGTGCTGGCAGGACCCGTTGTGGCGGGCACTGAGTGGTTCCCAAGATCGGATTCCGGACTTGGTCTGATTGGCTAGCTATTGTTCTTCTCGTGTAGAAATTACTTCGTCTAAGGCTGTTTTCTTCTTGCATCATATCGGTAGTTTTATTCATGTCTTTTATTTTATGCATGGATCACCCTGCATGTAGAGAGATGGTGTCAGGTATGCATTTCTTACTCTACATGCATCATCGTGTTTGATCGCGCATCGACTTTTTCGACTTCTCCCCCCATTTTGGACTTAAAATAACCAAGAGATCGAAAAATCCGTTAGGAATTGCTTGTTATTCAAAAATACCTAAAAAGAAAAACCACAAAATTGGGACTGCTAAACATACTTGATCATAAAAGACACTCACTGAAAAAATTGTCTTGGGAGAGCAATCCCCTCCTTCTTTGGTTTGAATGAGCGAAAGAGTGACGTGCACACTAGGATAGAGCTACACTCTAACTCTTGGCAGACTATCGACCTTTTATATGGGACAATCTGTTGAGAGCATTGGGTTCCTACCAGCTCGCTTAACCGCTCTGATTGACTGAATTATCACCTAATAAAATCGGCAAGATAAAAGACCAAACTTTTACGGTCGTTAGCTTAGTGTTGAGTAGGTGAATTGGGGGTTTGTTTTTCTTGATCTTGTTTGTTTCCAGATCTCATCCACCTTCCTCTCCACATCACGGTGATGGGTCAGAGATCCTTAGGCAGCCTTTGGTTGCACCGCTTTCGAGCACTCCTCCCCATACATCTAGGTTGGTTCGTGAGAGAGTAGACCCGCTCTTCGAACCTGAATTTGACTCCGCCCTGTTCCCCCTCGACCACCCTTCTACCAGTCCCACAGTTCCAGAGCAGAGACAATAGCATATGTATGTTCATTTGACGGCACCTGAGTTCGGGTCTTTTGCCTTTGTAGAGACCATGGCCAGCAGCGAGAAGCGCACTGATGGACCCAGCTAGACGCACACTTATGTTCTTGATCAGGGTGCCATCAACAACACCTTGTTAGCCTCCCTAGAGACTATGCAGTGACAGATTAGAGATCAGGGGGCTTTCATGGCCAACATGCGTTGGGAGATGGCTCAGATGCAAGAAGACAGAGAGCACAACAAAGCCGATGGAGGAGGAGACATTCCAGAGCAAGGAGGAGGAGATGGACCACTTCCAGATGAGCCAGTGGGGCGGTCCGACCAGCACGCCCCATGAGAGAGTTCCACAACCCTAATGCAACTCTAACACACCGTTGGATTCAGCTACCTGCCATTCTTGGAGACTTCAAGCTCCCTCCTCAGACTATCCAGTTTCTGCTCAGATTTCACGGGCTAGCCATCGAGGAGCCACACCTCCATCTCTAGGAGTTTGAGATGATATGTGATGAATCTCGGATTCATCACTCTAAATCTCATTTATTAAGCTCAAACCCCTTAAAATCATCACTATTTCTGCATTTATTCTGCATAATTAGCATTCATGCATGTTTTCATAAGAATTGCATTTTATCCATAATTTTACACAAAATAAGAAGCCAAAAATCTCAGCCAAAATTGACCGTAAATAACCTAACTTCCCGGATTTTTAACTCCTTCATGCTAACTCTGAATAACCCAAAACCACCTCACTGTTGTGTATATATCACTAATAAGAATAAATGAAAAATACAAAAAAAATCATTACCCAAATAAGTGGACCAAAAACCCAAACCCTAGTTTCAGGATTTTCGGATTAAAAGGCACATATCTTCCCCAACCAGTGTCCGATTTGATCCTACTCAATTTTGAACAAATGTACATTCAATTACCTTCAAAACAAGACCAAGTTCAAGTGAATCGGAGCTTATACGTGAAAGTTGGGTTTTGTGCCTCTTTTGTACATTGTGTGTTTAGCGGTTTTTGACCTGATATTTTATGTATATATTTTCTTAATTAATAAAATCCAAAAAAATAGATTTAGGTGTCTTTATTTATCTTTGAGTTTTTCATATTTTTCCGGATTTTTTATCTTATTTAAAAATAACAAACAAATTATAAAACCCAAAAATCAAGGTATTCTATGTACATGGGATACCCCAAAAATACCACTTTGTGTGTTTGATCGATTTTGGCTTTGATGTCTTTATGAAAGTTGTAGATCTCATTGAGACGGGCAATTTTTGTGAAGGAACTTTTTCGATCCGAGGTTATTTTCTATTTATTTTGTATTTTACAAAATAAATCTTTCTCGATTTTTCTGGAGCTGACACATGGCCGCCCCTGGGGTCGCCACGTGTCGGCGCCATTTGGGCTTTATATTTATTCGATTTATTAAAAAAATAAATAAAAGACACCGCACGTGCCTCCCAGGCACGTGCAGGCCCTCTCACACCTCCTGGTGCCACGTGGCGCTACAGGGACCGTCCGATCTCGGTCGATCGGACGGCACCTGCGCGTCTTCCCCATCACCCCCTTTCCCAAACAAGCACCGCCGCCCCCGTTGTTTTCGCCGCCCATCTCCGTCGCCGCCGCCCCTCCGTAATCATCGTCGTTGACCTCCCAACCGCTTCCGCGAGTCTCGCCAACCATATCTGGCCTCTCCCTCATCCTATTTAAAAGGCATCGCTGCACTCCGACTCGATATCCGTCGATTGCACCGCAGACCTCCTCGAGGCGGTGATAGCGCCGACGAGCAACTTCTGTGCGATGAGATCCAAGGCAGCGACACCTTACTGCACACGGTGCTCCTCTGCCGCTAGTGCCCAGCTCTGGCCACTCCCAACACCGTCGAGCCTACGTCTTCTTCGACTTCGACAACCAACGCCATCTCCAGCTATTTCATCGCCACCGCCACCGACGACCACCTTGTCAACCTCTTCGACAACCACCGGAGGTTCCTCCGCCTTCGTCTCTCCTCTGATACTGCTGACGCATCGGCCTACCTCCGTAGCTCCACCTCGCCAGGAGCCTCAGCTCCATCAACTTGGGCATACTCCGCCGGAGCGACACACGCACCGGTCCTCCTCTGCCTCGCCGTAGCCTCGGCAGCCAGCCAAGCTCATTCGTCAGCCGCCTCCTCGCCTCTGCCTTCACGGCCGGGAGCGTCAAGCCCGAGACTCCTCGCCACGTGCTGTGCACGTGAGGGTAGGGAGGACTTCATCAGCCGAACGTCAGCCCCCGGGTCACATGCTCCGCACGTGACCGCGGGGACATTTGCAAGAACCCCCTGGAGGCCTTGGCATTCGCATCACAGTCCAAATTCAGAGGACGCGTGCCATGCACGTGCCTTTCTGGTAAAATTGTAAACACCCCGCGTATATCTTGGTAATTGCATAATAGCCTCCTCCATTTTGCATTGTATTTATTTTATTTATTGCACTTCTACCCATGTGTTCCTCTGTGCTTTCTGACTCGTACATCGCATATTTCATTTATCCAAAAATAGCATGATGTTTGTTGCTTAATTCTCTACAGTCCGACTTATTGTGAACATTTTTGTGATTAATGGTTAATTAATAATTTATTCTTTTGTGGAAATTTGCATATTTTGCCCATTGCTTGCTCTAAAATTCATATTTGATTAACCATTGCTCTAAAAATCCCCAAAAAATCACATATTTTAGAGTTAGTTGTGCTAAAAAAGAATTGCGTTTGCATTATAATTTGCTCTGTAAAAATCATTTTGCATATTTCTGTGTTTGATTTTTAATAGGTATCAGATCTTACATTTTCAAGGTTTAGAATTTTTTTGAGTTCCATCACCTAGTGATAGATTTTATATAATTTTATCCCCTGAAAATAAGTAGATTTAGTATTTATTATAATTAAATATTGAAATTCATTTTGTTTTCCTTTAAAAATTCATAAAAAAATTCATATTGCATTCAAAAGTTCCAAAAAATTTACCGTACGTCGATTTCATCATAATTTACATTGTGGGCAAGTTTCGTATTTTTCAGACATCATTTGAACGTACTTTGCATTTTTAGTCCTTAAAATAGGCCGAAATTGCATCTTACATCCCTTATTTGCATTGAAAATTAAAAAAAAAGCCTCAAAAACCGTGCACGAAGCATGATAGACACAACTCTAGGTTGTTCCTTTGCCTCCTTGTGATCAACCTTGGGACTTGCCCAAGTAAAATAAACATAAAACCACTCAATTAAAAATTGATTAAATATTTGTGGTTATTTCTTGACCGATTCTGATTGCTGCCTACAACGAATGACAAACCATATTTTTCACACGAACTAATAAAACATCTCTTTTAAAGCCGCGATTTCGGACTCGTCAGATGGCGCCGTCGTCAAAGAGGCAAACAGCTTAGTTTTGTATTTTGAAATTTCTTGTTCGGTTTTCCACATTCGGGTAGTCTGACCCCCGAATTTTTCATTATAAATACCATCTTATTTCCTGCATTTATTTTTCAACATTTATTTCTCTCATTTTATTTTTGATTGATTTTCTAAGTCACTCTCTTACATTCTCTCTCTCTTATTTTTCTTGTGAAGTACCCGGCATACGTGGAGCGGTTTTTCAAGAAACCGAGGCATCTTCACCGACATCCGAAAAAGCCGCAATTAATTTAAGATCGAGTCGAGTCGTGAGATAGCGTAGAGTCTACGTTTATAATTTTTGCAATTTTATTTAATTTATAGCGGTGTCCGTTTGGACTCTCGCGCATGTAAAAAGACCTCGAACTTTATTCTGTGGTGTGTCGTGGCCTGTTTCACTCTTCGGAGAGGGTGGGGTCCGACTTGAGTGGCGATTATGATAGACCTGCACATACGACTCTCAGAGCATTTATATTTTTGATTGTACTCGTAGGATCGAAGCCCACACTGCACGTTAATTGAGACGCACATTAGATCGTTCAATTTAGCAAAAATTTAACTCAATTCTTTCCCGCTAATAGAACTATCTGCTTAGGTGCGGTTTTTCATCGCCTTGCATTCATTTAGAGTAATTTTTCAATTCTGTATTGCATCCCACATGAAGATTGCGAGGAAGCACTGTAAGTCTTCTAACTGAGCATACATCATTGTTTTCACGTGCGTCGGCTTTTCCCGAACTCCTCCCTCTTATTTATCACATAATTTTAAAGGAAATTGGGATCGCACGATAGACGTATATTTGTGATCATATACTTTTTCAGTGATCGCCTCATTAAAATTGGGACTACTAAATATAGTCGATTTCAAATTAACCCTTAAAATTAAGAATTTTTGCGGGAGAGCAACCCCGACCTTGGATGATTTTATTTTTTCTGAGTGAGCGAGAGACGACACTTAAGGTTAGAACCAAGCTCCGACATTTTCATTCAGACTACTGATTTTAAAAACGATTAGCTACTTCTCAGTGAGGAATACGGGTAGCCGGTATCCGGTCCGGACTTCCTTAGCAGAGTGGATGGTTTAAAGGACACTGCGTAAGTTTCTGTCCTTAAGTAAGACGGGTAGCCATTTTATGGTCCGTACTTACACTTATACTGGCTGAAAGTGGATGCAACTAGTCGTACGAACTCAGGACAGTCTTTAAGAAAATTTCGGCACCTAGCAACTCGCTTAAATATTTTCCAATATTGATTTATCACCAACTAAAATTGAAAAGATAATAGCCGAACTCTTACGGCTTCATTGTGTGAGTTGGTGAACCCGGGTTTGATTTGTGTTTGCATTGGTGTGCGTGAACCGATACCGAAGATCAAAAGCCGTACATTTGATAAATATTCTTTTGACTATCCCATGTAATCATCTCTCTCTTTCTTGATTTGAATCTCACCATGGAACTTTTTCCAAATTACAGATCCAAACCATCATTTCTTTCAACTCTTTCAAAAATGACCGAACATTTATCCGAAGATCCATCAGTTCTATACTATGAAAACGAATTCGTATAGGTTAGACCCAAAACACCTCCAACTTCAACAAGAGACTCTCAACCACCAACACTCTCTACAAATCCGATCTGCTTCATAAATAACAAACCTTTGTTTTCGGACCAAACAAACCAACAACTGACTGAGGTCTCCACTTTTTCATATATCAATCCTCTCTACGCCGATCATACAATTCATCCATCATATTCTGTAAATATCAATCCTTCATTCAAGGGAGATTGCAACCACATGATCAAACTCAACACTTCTTCATATCTCCCGTCGTCCCCGCTAGTGAACACCAATGAACAACCATCATCCTGGATTGACCATGACAACCCCCTTTTCAGACATGACAATCATATAGAGGGCTGGACTGAATACATAAATAGGAACCCTGTATGCTAACTCCACCATACCAAGATCCGACCACTCGTGATCAAAGGAATAAATTCTACTCGGACCAACTCCACATGTCTGGATCATATAAGCAGCCGCCTTCCATAATTATTGAGTAGATATTTTCTGAAAATAATAATCAAATATTGGATTTTCCAAGAGATTCCTCTCCTAGCACATATAGGAAAATGGAAGATGAAATTATTGAATCGCAAAAATACACATCGACTGCTCCCATGAGTGATCATGAACAAATTTTTGAGGATGATATTTCGAGAATAAATAAAAGATTTGAGTCAGTGGAGGATAGATTGCAAAAAATTCACGGACCGATTAATCTCATTCTATGGTGGCTCAGACATTAAAATGAATGAGGAAATTATTGGAGCTGAGATTGAAAATTTTGAGGATATTCAGGAACCTAGGGAAGATTCTGACAATATCACTCCTGCAGATTATTCCCCTAGAAATGAATATGCCACTGACTATCACTCTGAATACCAGAATCCCTGCTCATCTGAGGAACACAATACACCCCCACACCACACAGAAAATACAAAAATGGAAATATTTGAAAACCACAAAAAAATTAAAAATCCAGAAAATTTCATAAAAATTGAGACTGAAGACGATATGAGGAATTTGGATCCTATTGTACGGGAAGCACTGGAAAAACGTTTGATGTTTAAACTTCCCTTTATACAGGCCATTGAACACTTCCCCGACCTTAAAAGATTTATAATGGATAAATTAATGAACAAAAAGTCGGGTAGGATACGAACAAAGACTGAAAGACATATCTTGTCAATGGCCTCCTCCTTGGTGTTGAGGAGAAAAACCAAGAGCTGCATAGTGAAGCGGTTGCCTAGATTTGACTGTGAAATCAGACACAATTTTCACCCATGCTCGGATTGATGACGATTCACCCATCAATATCCTCCCGACCTCTGTATTTCACGAACTCAAACTCGGACCGATTTGTAAGATAAGAGAGATTGTTCAATTGACAGACCGATTGATAAAGAGGCCGAGAGGAATCATTTCTGTCATCATGAAACTCCAAGGTGCTCCTCTCAGAGTAGAATTCACGTTCATTGATATTGAGCATCAAGGAGAATTCACCCAGTCTCCAATCATTCTTGGAAAGCCGTTCTTAGCATTGGCTAAGGCAATTATTGATTGTGAGACTTGGGAAATCAATTTTAGAGCACTGGAAGCACTTAGATCGGACCAAGTCTTTGAGGAACCATGATCTTCTGAGGAAACCCACGAAGTCCCCGACAGCCGCAACCATGAAGAGGTAGAAGAGCCCTACCTCGCTGCTACACCTGAGATAGCGGTTGTTGATGAGACTATTGGTTTAGAAACTCTCCCCAGTATTTCAATTCCCGCAGATCTCAAAATAGACAAATTCTTCTTTTATGATCCTGAGACATATGCATGGTCGCACCCTGGAGCAACATTCTCTGAATATCTTGACCAAATCATCCCAAATCGAGAGTGCTCAAACATTTAGGAGACTAAGAACGAACACGCAAGACGAGCACCGACCAAGGAGAATTCCAATGGCTATTCATCTGGAATCTCAAGTGAACCGACACCTTCACGAAACCGGAAAAAGAGAGTCACCTTGACCTTTCGGAAGAGGAATCAGCTAATGATCCCTCATCAGGTCCGGAAAAGGTAGTCTACATGAGTGAAGTCTGTTCGGCAGCTCTAAAGCCATATCTTCACAAGGATCCAAAATTCAATTCTCGTTGGACAACTCCCGTTCCTAACTACTATTCATCTAAAGCTGATGCTCCTGCCCTCTTTAAGTACAATAGAATTATTTCTTATGAGCTGACTGAGACCGGTGCTTCTGAGTATTCATCCGAGGACAAACCGATTGACCTCAAGAAGGAACAAATTCTGAGGAAACAACTGAAGAAACAAAAAGACCAGAATATTTGGAGTATGTCCACTTTCGAATACTACTTCTCTGAGGATAATTCCGATGATGGATATCTTTCATCTGACTTAAATACTTCATCCATTATTCATCATGATTTTCTGAGGATGACACTGATAATAGTTGGGAATCATATGCCTCATCTCTACCTCATCATTACGATCTCCTACCGAGGCTCACAAGAAGATCAGCTAAAAACCGCCTTAATCATCGGCTACCCACCCTCCCTCCCGAACACGTCGGTCCCCTTGTACAACTTCTTCCTATACTTAGGCCAAGGCCTAAGTATAGGGGGGACCGATGCCATTTGTATATACCATACTCACGCATCACACTCCTTCTCCCGATCACTCCATTTCCACCCTTCTCTTATACTTAGGTTGATCAGAGCCTAAGTATAGGGGGAACCGACACCCACCTGTATATACTCTCCTCATTTACATATCCTGACCGCCTCTTTTTGCGCTCTTCTTCTATACTTAGACTGTTCACAGTCTAAGTATAGGATGCAGACCATCGTATTTTTTCCACTCTCTTACGCTTAGCCCGATCTATGTCTGCATTACGCTTCTTGTGCTCTGATGACACAGCACTCGCTAAGTATAGGGGGGTCTGTATATATACTATGTATATATTTTAGCCATAACTCATACTTTCGCATAAGTCTATATGTATTTACGGGGTGGGTAATTATAAAAAAAAGAGAGAGAAGAAAAGAAAAGAAAAGAAAGAGGATTTTGCCACTAACACTGACTTTGCCCAAAAATTTTTGAAATGGCTTCTTATTCATTTTTGCATTGACCCAAAAAAATTCCTTGCATAAAAAGAAAAAAAATGTGTCTGCATTTCACACACCTGCACTTCATCTAGCATCGCATTCATCTGCATCTGTGAAAAGTCATTAGGTTCTAAACCAAGTTGTGAGCAGAAACTGAGAGTGGTCTGGACCTGACCTTTATCCACCTAATTTTCAGAGGAACTTCACCGAGAAATAGGATTTTAGAAGCTTCAGGTCTTTGACTTAATTCTTTGAGTTCTACATGACAATGTGCAGCGTTTGACTCTTAGTGTCTAACCTGATCTCTTAATTCTGGATACAACTCTGGAATAGGGAATTAATTTGTACTCTCGCACTATGCACTTAGCTCAACTCATACGGGATGTTGGAAGACTGTGTGAGTTTCTTTTCTGGTAGAGTGAAAATCTAAAGACTGGAGTACGGGTTGAAATAAAGCTTCGGAAAAGGGATGGACGGCTGGGCATAATTTTTCTAAGACCCCAAAAATGTATGGAATAAAAAGATTCTATATCCGTAGGGGCACAACAAGATCCAAGCAGAACCACCAAAAATTCCAAATACAAAGAAGAATTCTACCAAATAAATATTTGACCAAAAAGGTCCAAGTTTCAAGAAAACTTGCAAATCTTGGTGGAGATTCGGCTACACTGGCCAGCTTCACAAGGAGAGGTGACTACACTGGCCACCCTCCAGTTCTTTTCTAATTCTTCTAACTTCTTCCCCAATTCGATTGTGAACACAACGCGACAGACCTTAAAAGGAAATACCGGGCTCCCTGAGGACGAGTTATTGGAGAGGAGATTTGCATGGTAGTCTGGCATTCTGGATGGGAAGAGATAAAATCTTTCACACACATGAGTCGGTTGTTCAATATTCATAGGGTATACTTTGGGAAGAGGATTGATCTAAGATGACTTCTGAGCTGAAAAAGTAACAATGATGTGTAGAACTTGAGGGTTGTTGATTTTAAAATTCTAAGTCTCACAGAAGTTTCGCCACACTAATAATCCAAAGGTCGTGTCTAGTTCATTTTCACCTTTAATTCATGGTCTTGGTATGGAACCCAATTTCATTTCACCTCATGTCATTTCTTTTTGATGCTCAGAGACGAGCATGGTTTAAGTATAGGGGGATGATGAATCTCAGATTCATCACTCTAAATCTCATTTATTAAGCTCAAACCCCTTAAAATCGTCAGCATTTTTGCATTTATTCTACATAATTAGCATTCATGCATGTTTTCATAAGAATTGCATTTTATCCATAATTTCTGCACAAAATAAGAAGTCAAAAATCTCAGCCAAAATTGATCGTAAATAGCCTAACTTCCCGGATTTTTAACTCCTTCATGCTAACTCCGAATAACCCAAAACTACCTCCACTGTATACATACCACTAACAAGAATAAATGAAAAATACAAAAAAAAACACTAACCTAAATAAGTGGACCAAAAATCCAAACCCCAGTTTCAGGATTTTCGGATTAAAAGCCACATATCTTCCCCATCCAGTGTCCGATTTGATCCTACTCACTTTTGAACTAATGTACATTCAATTACCTTCAAAACAAGACCAAGTTCAAGTGAATTAGAGCTCATATGTGAAAGTTGGGTTTTAGGCCTCTTTTGTACATTATGTATTTTAGCGGTTTTTGACCAGATATTTTATGTACATATTTTCTTAATAAATAAAAATCCAAAAAAAAGATTTAGGTGTCTTTTTTATCTTTGATTTTTCCATATTTTTTCTGGATTTTTTATCTGATTTAAAAATGACAAAAAAATATAAAACCTAAAAATCAAGGTATTCTATGTACATGGGATACCCCAAAAATATCACTTTGTGCATTTGATCGATTTTAGCTTTGATGTCTTCATGAAAGCTGTTGTCTCATCGAGACGGGCAATTTTTACAAAGGAACTTTTTCGATCCGAGGTTATTTGCTATTTGTTTTGTATTTTACAAAATAATTCTTTCTCGATTTTTCTGGAGCTTACACGTGGTCGCCCCTGTGGCCGCCACGTGTCAGCATTTTTTGGGCTTTATATTTATTCGATTTATTAAAATAAATAAATAAAAGACACCGCACGTGCATCGCACGTTCCTCCCAAGCATGTGCTTCGCACGTGCCAGGCCCTCTCACACCTCCTGGTGCCACGTGGCGTTACAGGGACCGTCCGATCTCGGCCGATCGGACGGCACCTGTGCGTCTTCCCCATCACCCCCTTTCCCAAACAAACACCGCCGCCCCCGTTGTTTTTGCCGCCCATCTCGTGTCGTCGTCGCCCCTCCGTAATCATCGTCGTTGACCTCCCAACTGCCTCCGCGAGTCTCGCCAACCATCTCTGGCCTCTCCCTCATCCTATTTAAAAGGCATCGCTGTACCCCGACTCGATATCCGCCCATTGCACCGCAGACCTCCTCGAGGCGGTGACAGCGCCGATGAGCAACTTCTGTGCAGCGAGATCTAAGGCAGCGACGCCTTGTTGCACACGGTGCTCCTCTGCCGCTAGTGCCCAACTCCGGCCACTCCCAACGTCGTCGAGCCTACGTCTTCTTCGACTTCAACAACCAACGCCCTCTTCAGCTATTTCATCGCCACCACAACCGACGACCACCTCGTCAACCTCTTCGACAACCACTGGAGATTCCTCTGCCTTCGTCTCTCCTCCGACACCGTTGACGCGCCGGCCCACCTCCGCATCTCCACCGCGCCAGGAGCCTGAGCTCCAGCAGCTTGGGCATACTCCGCCGGAGCGGCACACGCACCGGTCCCCCTCCGCCTCGCCTGAGCCTCGGCAGCTGGCCAAGCTCATTTGCTAGCCGCCTCCTCGTCTCCGCCTTCGCGGCTGGGCACGTCAAGCCCAAGACTCCCCGCCACGTGCTGCGTACGTGAGGGCGAGGAGGACGTCATCAGCCGAACGTCAACCCCCGCGTCATGTGCTCCGCACGTAACCGCGGGGTCATTTGCAAGAACCCCCTGGATGCCTTGGCATTCACATCACAGTCCAAATTCAGAGGGCACGTGCCACGCACGTGCCTCTCTTGTAAACTTTCAAACACCCCCCAGATATCTCGGTAATTGCATAATAGACCCCTCCATTTTGCATTGTATTTATTTTATTTATTGCACTTTACCCCTGTGTTCCTCTATGCTTTCTAACTCGTACATCGCATATTTCATTTATCCAAAAATAGCATGATATTTGTTGCTTAATTCTCTACAGTCCGACATATTGTGAACATTTTTGTGATTAATGGTTAATTAATAATTTATTCTTTTGTGGAAATTTGCATATTTTGCCCATTGCTTGCTCTTAAATTCATATTTGATTAACCATTGCTCTAAAAATCCCCGAAAAATCACATATTGTAGAGTTAATTGTGCTTGACATTGTGCCCAAGAAGAATTACATTTTCATTCATAATTTGCCCTTTAAAAATCATTTTGCATATTTCCGTATTTGATTTTTAATAGGTATTAGATCTCACATTTTCAAGGTTTAGAATATTTCTAAGTTCCATCACCTAGTGATAGATTTTAGATAATTTTATCCCCTGGAAATAAGTAGGTTTAATATTTATTATAATTGAATATTGAAATTCATTTTGTTTGCATTTAAAAATTTATAAAAAAATTAATATTGCATTCAAAAATTCCAAAAATTTACCGTGCATTGATTTCTTCATAATTTACATTGTGGCCAAGTTTTGTATTTTTCGGACATAATTTGAACGTACTTTGCATTTTAGTCCTTAAAATTAGCCGAAATTGCATCTTGCATCCCTTACTTGCATTGAAAATTCCAAAAAAAATCTCCTCGAAAACCGCGTACGAAGCATGATAGATACAATTCTAGGTTGTTCCTTTGCCTCCTTGTGATCGACCTTGGGACTTGCCCAAGTAAAACATAAAATCACTCGATTAAAATTGATTAAATATTTGTGGTTATTTCTTGACCGATTCTGATTGCTACCTACAATGAACGACAAACCATATTTTTGGCACGAACTAATAAAACATCTCTTTTAAAGCCGTGATTTCAGAGTCGTCAATCTGCAGCACAGTCCACGACAAATTCGTGGACGAGGATACCAATAAGATGATGGCATTTCTGTTCTCCCTTGTTGACAAAGCAGCCTATTGGTTGAAGCATTAAGGGAGGTTCATGACATCGTGGGAACAATTCTGGAATGAGTACTTGAATAAGTACATCCACTCGGCTGGACAAATGGAGCGCGAGCCCTCATCAACAACTTCTCCATGCTTTCCAACGAGTAGTTTCACGAGGCATGGGACCGCTTCAGAGAGCTCATCGACCGGTGTCCACATCACGACATATCCAAGCCGAACTTAGTACAAAGCTTCTTTTGTGGGCTTACACCGAAGCTGCAGGGGCTCGTGAACACATCTTGTGGGGGGTCCTATTTTGCCAAGGATGAGGATCAGGTCTGGGCTATCTACGAGGAGATGGTTGAGAACTACATTGTTATGTCCCAGACCCGACTCTACACTTAGGGAAATCCCCATTCACAGATTGCGTCCTATCAGAGGATCACACGAATCGATGTAGGTCCATCCACTTGATCATCAGCTATAGCACAGGCAGAGTCATCCTATGCTAATATGGGTATCATCAGCGAGAAGTTGGACTGCATCGAGCTCATTGAGAAGAAGCAGTACCAGGGTATGTCACAGATGGATCAGATGGCACAGACGCTGAGTGACCTGAAGACCCAAATCATGTGTCTCTAGGAGGCACAGACGGCTCCTCAGCCTAGTCTCAGGTCACGGGCGGATCCTAGCTGCAGTCGCTCGACCCAGCACTCTGACCAGCACAGACATGTTCACCATATTCAGGTGGAGTCTTTCCAACATCCGCAGCAGTAGTACTTCCAACCACCACCATCTCAGGACACTCAGATGGTGGTGTACCAATAGGATCAGCCCCTGGCACTCCTTCCCCCACCTCCTTACGAGTAGGAGCCATTGATGGACGTCAATGGGATTTGGTACGACCGACCACATCCTGGGATCCACCGAGACCATCCCGGATTCCGTTGGTCTGCTGGAGGTGCCTCTTCCCAGCAGCAACCTCCAGTTCAGGGTGGGCATTATAGCCAGCAACAGCAGCCCCAGTTCCCACAGCCACAGTAGCACTACCAGTAGGGTCCTCATCCCTACTAGCAGGGACAACCGTGGAGGCAACAGCACTAGCCTCAACAGTACTCTCGGCAATTTCCCCCTCATCCTTCCCAACAGCAGCCTCACTTCTAGAGAGGCAACCCGTCCGGTTCTCATGGGCCAACCTACGATAACCCAGCACTTGATGAACTGGCATGCCTTGTTTCTGAGCAGCAGGCCATTTTCAGATGGGAAATGGACGAGTTTTGTCAGGAGATGAAAGATATCATCAACGGCAAGGCCGCCATACCTGCTCAGATCAAGCCCAAGATGAATAACCGGAAATGAAAGTCTGAGCACGTACAGTTCACAGAGACCACCACTCCTAGTAAATCTTTTGATGATATTGCTTCATATACATTTGATGCTGACTTTGTCACACTTAGGAGCGGTAGGATGCCAGCCGACGGTGCCTCGTCTGAGCGACGACACCATGAGAACTCAGGAGCACCAGATGAGGAGGAGAGCGGTATTGATGCTGCTCATGATGACGTTGAAGACGATGGTGTTGACGCCACCAAGGATGTAGATCCAGCCGACGGTACTGAGACCGTCACTTCACCAGACACAGGAGGTGGTGTTGATGCCACCAGACATGTTGATGTTGAGCCAAAGTGCGGTGTTGATGCCGCGAGTCCATATGTCGCGGGTGGTACTGAGGCCACCCATTCTATTCTTGTTGCATTTCCATTTGTTTCTGTATCTCAGGACTATTTGGAAAAATTGAAAAAAAATAATAAAGGAAAGGGTCCATAAGCGATGACTGGAGATATTTGTATGGATTCTATTTCATCTCAACAGCAGGGACAGATTCCTATCCCTCCATCTGAGAAGGGCCCAGCCATCCCCTTCCCCCAAGCACTCTACTTGGTTAAGGGAAACAAAACAGAAAATTCGAAAAAATCTCAGCAGTTAAAGTTCAGCCAGCATATGATAGACAGATTCTAGATTCAGATAACTCTACAGGAGGCCCTTGAGCACATCCTTCTCTTCTAGAGGAACCTTAGAGAGAAGACTACCATTCGCAGGAAGAAGAGGAACCACCATGCAGAGATCCATTTGCTCACTAGGGCCACCTGCTTCGCCATTCGGAACCGTCTGCCAGCCAAGAGGCCAGATGCAGGAGCTCCCTATATCAGATGTCATATCCATGAGCAGAGATTCGATCGGACTCTATTAGACAGCAACTCTTCCATCAACCTACTTCTGGCAGCCTTACTCGACTGATTTGAGTTTGGCCCTCTTCGACAGAGCATGACGGTCTTTCAGTTTGCTGATAGATCTGTCAAGAGGCTGAAGGGGTTGTTGAAGGACGTGGTCGTCACAATTCAGCTCATGTAATTCCCCGTGGTCTTCGTTGTGTTGGACATGGAGATCCCTGAGTTTGTGATCGATACCCCCATCATTTTAGGACGCCCATTCTTGGCTACAGCCAAGGCAGAGTCTGATCATGATAGCGGGAAGGTGTACTTTCGCGTCGAGGGTGAGAGTATACAAATAGAGACGATCGAAGAGATCAGAGCGCAAGATTCAGCCTACTCAGAGCAGCTCATCGAGTCAGAGCAGATGATAGAGGAAGAGCGAGACGTCCACCAGGAGTGCGATTTTGTAATTACTGATGATGAAGCCGCTTGGTCTGATCCCATTTCACGAGCCATCCTCTCACATTCAGATACTGTTGAGTTACAGATTTCAGCATATGAAGGCTTAGAGAGCACACTCTTGGTAGAGGACACAGTCGAGGCTGCAGACCACGTTTCGGATAGTAAGGCAATTTCTTTACCTTGTGATTCATATTCAGATCCCTCAAAGTCAGATATTGATTGGGCAAAGTTTGATGAGTTAATGTTGTGTCTGATTCCTACAGAGACAGCAGCTAGGGTGGAGACTGATCTGATACAGAGCACAGATACACCAGCAGAGTAGTCCACACCATATTTTCATGATCAGCGAGAGTTCTCCACGCAGATTTGGTCGCCTTCACTCAAACTTTTCAGAGGCCGGATTTGCCAGTTCCCAGTTGCCCAGAGTTGAAGCCTTTGCCACAGTCGTTGAAGTATAGATTCCTTGCGGGCGAGTATGAGATGTACCCAGTCATTATCTCAGCAGACTTAACAGGAGAGCAAGAATCTCGATTGATGGAGGTTCTTGATAGGAACCGCAAGGCGATAGTATATAGTGTAGCTGATCTCCAAGGGATAAGTCCGGCCCTGTGCTCTCAGCATATCTATCTCGAAGAGGACGCTAGGCCATCGCGTGAGTTCCAACAAGGGCTGAACCCGAACCTTTGAGAGGTTGTCATGAAGGAGATCTCGAAATGGTGGAGCATTGATAACCAGGAAGAACGAGGGTCGTACGGTTTCACAAGGCGAAACCGCAGTCGGTGTGTTGACCGCTCAATAATCCCTAATTAATCAACAATGAACCCACAAGTATAAATCAGTCAAACAATGAAAAACAAGTGTGGAGTCAAATTTATTATAACTCTACAACAAAGATGTATAGGTGTAAGTATGTGTAGAGTGTCGAACACATGGAGCAAACAAGATAGATCAAACAATTTGTGCAAAATGTGATGTGATTTAATGTCTACAATTATGCAATTTTTTGTGGGTTTTTAATTTTATATTTTTTTTTAATTTTTCATTTTTAATTTTGTATTTTGGTTTTTGATCTTCCGATTTTGTGTTTCACTTTTATATTTTATATTTTATATTTTTGTATTTTCTTTTTCAATAATAGAATATGTATACAATATAAGGAAGAGAGGGGTAGAGTATTTATAAAAATAGGGAAAAATGCTCAAAAATCAGGGAATAAAATTTTTTGGTCTTTTTATAATTTTTTACTATTTTTGTGATTTTTGGGGATTTTTCTGAATGTTTTTGGTATTTTTAAAAGGCAAAATACAAGGAAACAGTAAATAACAATGCTGGCTGAAATTAAAATGGGAATGAAAAATACTAAACAGTAACAGAATTTTCCCAAATTAATTTTAAAATAAATATAATAAAATAGAGAACTTACAGGAACTTAGTTTGTATTTTTTGGTTTTTCTAGAATTTTTTAGATTTTTAGGAGGATTTTTAGGGTTTTCTACTTTTTAAGGTTTTTGTTTTGTAATTTTTAGTGGTTTTTGGACTGACACTAAAAGATGATAAAAAAAGCAAAATATAATTTTTTTGGAATTTTTCAAAATGTTTTTATAATTTTTATGGATTTTCTAATGCAAACAATGCTGCGAATGCATGTTTTTTATTTTCAATAAATATGAAAATGCAATCAAAATGCAATGTAAAAATATAGCATAAACAAGCATGGTAAGAGGAGCCTATGATATTTTTTGGTAATTTTTAGAGTTAAAATGAGGCACTAAATAAATAGGGAGAGCAAGCAAAAATACAAGCCTGACAGGGGTATAAGTGCAAATAAACAAACATCCAGGGGCCAAGTTGCAATTTTCACAAAAAATATAACACTAAATATTGCATTTAATAGATCAGTTGCAAATATCAAGACCCGCGGGGTTGACCTGCAAAATACCCACCCCGGGCGCGTGACTGGCACGCGCCTGGGAAGGACCTAGATGTGATTTCCAAAAATACGAGGGGCTTTGATGCAAAATACCCAAAAGTTTTACACTGAATATCAAATTTTCTAGACTGACACGAAATAAGAAACCCTGGAGGGGGGTCCTTGCAAAATCACCTTCACCTCACGTGTACTGGTCACGTGAGGTGACGTGGCCAGGACCTATTTGCAATAATAGAAAGTTCAAGGGTCTAGACGCAAATATTACAAAACTTTTTAAACGGCAAATCAAAGTTTAAGGACTAAATAAAAATACAAAAATGGCACGGGGGTCAGATGCAAAATACCCCTTAAGCGCGCAAACCAACTGCTAGCGACCATTCACTTGACACGTGGCAGACGATGGAAGGCCAATGACGATTCGGCGATGGAGGACCACGATTAGATCTGCGATGACAATCGAACGGCTGGTGGCACGACGAAACCCACGGTGGTTGATCAATCTGAAGGCGCGGCTCGATCCGACGGCTGGGAGGCGCAGAGGAAGAACGGGGAAGAACGTCGGCGAGGCGAACTTCCCCGAGCTCGATCTCCGTCCTCCAGCGATCCTTGGGCTTCAAAATAAAGCTGCGGCCTCCTGGAGGCTTCCTCGAAGTGCCGGGAGATCCAAAATGCCTCGACGAGGGCCGAGGTTCGCAGGAGGCACGGGTGGAGCTAGTGGAGCTTCGTGACCTCCGGCGAAGGTCAATATGACCCACAGGCGTGCGATAAAGTCCAAGCACCTGCAAAAAAAAGTGAGAGGACCCAGGGAAAAATGTCTGGATCCCGCGGTGGTGAGGTGGTGGCGTAAAGCGGCGGGACAGAGCTCGGCCGGAGGAGCGCTCAGGCGAGGGTGATGTGGAGGATGATTTAATGGATGAAAATGGACGATTCTTTGGGGCTTTTAATCCTAAGGGTACGGGAAACAAAATGCGACAAAAAATAAAAGGGGATAGGGGCAGCCTCAACGGTGGTGACCGGAGGGAAATACCTCGACGCCGGCGGTGGTGGCGGAGGTTGTGGAAGCCGCCTCGAGCCTTGCTCGACCCACCTGAGACTCGCTGAAGGGAGTTGTCACCTCCCTGGACCGATTAGGCACGAAAGGGGAGCGTAGCTATGGAAATGAGGGGTTCAAAAATTCAAAGGAAGGTCGTGTGTGCGTTTTATGGGGTTTGACTCAGTGACTGGGGTGGTCCAAAGACCAAGGGAGATTGACGCAATCGTTGGCCCAATGCCCAAGTCAATCACTGGGCGAGCAAGGTGGATGGTCGAGGAGAAAGTTTGCAGAAGGAATCGAGACGAAAGGGTGAAAGTCTTGACCTAGAAAAATCCGCCAAAGCGGCCAAAAACTAGGCCTGACACGGGCTACAGGGCTAGGAACGACCAGTTGACCGAGGTCAACTGGGGCTTGAACCTGGTTGGTCCATGTGGACCAACCAGGAAAAATCCCTGGTTTTTATTTTGTAAATTCAATTAAAAATAGAAAATGAACGAATTAAGTTTTGATTATTAAATGAAAAATGTTTATTATTTTATAAAGAATTTTATTCTGATTTTTAATTATTTTTATGAGGTATATTTTTACAAGTTCCCTTTTATAGCCTTTATAGGTATATTACCTATATATTTTATTATTTAATTTTTATTTTGTGTTTTTAATTTATTTTTTTTAATTATTTTATAAATTTTTAAAATACTTTTATATAGTTAATTACATTTTTTGTTTTATTTTTCTTATGTGTTTCGTACATTTAATAAAATATAAGTATGTATTATACAAGTATGTTTATAGGTATTGTACATATGTACTATGTATATACAGGTAGTTTATTTTGTATGTCTTTTGTCTTTTTATTATGATTTTAATATACAAACATATTTTAAATAATATTTACAAAATTATAAAAAAATAAAAATACAAAAATAATGAATAAATAATAAATTGAATATTTTAATCTGTACGAGTATACTATGAGGGTCCAAAACTCAAATTTCTAACCGTAACTCTGAAAAATACGAAACCACCTCCATTAAATAGATTATTTTATGTTATATACAATTAACGGTGAGTTTGGTACATTTCGAGTTTTTATTTGCAAGATACGGGTCTGGAAAGTTGGAGCTTTGGAATCTTATTCAGACCATAACTTTTTGTCTGTACATTATTTTTCAGTGAAATCAATTTTGTATTTTTCTATATTAAATTATCTATAACTTTCATGTACAAAGTTTCTTTATTTGAGGTATAAAAATTGGAACCAAAAATGGGTCCCAAAATGAATAAAGAATGGATTAAAAACAAATGTATTTATACTGTATTTTGACCCTTATCTCCCCCTACTTTATTCCTTGTCGACCTATTCATCAAGATGCCTAGGTCTCGGGGTTTTGGGTCATAAAATATTTACAATATTTTATTCTTTTTCTTTTCTTTTATTTATTCTATAATTTTGGCTCTAATTACAGTATTTTATACACTATTTACATGCACATGCATGAATGCTAAGATGCGGAAATTAAGGGTATTTACACGCATTTGTTAGGGTTTTTGATGCCAAAATGATAGAATAAAGATGATGAAATGTGGCTTCATCATCCCCCTATACTTTACCTTTGCTAGTCCCTAGCAAACACTTATCCAATAAGTGCAGAAAGAAAAGAAAGAAGAAAAGGAAGAAGTTGGATAAATTTAATTATCAAACTTGTCTTCCCAAAATCAAAGTTTAGAGCTCACGTCGGACCTTTGGAATTTTAGTGCGTGCGGAACCTTAATGAGAACTGAATTTGAAATCCAACAGCCCTTGAGAATCCCAAAACTCTGCTCAAGTCTCCTCAATAGCCAGGTCAGAAATACTTCAACTCATACGCGAATCCTTACAACTATGAATCTGACTCGTACAGTGTAAGTGATGGTGGCTCTCCCCAACTGAAATGACGAAGAGACTGACTTCTCCAATATGACAACCCAATGATTCCCCATTCCAACAACTCATTCCTCAAGGAGCATGGTATTCCCTTTTAAGTTCAAGTGGCAACCAGCTCAAGAGGAGGGGGTGAAGAGAAGAATAGATGGTAGCCAGTGTAGCTACCTATCCTAGGATGCAAGACCAGTGTAGTCAAGTCATCCAGCTGTAGGCTCACATAATTTGTCTTTGAAGCACAAGCTTGCTTATTGACTTTACACATATGCACACTCCGGAAGGCATTTTTATTTTTGTACAGGCCTGTCCACTTTTTTGGAGTTTTTGCTTTTGTATTTTTTTAATACTATATACAACAGCATTTACATAGGGAGTTTTTCCTCTTGAGCCAGTAGACTATCCCTCTTTTGAAGCTTTATCGCAACCCACGATCTCCTATCCTCGAAACTCATCATTACTGGACGGGTTGGGGAGCACTTCCCTCCCTAAAGGAGGACAAATGTTTCCACCTATGTGCGTCTCATACCGGCAAATCCAATCCCCTCACCACTCCAACTGAGTTGAGCCAAGTGAAAGGTGCAGGTGTCCAAGTTAGGTCATTATCAACAAGAGTCGTGCGTGTGCTCTGAAATACTCTACTTAGGCAGTCAAGAATCCATTGAACCAAGTCCTGTGATCCTCAAAGAATTAAGTCAACTATACCTGAAGTACCTCAATCCCAGATCCCATAAGGTTCCTGTTAATTAGGTAGATTTAAGATCCAACCAAGCTCCAATCTTCGGATTTTACTTAGACTTGTTTAACTATCAAACTCAATCCGAAAAATGCGAATGCTATGCAGATGCTATGCAGAAAATATTTTTGTGATGCACTTTTCAAAGAGAACTTTTTATGGATTTTTGAAAAGATGATGCATATGCATTTTTTAGATTTTTCAAAAAGATTTTTCAAATGTTTTTGGATTTTAATTTTGCAAATGTTTTTGGGATTTTTGAAAACAAAAGATTTGGCTAAAAGCTAGGTACAAATATGTACACGGGAGTGCATCTTATATTTACAAGAAGTGGATTTTAAGAATCTACAAGGGTAAGTGCTCAATTTTATAAATATATATATAAAGAATTTTAGGTATGATGTATGTTTTCCTCAAACTTATTTGACAAGGGTTTTTCAAACAATTTTGAAACTATCGTCCAAAATAATTTTTACAAACAGTTTTTACAAACATGTACACACATTTGAAAATCATTTTGCAAAGGTTTTCAAACAGTATAGATAGATTTTCCAAATATTTTTGCAACCATTTTTCAAACCATTTGCAAATCATTTTTCAAACATTTTATTTCACACAAAGAAAATACTTTTGCAATCAAAATGTTTTGCAAAGGTTGAAAACATGTAACAAAACATTTTCAAATAGTTTTCAAAAGATTTTCAAACTATTTTTCAAACATTTTGCAAAAAATATTTTCGCCTGATTTATTAATCAGTAGGTATAAAAAGAATATGAGGAATGGTAACATCTTTTTATTAAGGTTTTAATGAATTTTTAAAAGTATATTTAGCCATAATTATTAAGAAAATACGAAAGTACGAGTTATGGCTAAAGTATATACGCAGTATATACGACCCCCCTATACTTAGCTTGAGCTATGTCCTCATAGATCGGAGAGAAAAGAGAAGACATAACTCGTACTAAGTATAGAAAAGTCTAAGGAATAAATGAACAAGAGATGAATGAATGAGAAGTCGATCGTCCCCCCATACTTAGGATCAAATAATCCTAAGTATAGCAGACTGTACACACCCCCTATACTTAGGGAAAGATATCCCTAAGTATAGACAAGAACAAGAGATAATGGAGAGGATCAAAGAATAGAACAACTCGGGGTGCACACTCCCCTATACTTAGGACAAAGTACGCCCTAAGTATAGAAAACTATCTACAAGGGGTGACACCTTTTTGATACAAAAAGAATATAGAAAAGAAAAAGAAGAAAAGAAGAGACGATATCAATAGATGGATCTATACAGCGGAAGATGGAAGTGATAATCATGTATGAGATACAAATGATCAAAGTTGAAGAGCATATCTCATACCAGAAGGATGGGGGCAACGTCAACGGTCGAGGATCATGGTCTAGATATAGCTTCAGGTGCTGACCGTTGACACGAAAGGTAGAGGAAGATGACGGTTCTGATATATCAATGTTGCCATTGTCATGTACCTTCCTGACCACATATGGAACTTTCCACTTGCTCTGTAGTTTCCCTGGAAATAACTTTAGCCTGGAATCAAACAACCATACACGCTGATCGGGCTCAAACTGTTTATGGCTAATATGAGAATCATGTCATGTCTTCACTTTTTCCATGTACTGTAGGCTGCTAGAAAAGGTTGTATCTCTCAACTCCTCCAGGGCTGCCAACTCTGCTCTTCTCTGTTCTCCTATACTCTCGGGATCTAACAGTAACTCAGTGACTGCCCAAAATGATTTATGCTTGATTTCCACTGGCAAATGGCACGGCTTGCCATAGACGAGATGAAAGGGAGATGTCCCTAATGGATTTTTGAAGGAGGTCCGATAGGCCCACAAGACCGAGTCCAAAAGCTGCGACCAATCCTTTCGGTCTGGGCGGACAACCTTCTATAAGATCGTCTTGATCTCCCTATTCGATACTTCGGCAAGACCATTAGTTTGAGGGTGGTACGGCGTGGCAACACGATGGTTAATGCCGAACTCGTCCGCAAGGGCCCTGACTTTATGAATAATGAAATGAGACCCCCCGTCTGAAATCAGAACTTTGGGTACCCCGAACCGTGAAATGATATTTTTCTTCAAAAATTTACACACAGTTTTAGCATATGCGGCTCGGGCGGGGATGGCCTCAACCCAACAGCTGACATAATCTACAGCGAGCAAAATGTGATCAAATCCTTGACTCTTAGGAAATGGACCCATGCAATCAATCCTCCATGCATCAAAAACCTCACAAAAGTGAATGGGTTGCACGGGCATCATGTCTCTCTGTCCGCAAGTACCCATCTTCTGACAGTCAGTACACCTCTTCACGAATTCATCTGAATCCTTGAAGAGAGTAGGCCACCAAAGGCTGGACTGAAGCACGTTCTGTGCTGTCCTTTTCCCAGAATGATGTCCTCCTGCCTCAAGCTTGTGGCAATAGGTGAGGACACTTTGCTGCTCTTCTTGAGGAATGCACCTCCTCCAGATGCTATCCCCTCCTTCATGATAAAGGACGGGATCCTCCCAATGGTAAAACTTGGCCTTAGCTAGGAAGGTCTCAAGTTTCTGCCTGGGCCAACCCTGCGGGAACCGTCTTGGCAACAAGATAGTTTACAAAGTCGGCATACCATGGGAGTGATGCGATAGCCAAGATTGCCTCGTCTGGAAGTGTCTCTGTGATAGGCGCGATGGGCTCAGATTCCTCAAGGTTCTCTAAGCGGGAAAGATGATCCGCCACCACATTCTTAACTCCAGGCTTGTCCTTAATCTCAATATCAAATTCCTGGAGCAGAAGGATCCATCTGGTAAGGCGAGCTTTGACATCCTTCTTGGCCATGAGGTACCGGATGGCGGTGTGATTTGTGTAGATAGTCACTCTAGATCCGAGAATATAAGATCGATACTTATCCAAAGCAAAGACTACGGCCAGCATTTCTTTCTCAGTCACAGTATAATTCCGCTGAGCGGCATCCAAAGTCTGGCTGGCGTAGTGAATGACATACGACAATCCATCCCTCCTCTATCCAAGCACAGCCCCTACGGCAAAATCAGAAGCATCCGTCATGATCTCGAATGGGAGAGACCAATCGGGTGGCTGAAGGACAGGAGTCGTGACAACCATGTTCTTGAGAGTCTCAAAAGACGCAAGACACTTATCATCTACAATGAACTCGGTGTCTTTCGTCAGCAAATCAGTGAGCGGTCGGGCAATTCGATTGAAGTCATGAATAAACCGTTGGTAGAAACCGACATGCCCCAGAAAAGACCGCAATTGACGTAAATTGGACGGCGGATTGAGTTTTCTAATGATATTCACCTTGGTCGGATCAACCTCCATGCCACTGTCAGAGATGATATGACCAAGGACCGTCCCCTGAGTCACCATGAAGTGACTCTTCTCCCAAGACAAGACAAGATCGACTTCTATGCAGCGCTGAAGCACACGGTCTAGGCAGTCAAGACAAGCATCAAACCCATTGCCATAGACTGAGAAGTCGTCCATGAAGACCTCTAAGCAATCACCCACCATGTCCGAGAAAATGGACAACATGCACCTTCGGAATGTCGCAGGGGCGTTACATAGACCAAAGGGAATCCGTCTGAAAGCATAAGTTCCAAACGGACAGGTGAATGTCGTTTTGTCCTGGTCTTTGGGCGCAATGGCCACTTGATTATAACCGGAGTACCCGTCAAGAAAGCAGTAATGACTCTTCCCAGCTAGCCTCTCGATAATCTGATCAAGAAATGGCAGTGGGAAGTGATCCTTCTTGGTGGCTTGATTCAATCGTCTGTAGTCCACACATACCCTCCAAGAAGTTGGTACCCGGGTAGCTATCTCCTCTCCAGACTCATTTACAATTGTAGTGATGCCCGTCTTCTTGGGCACTACATGCAATGGACTAACCCACTTGGAGTCGGAGATGGGGTAGATAAAATCGGCGCTCCACCACCTTGATATTTCTTTCATGACCACATCTTGAAGATTCGGGTTCAGCTGTCGCTGGAACTCTCGCGACGGCCTAGCGTCCTCCTCAAGATAGATGTGGTGGGAGCCAGACTAATCCCATGGAGATCAGCTATACTCCATCCTATCGCCTTGCGGTTGCGTTCAAGAACCTCCATCAGACAAGATTCTTTCTCTCCATTCAAACCTGCTTAGATAATGACTGGGTGTATTTTTGGCTCACCCGCAAGGAATCTATACTTCAGCGACTGAGGCAAGGGTTTCAGTTCTGGACAACTGGGAGGTGGAAGATCTGGCTTCTGATATGTCTCTGTGAAGGCGACCAGGTTTGCATGGGAGAACTCTCGCTGTGCATGAGAATCTGACAAAGGGAGGCCTACTGAATCATCAATAAATTGTACCGGCTCACACTCCGTCCTAGCTGTCGGCTCAGAAGGAATCAGACACGGCAAATATTCATCAAAATCATCCCAATCGATGTCTGAATCCGAGGGATCTGAATTAGAAGAACAAGATTGAAAATCATCACCATTCATCCCACAACTGTCATCCTCAAATGTGTCCTCGTCCAGGAGTGTGCTCTCCAGGCTCTCAACTGCCATAAGCTTTAAGTAGGGTGAGTCTGTAGGCAAGGCGAGGGTTTGTGCTACGGGATCTGTCCAAATAGATTCATCATCTGTCATCACAAAATCACATTCCTGGTGGACGTCTAGATCTTCCTCTATCATCTGCTCAATATCACTGGACTGCTCTGAGCATGTTAATTCTCTCACTCTGGTCTCCTCAATCGTCTCTATTTGTATGGTTTTGCCCTCTACGCGAAAGCACACTGTCCCACTGTCATGGTCGGACACCGCCTTGGTAGTGGCCAAGAATGGGCGTCCAAGTATGATGGGGGCATCAGTTACTAACTCAGGGATCTCCATGACCAATACAACAAAGTTCACGAGGAATTTCAGGCCCTGAATTGTAACGACCATGTCTCTCAACAACCCCTTCGGCCTCTTAGTCGACCTATCAGCAAACTGAAGGACTGTCCTGCTCCGAAGAAGAGGACCAAACTCGAATCGGTCGAGTAAGGCTGCCGGAAGAAGGTAAATAGAAGAGTCACTGTCTAATAGAGTACGACTGAACCGCTGCTCCTAAATCTCGCATCTGACAAAGGGAGCTCCTGCATCAGGTCTCTTTGCTCGCAATTTGTTCTGAATGGTGCAACAAGTGTCATGAGTGAGCACATAGATCTGATCTCTGTATCTCTTCTTCCTGCGGACTGTAGTTTTCTCTTTCAAGTTCTTTTGGAAGAAGGGAATGTGCTCAAATGCTTCCCATAGAGTCAGCTGAATGTGGAATCTATCAATCATATGATTATTGAACTCTACCTGTTGGGTCTTTTTGAGATTTTCTCTTTTATTCCCCTTCGCTTGGCGAAGTGCTTCAGGGAAGAGGATGGTAGGGGCCTCCTCAGATGGAGGACTCGGACGAGGTTCTTGTGCATGTGAAGGAATAGATTCCATACCATGATCATCTTTCAACACATATGGATCTGAAGTGTAAACAGAAACCTTTCCTTTATTCACATTTTTGTTCTTTTCTTTGTTACCACGGTCCTGAGATACAAAAGGTGGTAACACCACAGAAGGAAGCTCAACAAAAGTGGAAGTGGTGGCCTCAGTACCACCCACGACACCTGTTTTCATGGCATCAACACCGCATTCTGGCTCTGCATCTAAAGTAGTGGCATCAGCGCCACCGTCATCAACATCATCAGCGGCATCAGCACCGCTACTCTGCTCATCTGGCGCTCGTGGTTCTTCATGTGGTTGTCGCTCAGATGAGGTGCCGCCGACTGGCATCCTACCGCTCCTAGTAGTCACAAAATCAGCATCATACAAAGAAGACATGTCACTCAAATAATCACTAGGAGAGGTACCCTCTGTAAACTGTACCTGCTCAGACTTTCTTTTCAGACTGTTAGGATTAGGCTCAATCTGAGCTGGTATGGAGGCTTTGCCATTGATTAAATCCCTCACCTCTTGCCGAAACTCATCCATGTCCCGCCGGTAGGATTCTTGATGTTCAGAAAGTAGTCGGGCGAGGTCATCTAATGTTGGGTTCTCAAAGGCAGGTGCCTGAGAACCGAATGTATTCTCCTGCTGGAAATGAGGTTGTCGCTGGGAGGAGAAGTGCTCAAGAGGTTGGGGATATGATTGTTGAGGTTGCTGACGCTGCCTCCACGGCTGGTTGTGATAGGCAGGACGAGGACCATGCTGGTTCTGCTGCTGGGCATACTGGGGTCGTTGCTGCTGCTGCTGCTACTGGTTGGTCTGATACCCTGGAGCGGGAGGCTGCTGCTAGGAGGAGGTGCCACTAGTGGTCCAACAGAATCCGGGGTGATCGCAATGAATCCCGGGCTGCTGTGGGTACCGGTCGTACCAAATCCCATTGACTTCATCACTGGCTCCTGCTCGAAGGATGGTGGAGGTAGAACTGCCAGTGGCTGATCCGACTGATAGACCACCATCTAAGTATCCTGAGATGGTGGCTGTGATGGGTAATACTGTAGCTGCTGGATCAGCTCTGCCTGGATATGGTTGAGCTGGCGGTACGAGGCAGAGGACTGGGGTGAGTTGCTACTGCTGGGATCAGCTCGTGACCTAGGAGGCTGCTGGATAGACGTCTGTGCCTCCTGGATGCAAAGAATCTGCGTCTTCAGGTCACTCATTGTCTTGGTAATATGGTCCATCTGGGCCAGTCTTTGCGTCTGCTTCTTCTCGAGGATCTCGAGATGGTCCAACTTCTCACTAATGATGCCCATGTCGCCTGCGGCTGATTCGGCTTGGGCTGTGGCTGCCGACGGAGTATGGGGACCGGCATCGATGCGGGCGATCCTCTGAAATGATCCCGCTCCTTGGGGGGCTTCTACTGCGTGTAGACGCGAGCTTGGGCCATAACTGTCGAGTTTTCTGCCATCCCTTCATAGATGGCCCAAACGTCATATTCGCCCTTGGAAAAATAGGACCCACCACAAGAGGCATTTACAAGCCCCTGCAGCTCCGGTGTCAAGCCACAAAAGAAACTTTGGACTAATATAGGCTTTGATATGTCATGATGTGGACGCCGGTCAATGAGCTCTCTAAAGCGATCCCAAGCTTCATGGAATCTTTCATTCGGGATCGTTGTGAAGTTGCTAATCATAGCTCGCGCTGCATTCGTCCGGCCGAGAGGATAATACTTCTTCAAGTAGGCAGTTCGGAGTTGTGCCCAAGTGTCGACGAAGCTCCCCAAATATTTCAGCTAGTATGCGGCTCTATCAACCAAAGAGAATGGGAAAGCTATCATCCTGATGGTGTCCTCAGTCATCAGCCTATCATGAATTGTACTGCAGATCATCTCGAATTCTTGCAGATGAAGGTGTGGTTCTTAGGTCGGTAGCCTGTGGAATTTAGGCAGAAGTTGAATAGTATGTGGGTGAAGCTCGAAGTCTCCATGGATGGGAGGGAGTAGGATCCAACGATGAGTGAGGGAGGTTGCTGGATTGTGCAATTCTCTCATGATGGTCTGTGGCAGCCTCTCTCGGTTTGGTGTTCCTCCCTCTTCTGCTACTGGTATATCACCTCCACCGCCACCGCCCCCCAAGTCGGTTTTCTCGCATCTGCGCGATCTCTCTCATGAGGTCACCTATGAATACTCCCTGGTCTCGGATCTGCCTCTGCATAGTCTCCAGGGATGCTAGCAATGAATTGTTGATGGCTGCTTGATCATATAAGAATGGAGGGTGCTCATGCTCATCTGGGTGTTCTCCTCTTTCTGCCATGTCTGGATTCTCTGAAAATGCAAAAGAACCCATCTCAGGTGCCGTCAAATGATCTGAGCTCTGTGATGCACTAAATTATGAAACTCTTGGACTGATGGAAGGAGAAGGGTGGTCGAGGGGGGACAGGGTGGAAGTGAACTCAGGCTCGGAGAGTGGGTCTGGACTCTCCGAGGTTGTCCTAGATGAATAGGGATGAGTGCTGGATAGCGGTACCGCCAAAGTCAGCCTAAGAGATCTCCGTCCCATCATCTTGATTATTGAGAAGAGTAAGGCTGAGAAATGAAGAAGAAGGTGGCAAAATTGCGCACAATTGTGTGGTGTTTTTGATCTTGACCTAAATGCGACTAGCAATCAAACACAAAACAAGGGGATTCACCAACTCGACGCATGAAGTCGTAAGGGTTCGGCTATTATCTTTGTAGTTTTTAGCTTATATTCAGGAAGTTATCTTTCAACGAGTCCTTAGAGCGCTACGCCTATAGGAGCGAGAGTACTGCCGGAAGAGTATCCCGTACTTGTCCTCCTCCTGTATAACCTGTAGTCTGCACTTTTTAAGGTCCTTGTAACCCTTCCTGGACCCCTACTCAGCAAAGAAATAGAGAAAGGAAGCCAATAGGCGAAACCAATACTTCAGAACTCGCTCGCAACGGAATCACCCGTGAGCGTGCAAGAACCTACTCAGACGCAAGACGATGAGACAGACACCCCCGTGAAGGCGTGGCCTAGTCTCGATACTTTGGACAAGGTCGATGCTCTACACAATAGAGAGACATCAATGGTGACCAAGCCCTACTCATCCACGTACGATAGAAGCGCCAATACTTTGGAAATCCAGGCGATACACAAGGCAGCCACAGACTGGGTTTTTGGGTCTAATCCTTACGAAGTCGCTCTCTCACTTGGAAGGAGACCTTCCCATGCAACTTGAATACAAGTGAGGGTGTTGCTCTCCCCAAGCAATGAATCCAATTAACCAATTTTATTTAGGTCAAGTTTTCTTAGCAGACGCTTTTTTAATTTTTTTGGTGTTATCACTTGCTTTGAGTCAATTTCAAACAAGCGCCTAATATTTTTGTATTTTCTTGATTCCTACTTGATCCAAAAATAGAGGGAGAAGAGTCAGAAAAGCCAATGCAAGTGGCACTAAGATGGAAATCTCACCTTAGTGCCTAAATGATGAATGCAAAGATAGAAGACTTACAGTGACTCCCAGCTCTCTCCATGCGAGATGCAAAATAGGAATTTATAAACCTAATCTATATGCTGATATGCACACGGAAATCGTCCTAAGCAGGAAATTGCTAGCGTGAAGAACCACAAGTCGATCACCAATCCTCAATCCAAAAAGTCCGATCTAGACTCACCCCTCCTCTTCTCGACACATCGAGTTCATGAGTAGCGCTTGATGGGGTGGGCTCGCGACACGTAGGCTCGAAGATGATGAGGCGACTGTTTAATTAAACTAAGTCCAAATACGCACTATAGATACATGCAATGGTTATTAGAGTGTTTGGACCTAATCTAATCGATCAAGCAATGCTTAAAAATCTAAGGGCTCAATCCACAAAAGAAAGGTAAAATAAATCAAAACCGGAAAATGACAGCGGTAAAATACGATAAAAACCGCGGTGAGCCCCCAGGTGTACGAACACCTGGAAATTAGGCCCGAGTGTCCTGAGTGTCCAAGTGTACCTGTATTATTACAATTTAAATGAATCTCTCTCACACAAAAATAAATGAAAGCTAGCTAACACTCCCTCTCTCACTCCTCCTGCTCTCTCCTGTCGGCTTGGGCTAGAAAAGCCGACTCCGCTTCCCAAGGCTGCACCGAATCACCTAGGCGATTCTCCTCGATCCGCGGTCCCTCGCAAGAAGACAAGAAAGACAATGGTTAGAAAGCTCACAAATAGATATAAAAAATGAGAGATAAAGCAAGCAATGGTATGAACAAATAATCACAATCACTAAAAAATGTGATCTATGCGTTGTTGCTCCCTAGCAACGGCGCCATTTGATAACCAGGGAGAAGGAGGGTCGTACGGTTTCACAAGGCGAAATCGCAGTCGGTGTGTTGACCGCTCAATAATCCCTAATTAATCAACAATGAACCCACAAGTATAAATCAGTCAAACAATGAAAAACAAGTGTGGAGACAAATTTATTATAACTCTACAACAAAGATGTATAGGTGTAAGTATGTGTAGAGTGTCGAACACAGGGAGCAAACAAGATAGATCAAACAATTTGTGTAAAATGTGATGTGATTTAATGTCTACAATTATGCAATTTTTATGGGTTTTTAATTTTATATTTTTTATTTTAATTTTTAATTTTGTATTTTGGTTTTTGATCTTCTGATTTTGTGTTTCTCCTTTATATTTTATATTTTTGTATTTTCTTTTTCAATAATAGAATATGTATACAATATAAGGAAGAGAGGGGTAGAGTATTTATAAAAATAGGGAAAATGCTCAAAAATCGGGGAGTCTTTTTATAATTTTTTACTGTTTTTGTGATTTTTGGGGATTTTTCTGAATGTTTTTGGTATTTTTAAAAGGCAAAATACAAGGAAACAGTAAATAACAATGCTGGCCGGAATTAAAATGGGAATGAAAAATACTAAACAGTAATAGAATTTTCCCAAATTAATTTTAAAATAAAGACAATAAAATAGAGAACCTACAGGAACTGAGTTTGTATTTTTTTGGTTTTTCTAGAATTTTTTAGATTTTTAGGAAGATTTTTAGGGTTTTCTAATTTTTAAGGTTTTTTTAAAATTTTTAGTGGTTTTTGGACTGACACTAAAAGATGATAAAACAAGCAAAACATAATTTTTTTGGAATTTTTCAAAACGCTTTTATAATTTTTATGGATTTTCTAATGCAAACATTGTTGAGAATGCACATTTTTTATTTTTAATAAATATGAAAATGCAATCAAAACGCAATGTAAAAATATAGCGTGAACAAGAAACTTAACAGGAGCCTATGATATTTTTTGGTAATTTTTCGAGTTAAATTGTGGCACTAAATAAATAGGGAAAGCAAGCAAAAATACAAGGCCTGGCAGGGGTATAAGTGCAAATAAACAAACATCCAGAGGCCAAGTTGCATTTTTCACACAAAATATAACACTAAATATTGCATTTAATAGACCAGTTACAAATATCAAGACTCGCGGGGGTTGACCTGCAAAATACCCACCCGGGCGCGTGACTGGCACGCGCTTGGGAAGGACCTAGATGCGATTCCCAAAAATCCGGGGGGCTTTCATGCAAAATACCCAAAAGTTTTACACTGAATATCGAAGTTTCTATAGTTACACGAAATAAGTAAACCCTGGAGGGGGTCCTTGCAAAATCACCTTCACCTCACGTGTACTGGTCACGTGAGGTGACGTGGCCAAGACCTATTTGCAATAATGGAAATTTCAAGGGTCTAGATGCAAATATTACAAAACTTTTTAGATGGCAAATCAAAGTTTAAGGACTAAATAAAAATACAAAAATGGTGTGGGGGTCAGATGCAAAATACCCCTTAAGCGCGCAAACCAACGGCTGGCGGCGATTCACTTGACACGTGGCAGACGATGGAAGGCCGATGACGATTCGGCGATGGAGGACCACGATTAGCTCTGCGATGACGATCGAACAGCTGGTGGCGCGACGAATCCAACGGTGGCTGATCAATCTGGAGGCGCGGCTCGATCCGACGGCTGGGAGGCGCTGAGGAAGAACGGGGAAGAATGCCGGCGAGGCGAACATCCCCGAGCTCGATCTTCGTGCTCCGACGATCCTTGGGCTTCAAAATGGATTTGTGGCCTCCTGGAGGCTTCCTCGAAGTGCTGGGAGATCCAAAATGCCTCGGCGAGGGCCGAGGTTCGCAGGAGGCACGGGTGGAGCTGGTGGAGCTTCGCGACCTCCAGCGAAGGTCAAAATGACCCCCAGGCGTGCGATAAAGTCCAAGCACCTGCAAAATAAAGTGAGAGGACCCAGGGCAAAATACCTGGGTCCCGCGGTGGCGAGGTGGTGGCGTGAAGCGGTGGGGCGAAGCTCGGCCGGAGGAGCGCTCCGGCGAGGGTGATGTGGAGGATGATTTAATGGATGAAAATGGACGATTCTTTGGGGCTTTTAATCCTAAGGGTACGGGAAACAAAATGCGACAGAAAATAAAAGGGGATAGGGGTAGCCTCGACGGTGGTGACCGGAGGGAAGTATCTCGACGCCGGCGGTGGTGGAGGAGGTTGTGGAAGCCACCTCGAGCCTTGCTCGACCCGCCTAAGACTCACTGAAGGGAGCTATCACCTCCCTGGACCAATTAGGCACGAAAGGGGAGCGTAGCTATGGAAATGAGGGGTTCAAAAATTCAAAGGAAGGTCGGGTGTGCGTTTTATGGGGTTTGACTCAGTGACTGGGGTGGTCCAAAGACCAAGGGAGATTGACGCAATCGCTGGCCCAATGCCCAAGTCAATCACTGGGCGAGCAAGGTGGATGGTCGAGGAGAAAGTTTGCAGAAGGAATCGAGACGAAAGGGTGAAAGTCTTGACCTAGAAAAATCCGCCAAAGCGGCCAAAAACTAGGCCTGACACGGGCTACAGGGCTAGGAACGACCAGTTGACCGAGGTTAATTGGGGCTTGAACCTGGTTGGTCCACGTGGACTAACCATGAAAAATCCCTGGTTTTTATTTTGTAAATTCAATTAAAAATAGAAAATGAACGAATTATGTTTCGATTATTAAATGAAAAATGTTTATTTTTTTATAATGTATTTTATTCTGATTTTTAATTATTTTTATGAGGTATATTTTTATAAGTTCCCTTTTATAGCCTTTATAGGTATATTACATATATATTTTATTATTTAATTTTTATTTTGTGTTTTTAATTTATTTATTTTTGTTTATTATTTTATAAATTTGTAAAATAAATATACTTAATTACATTTTTGTTTTATTTTTCTTATGTGTTTTTCACATTTAATAAAATATAAGTATGTATTATACAAGTATGTTTATAGGTATTGTACCTATGTACTATGTATATATAGGTATTTTATTTTGTATTTATTTTGTATTTTTATTCTGATTTTAATATACAAACATATTGTAAATAATATTTGCAAAATTATAAAAAAAATAAAAATACAAAAATAATGAATAAATTATAAATTGAATATTTTAATCTGTACAAGTATACTATGAGGGTTCAAAACTCAAATTTCAAACCGTAACTCCGAAAAATACGAAACTACCTCCATTAAATAGATTATTTTATGTTATATACAATTAAAGGTAAGTTTGGTACATTTTGAGTTTTTATTTGCAAGATACGGGTCTGGAAAGTTGGAGCTTTGGAATCTTATTCAGACCATAACTTTTTGTCTGTACATTATTTTTCAGTGAAATCAATTTTGTATTTTTCTATATTAAATTATCTATAACTTTCATGTACAAAGTTTCTTTATTTGAGGTATAAAAAGTGGAATCAAAAATGGGTCCCAAAATGAATAAAGAATGGATTAAAAACAAAGGTATTTATACTGTATTTTGACCCTTATCTCCCCCTACTTTATTCCTTGTCAACCTATTCATCAAGATGCCTAGGTCTCGAGGTTTTAGGTCATAAAATATTTACAATATTTTATTCTTTTTCTTTACTTTTATTTATTCTATAATTTTGGCTCTAATTACAGTATTTTATACACTATTTACATGCACATGCATGAATGCTAAGATGCGGAAATTAAGGGTATTTACACGCATTTGCTAGGGTTTTTGATGCCAAAATGATAGAATAAAGATGATGAAATGTGGCTTCATCAAGCGTCGATTTTATCTACTCCATCTCCGACTCCAAGTGGGTTAGTCCATTACATGTGGTGTCCAAGAAGACGGGTATCACTACAGTTGTGAGTGAGTCAGGAGAGGAGATAGCTACCTGGATACCCACTTCTTGGAGGTTCTGTGTGGACTATAGACGTTTGAATCACGCCACCAGGAAGGATCATTTCTAGGTGCCTTTTATTGATCAAATTATAGAGAGGCTAGCTGGGAAGAGTCATTAATGTTTTCTTGACGGATACTCTAGCTACAATTAGGTGGTCATTGCGCTCGAAGACTAGTACAAGACTACATTCACCTATTGATGAACCTCAGTTTCATCATCTTTATTTCCCATAATTAACCCCCTTGCTTAAAAGTTTGTCAATATATCCCTGTTAATGTCTCATAATTAACAGAGTCCTAAATAAATTAAAAACCACAAAAAAATGACAAAACAAAAATTCGTGGTATTTTTAGACTTAAAAAATACCTTCAAAAATATTTCGGGCCTTTGTTTGATCTCTTTTCGAGTTTTGGTCAACATGAAACTTGTAGATCTCTTCAAGATCTACAACTTTTATGTTTTGAGTTTTCTCAAATTCGACCAATTAATCCTTCAAAAATCAAAAATACAATCTTAATAATCTGATTGGGCCACGTGGCCTAATCTGGGTGAGCCACGTGGCCCGGTCCTTCTTGCAACATCCGCCCTTATTCCTGGCCGTTGGATGACCTTCAGATCCAACGGTTTCTCTTTCTCCATGTGTGCATCAATCCTCAGCCATCCGATCGACAACTACTTCTCATCACAGCCGCCCGTAGCCGCCTGATCCTCTTTGCGCCACGTGGAGCATTGTACACCGTCTGATCTTGTTCCTATCCCTTTGATCATCACCGTCCACTACCATTTCGTTTCTCGGCCTTTCGATCAGACTCAAAGATCAATCACAGCCATACGCTTCCACCGGCTCATTTATCTGGCACGTGGCGAGAGCTTCACCTTCCATCCACCACCGATCATATCGCCCCGATCCAATCGGGTCCGTCACTTAGCGCCTAGATCTCCACCGTTGGATCTCCAGATCCAACGGTCGGAGGTCATCGTCAACCTCCGATTCCCCCCACTCTTCCCATGATTTCCACTCGCACAAACCTCGCCCCCTTCCTTTTATTCCACCCACTCCGACCATCATCTCAACTCTCCAACCATCCCACGGTCTTCGCCACTCAACCAGTTCCCTCGCGCACTACTCCACTAACCACGACTCCCCTCCAGTCGACCCACAACTGCCCTCAAACCCACGTCGTCCACCATCACCTCCGCCACTTCTCTCTTCAAATACACCGGTCCCACCACCTTTCGTCGGTCGTCCACCTTTACGAGGGAGTTCGCCCAGCCCTCCTCCACCTCCCTGTGACAGGGGGAGGTGGAAGGATTGAGCGAAGACGACGAATCTTCCCGGTGTCGACCCTCCGCCGATCACGGCGGAGCTGCGGTGCCTCCAGGCCCGCTCGAGCTGCGTCGACCGGCTGGCGACGTCCAGCGAAGACCCGGGGCTCCATTTGAGCCCCAGCCCAAGCCACTCCGCTCCGCCTCCGATCAGGTTGGTTCTCTCTTCCTCCCTTGTCTTTTCTTTCAATTTCGTCTATTTAATCAGGCCGCTCCGGCCATTCCCGCACTCCATTGACCACTCCATTAGCTCCGCCTCCGATCCCCCTTCATCGCACGATCCTCCGATCACTTCCTCCTTCCTCCAGACCCCATCGCACCTCCGACCCACCTCCTCCGCCCTCGCGGCGGAGGAGCTTCAAGCTCCCCACGTTCTTCGTCCCCGATGAGCTTCCACCTCACTTCACGTCGCACACACGCATTTCTTTGTCGCTTCGGCTATGTGTCTAACGTTGCAGGTCTTCGGGAGCGTCAATGGCCGGAGCCCAGTCGGAGCAGACTTCATCGACTTCGCGATGGCCATTCAAGCTCCGACGAGCGTCGCCAGTTGCCTATGGGCCTTCCCCGAGCTCCGGGCTTCCTCGACGACCACTTAGGGAGCTTCGGGGAAGATCACACCGATGGAGAAGGAGCGGCGGAGGAGGAGGTCCTTCGCCGGAGCCCAGAAGGCGCCGCCAGCATTCGGCCGAGGGAGAAGAGCAGCCACTGTTGGATGGTCAACCCCCGGTGACCATCCAACGGTCCAGATGGAACCGCGTCATAGCCTTCAGTAGCCCTTGGATCATCACGATCCAAGGGCCGACATTCAGCCACGTGTCTCCATCCAGAGTTCCCCCGAGCCTAGCGACCTAGCCCCAGGCTTGGACGCTTCTGAGCCTCCACTGAGCCTGCAGCGAGCTTCGAAACTTCCGAGCCAAGCCGAAGCTACGCCGAGCCTCTGCCGAACCTGACTCCGAGCCTGAGACAGCGCGTGCTTGACACGTGCCTCTTGGGCAAATTGCAGAGGCTCCCCACGGATTTCTTCAATTTGCAAAAAGGCCCCCGCGCGTTTGGTAAAATTACAGGGAAGGATTCGTACTTTATCTTTATTGCATTTCAGTCCTTTCCAGGGACCTTTTTGTAGTTATCTTTTTATGTTTTCTTTCAGTTATGCCCTTGCTTTCCTTTTTTAATATCTTGAGCACCGTACCTCTGTTTTAGTTGATTTCAGTTTCGTTTGAGAGCTTGTTTGATGTACTTTTTAATGGCATGATTAATCTTTTATCTTAGAGACTTGAATTTTAATGAAATATTAAGTTATCTAAGTGGCTTTTATTAAGTTCTCATGCCTTGTTCACTTTGACGATCAAGCTCTGACACTTCAAATAAATTTGGAATTGACTCATTGAATATTTTGCTCATAAATTTGTGACTAGGGCATACTTGTGATGCCTTGCGTGTGCATTCATTTGCATGATAAAAATTGATAAAAAAAATGCATGTTTATTTTTAATGCATTGTTGTAGTGTCTTTGCATATTTTGACCTATATGCCTTTAACTCAACGCCTAATTAAATACACTTAAATCCGATTAATACGAGAGAGGCTCGTGTCCCTGAGTTCGACCTTGGTTTCTTGCCAAGTAAAATAAATCACGATCACCTCATTTCGATTCATCATCGCATATCTTTAAACGAGGTGATCTCTTTGATGACCGAAATCGGCCCGACTGCACCGACATCTCCAAGTGCTAATTTAGCATCCTTAAAGGGTCGATTTTGCGGTTCGTCAAATGGCGCCGTTGCCGGGGACACGGCTCATTTCTTTTAATGTTTTGGATTTTTGTGTGTTTAATTTAGTGTTTCTTTTTATAGGTCAACTAACCACATATTTTGCATATAAAATTTTTCTTTCTTATTTGGTATCTAACTATTGTTTCTGTGGCAGGGCCCTTGGTGTTCAAGGAGGCGAGAAGCCGATGTTTCCCGTTGCGAGGAGCCGCAGGAGCATGCTTGGAGCAAATAAGGAAGAAAGAAAAAATGTCTCGCATTTTATGTTTGCATGAACTTATAATAAATTCGTCGTTTACAGCGGTCTTCGATCGAAGACTCGCGATTGTAATCGAACGATGGTGGTTGTGTGGGGATCGTCCCCACTTGAGTGTCGACCTAGGACTAGGCACGCGGCTCTCCGAGCTCACTTTATCTTTCATATTTTTATGTGCTTGATCGTAGGTAGGACACACCAAATGATAGACGCACATAATCTCGCATCACATAGCTAAAAATTAATGAAGATTAATCACCGCAAATAGATGCATGATAAGGTGCGGCTTTTTCGACTTGCATACATGTTGGATTTGGTTTTCAAAACAGCCCCCGTTTTTCACGTGTTTTTGTCAAATCACTGCATGAGTTCTCGCTTAGCCTAGATCGCGGTTTCTTCGAATACATGTTTTTCTCGGCTTTCATTTCCTAGCTTGATCACCTAGGATTAATGGAAAATGGAATGAACGGTAGACGATGACTTCTTGATTTTGTGCTAACCTTAATTCAATGATAACTCAAAATAAAATTGGGACTGTTAATTGCAAGTCAACCAAAAATGGAGTAAAATTCGGTTTTGGGAGAGCAACACCCTCAGTTACGCGTTGGTTTTTATTTCACATTTTTTCTCCGCGTAATTATCTAAAGTTTTATCACCAATAAAACCGACAAGATAATCAACCAACCTTGGTTGGTTTCATGTGTGAGTTGGTGAAACTAAGGGTTTTGCTTGCTTGATTGAGCCATATTTGTTGCGACACACAACCCCAAAACCGTAGTCACTCCATTTCATCTCCAAGATTCAAAACCGCTCACTTGTAAATCCATCCCTCTTCTTCGTTCACCTTGGGTCTCTTCCAACATCAACTTCCATCTTTATACTTAGGCTAATCTCAGCCTAAGTATAGGGGGGACCCAAGTCCCTGTGATTTCTCTACTCATCTTTTCTTGCCTTTATACTTAGGTTATTTCTAACCTAAGTATAGGGGGAGTCTCCTCTTAGTGCCCGTATATTCCTATAGACTTAAATGGATCCATGGACTCATAACATCTAGTGCTATGAGGACATAGCAAAGTTTAAGGATAGGGGGGTATACCGCATATACAATTTACTTACTTTAGCTAATATCTGAAAATTTTGAAAAATTTAACTTTTTGGCTCAAGTAAACTTCTTTGGACTAAGAGAACTCAAAAGATTTTACGGCTTTTCTAACTATGTTACACTATTTTGATAAAAATATTTTCGAAAATGATTTGAAAAAAATGAGTTTTTCTTGTTTTGAAAAATCTTTTTGAAAAATGTTTTGAAAATCTTTTATTTATGTGACATGGTTTTGAAAATCTTTTATCAAGGAAAGTTGAGTCTAACCTATGTTTTAACTTTAAAAACTAAAATCCATAAAAATAAGCAAAATTAAAATTAAAAAAAATCTTGTTTTTGAATGAAGAAGTTGGATTAGTCCTCTACACTTACACTTTTCACCCAGGATCTGAATTGGTCAAGGAGACTTAGCTTTTTGAAGTCTTTGAGATTTGCGGTTAACCAGCCTTAACCATCAGGGTCTTAGACTTAATCATCCACATTCCCCTAGGTCTCTAGATTTGCATGCTATATTCCATGCTTAGTCTCAGACAAAGAGAATATGATCAGCACATCACATGCACGACTGCGGTTTTGATTGAGATGAGTTGATTTTTCACCTGAGGGATTGGGAAGAGAAAGTCAAGTTTGGATTTGATCTAATGATGCTCGAGGATGGGATAAAATCTTTGGAGGCTTCATGAAACCTGAGTGTCAGCAATATTAGCCAGTATGAGAACTTGGTTCTTATACTAATCTCTTGATATTGACCTAAGTGCCTGGGTGTGAAAAATAAATAAAAAATGTTGATCAGTGTGCGCCAACTCTTGGTAAAAGCAGTGGAGCTAGCCACAAATTATACAAGTCAATGAAATATCAAAGAAAAGCTCTCATTCCATACAAAATCAATTATCAAAGAGCTTCCACCAAAGGCGAGCGCTCCCAACCATTTCAAAAGTGTCCACTTGGACCACCGCTATTAGGACCAGGAGTCGGGCTTGCACCAAAAAAGGGCTCTGCATCGTAAATGCTACAAGTCTGGGTGTCGAAGGTACAATAGGTACTCAAAAGAGACACACCCCGGTGTACTCCCAGGAAAACAAGTGCAGACGGCTCCAACTTCTCTTGACGGACGCACTGATCAACACCAAAAAAATGTGTTGCGTAAAAAGGCACTAGAGAGAATCCTTGTTCCAATGAGAGGGAGAGAAGAATTGACACAATCCCATGCCCTCCATTTCTGGCCTGCCATCCACATTTTCTAAGTCTGACAACTAAAGAGACGGTGGACTGAACGCAAGATTTGATTTATTCCCTAGTGTTGAGGATTGGGTCCTTAGGAGATTTTCTCGGACCAAGATTTTGGGTGACGAATTGACTCTACTCTCGAAATTGCAGTCAACACTAAACTTCATATCCTTTAGCTTATACGTACATCAGAGAGAGTCTAGAGAAGTAGAGGAATTGGAAGCCTCTTGATTAAGGTTGGGTTGAACTCTAAAATTTTGGATCTCTAAAATCGAGTGGACTTGATCAGCTTGGATCCTGTATTCACATGCACAAGGGGGTTAATCCAACTTAGTCATTCTTTTTGATGCTCGAGGACGAGCATAGTTTAAGTATAGGGGGGTGATGAACCTCAGTTTCATCATCTTTATTTCCCATAATTAACCCCCTTGCTTAAAAGTTTGTCAATAAATCCCTGTTAATGTCTCATAATTAACAGAGTCCTAAATAAATTAAAAACCACAAAAAATGACAAAACAAAAATTCGTGGTATTTTTAGACTTAAAAAATACCTTCAAAAATATTTCGGGCCTTTGTTTGATCTCTTTTCGAGTTTTGGAACATGAAACTTGTAGATCTCTTCAAGATCTACAACTTTCATGTTTTGAGTTTTCTCAAATTCGACCAATTAATCCTTCAAAAATCAAAAATACAATCTTAATAATCTGATTGGGCCACGTGGCCCAATCTGGGTGAGCCACATGGCCCGGTCCTTCTTGCAACATCTGCCCTTATTCCTGGCTGTTGGATGACCTTCAGATCCAACGGTTTCTCTTTCTCCATGTGTGCATCAATCCTCAGCCATCCGATCGACAACTACTTCTCATCACAGCCGCCCGTAGCCGCCTGATCCTCTTTGCGCCACGTGGAGCATCGTACACCGTCTGATCTTGTTCCTATCCCTTTGATCATCACCGTCCACTACCATTTCGTTTCTCGGCCTTTCGATCAGACTCAAAGATCAATCACAGCCATACGCTTCCACCGGCTCATTTATCTGACACGTGGCGAGAGCTTCACCATCCATCCACCACCGATCATATCGCCCCGATCTAATCGGGTCCGTCACTTAGCGCCTAGATCTCCACCGTTGGATCTCCAGATCCAACGGTCGGAGGTCATCGTCAACCTCCGATTCCCCCCACTCTTCCCACAATTTCCACTCGCACAAACCTCACCCCCTTCCTTTTATTCCACCCACTCCGACCATCATCTCAACTCTCCAACCATCCCACGGTCTTCGCCACTCAACCAGTTCCCTCGCGCACTACTCCACTAACCACGACTCCCCTCCAGTCGACCCACAACTGCCCTCAAACCCACGTCGTCCACCATCACCTCCGCCACTTCTCTCTTCAAATACACCGGTCCCACCACCTTTCGCCGGTCGTCCACCTTTACGAGGGAGTTCGCCCAGCCCTCCTCCACCTCCCTGTGACAGGGGGAGGTGGAAGGATTGAGCGAAGACGACGAATCTTCCCGGTGTCGACCCTCCGCCGATCACGGCGGAGCTGCGGTGCCTCCAGGCCCGCTCGAGCTGCGTCGACCGGCTGGCGACGTCCAGCGAAGACCCGGGGCTCCATTTGAGCCCCAACCCAAGCCACTCCGCTCCGCCTCCGATCAGGTTGGTTCTCTCTTCCTCCCTTGTCTTTTCTTTCAATTTCGTCTATTTAATCAGGCCGCTCCGGCCATTCCCGCACTCCATTGACCACTCAATTAGCTCCGCCTCCGATCCCCCTTCATCGCACGATCCTCCGATCACTTCCTCCTTCCTCCAGACCCCATCGCACCTCCGACCCACCTCCTCCGCCCTCGCGGCGGAGGAGCTTCAAGCTCCCCACGTTCTTCGTCCCCGATGAGCTTCCACCTCACTTCACGTCGCACGCACGCATTTCTTTGTCGCTTCGGCTATGTGTCTAACGTTGCAGGTCTTCGGGAGCGTCAATGGCCGGAGCCCAGTCGGAGCAGACTTCATCGACTTCGCGATGGCCATTCGAGCTCCGACGAGCGTCGCCAGTTGCCTATGGACCTTCCCCGAGCTCCGGGCTTCCTCGACGACCACTTAGGGAGCTTCGGGGAAGATCACACCGATGGAGAAGGAGCGGCGGAGGAGGAGGTCCTTCGCCGGAGCCCAGAAGGCGCCGCCAGCATTCGGCCGAGGGAGAAGAGCAGCCACCGTTGGATGGTCAACCCCCGGTGACCATCCAACGGTCCAGATGGAACCGCGTCATAGCCTTCAGTAGCTCTTGGATCATCACGATCCAAGGGCCGACATTCAGCCACGTGTCTCCATCCAGAGTTCCCCCGAGCCTAGCGACCTAGCCCCAGGCTTGGACGCTTTCGAGCCTCCACCGAGCCTGCAGCGAGCTTCGAAACTTCTGAGCCAAGCCGAAGCTACGCCGAGCCTCTGCCGAACCTGACTCCGAGCCTGAGACAGCGCGTGCTTGACACGTGCCTCTTGGGCAAATTGCAGAGGCTCCCCACGGATTTCTTCAATTTGCAAAAAGGTCCCCGCGCGTTTGGTAAAATTACAGGGAAGGACTCGTACTTTATCTTTATTGCATTTCAGTCCTTTCCAGGGACCTTTTTGTAGTTATCTTTTTATGTTTTCTTTCAGTTATGCCCTTGCTTTCCTTTTTTAATATCTTGAGCACCGTACCTCTGTTTTAGTTGATTTCAGTTTTGTTTGAGAGCTTGTTTGATGTACTTTTTAATGGCATGATTAATCTTTTATCTTAGAGACTTGAATTTTAATGAAATATTAAGTTATCTAAGTGGCTTTTATTAAGTTCTCATGCCTTGTTCACTTTGACGATCAAGCTCTGACACTTCAAATAAATTTGGAATTGACTCATTGAATATTTTGCTCATAAATTTGTGACTAGGGCATACTTGTGATGCTTTGCATGTGCATTCATTTGCATGATAAAAATTGATAAAAAAAATGCATGTTTATTTTTAATGCATTGTTGTAGCGTCTTTGCATATTTTGACCTATATGCCTTTAACTCAACGCCTAATTAAATACACTTAAATACGATTAATACGAGAGAGGCTCGTGTCCCTGAGTTCGACCTTGGTTTCTTGCCAAGTAAAATAAATCACGATCACCTCATTTCGATTCATCATCGCATATCTTTAAACGAGGTGATCTCTTTGATGACCGAAATCGGCCTGATTGCACCGACATCTCCAAGTGCTAATTTAGCATCCTTAAAGGGTCGATTTTGCGGTTCGTCACCTATCCGTTTGGGACATATGCTTTCGGACGGATGCCCTTTGGTTTATGCAACGCTCCGGCGACATTCTAGAGGTGCATGTTGTTCATCTTTTCAAACATGGTGGGAGACTGTTTACAGGTCTTCATGGATGATTTCTTGATCTATGGCGATGGCTTTGATGCTTGTCTTGACTGCATGGACCGTGTCCTTCAACACTACATTGAGGTCCATCTAGTTCTATCTTGGGAGAAGAGTCACTTCATTGTGACTCAAGGGACGGTGCTTGGTCATATCATCTCTAATAGGGGCATGGAGGTTGATCCGAGCAAGGTAGATATCATCAGGAAATTCAATCCACCGTCCAACCTACGACGGTTATGGTCTTTTCTGGGGCACGCCAGTTTCTACCGACAATTCATTCATGATTTCAGAAGGATTGCCCGACCGTTGACTGATTTGCTGACCAAAGACACTGAGTTCATTGTAGATGCTAAGTGTCTTGCATCATTTGAGACTCTTAAGAGTCTAGTTGTTGAGGCTCCTGTCCTTCAGCCGCCTGATTGGTCTCTCCCATTCGAGATCATGACGGATGCCTCCGATTTTATCGTGGGGGCCGTGCTGGGACAGAGGAGGGATGGAGTGCCTTTTGCCATTCACTACGCTAGTCGTACATTGGATTCTGCATAGCGAAACTACACTATCACTGAGAAGGAGATGCTAATCATAGTTTTTTCTTTTGATAAGTTCAGATCGTATATCATTGGATATAGAGTGACTATCTTTACTGATCATACCACCATCAGGTACCTCATGGTAAAGAAGGATGCCAAAGCGAGACTGACTAGATGGATCCTTCTACTCCAGGAGTTTAATATTGAGATTAAGGATAAACCTGGAGTCAAGAATGTGATGGCGGATCATCTCTCCCGATTAGAGCATCTTGAGGAATCTGAGCAAACTGATCCCATTTCTGAGACCTTCCTAGATGAGGAGATCCTTGCTATCGCCTCTCTCCCGTGGTATGCTAACATTGTGAACTATCTTGTTGGCAAGAAAGTTCCACAAGGTTGGGCCAGACAACGACTTGAGACCTTCCTAGCGAATTTCAAGTCTTACCATTAGGAGGATCCCATCCTTTATCATGAAGGAGGGGATGGTGTCTAGTGTCGGTGCATTCCTCAAGAGGAGCACCATAGCATCCTCACCTACTGCCACAAGATGGACGCAGGGGGACATCATTCTGGGAGGAGAACGGCATAGAAAGTGCTCCAATCCAACCTATGGTGGCCTACCTTTCTCAACGATTCTTATGAATTCGTGAAGAGGTGTACTGACTGTCAGAGGATGGGCACTTGTGGACAGTGTGATATGATGCCGATGCACTCCATTCCCTTCTGTGAGGTTTTTGACGCATGAGACATCGATTTCATGGGTCCATTCCCTAAGAGTCAGGGATTTGAGTACATTCTGTTGGTCGTGGATTATGTTAGTCGTTGGGTTGAGACCATCCCCGCCCGAACCGCAGATGCTAGGACTGTTTGTAGATTTTTGAGGAAGAATATCATTTCACGGTTTGGGGTACCTAGAGTTTTGATATCTGATGGGGGGGTCTCATTTTGTCAACGACAAGGTAAAGGCCCTTGCTAGCAAGTTCAGCATTGACCATTGTGTAGCCACTCCATATCACCCTCAGACCAATGGTCTCGTTGAAGTATCGAACAGGAAGATTAAGACGATATTATAGAAGGTAGTCCGCCCAGACCGAAAGGATTGGTCACAGCTTTTGGACTCGGTCTTGTGGGCATATCGGACTTCCTTCAAGACTCCTTTGGGTAAATCTCCTTTTCGTCTTGTTTATGGCAAGCCCTGTCATTTACCTGTTGAGATTAGGCACAAGTCACTTTGGGTTGTCACAGATATATTATTGGATCCAGTGAGCATAAGAGATCAGACGAATGGTAGAATTGGCATCCCTGGAGGAGCTTAGAGATACAGTATAAGGAGAGAGTGAAAGAATTACATGATTCTCATATCAGCCATAAGCAGTTTGAGCCAGATCAGAGAGTATGGTTGTCGATGCTAGGCTTAGATTATTTCCAGGAAAGTTGCAGAGCAAGTTGAAGGGACCATACCTAGTCCAAAATGTACATGACAATGGGAGTATTGACATATCTGAGATGTCATCGGAGTCTACCTTTTTTGTTAATGGGCAGCGGCTTAAACCATATCTAGATCATGAGCCGTTGGTCGTTGACGTTGCCCTTATTCATTTTGCATGAGATATGGTCTTTGACTCACATCTATTGCATCTCATGCATGATTATCATTGTCTTCCACCATGTATAGATCCAGATGTCTATATCATCTCATTATTTAGTCCAACACTCTATTTGCATCTCATGATTATGCTATATTTAGGGTGTACTTTACCTTAAGTATAGGGCGGCGTCAGACTCTTGATTATTCTTTTGATTCTTTTTACCTCTGTTTTGCTGCCTATACTTAGGAATATTTCACCCTAAGTATAGGGGAGGTAAATCATGTACATCCTATCACTCAGTTTTCCCCTTATGTATAGCATGTTATACTTAGGATTACTTGATCCTAAGTATAGGGGGAAAACGCCGAGCTCTCTTGATTCTATTCATTGATATGTTGTTATAGTATAGCTTCTCTTTTTCACTTCCCTATACTAAGCATGAGTTATGCCTTCTTCATCGCTCTTGATTCACTCTGAGGACATCGTTCGAGCTAAGTGTAGGGGGTGTCGTATATATTTCATATATACTTTAGCCATAACTCGTACTTTGTGTGAGTGTGTTAATAAATAAAATGGCTAAAAACCTTTGTTTTAAACCGCAAAATTTAAAATTTTTCTTATACATAAAACTCCTTCTTGCACATACATAGCTATTTCTATAAATTAGTTTTGTAAAAATGTTTGTAAAAATATGTTGTGTGTAAAAAGTTTGTAAATATTTTGATATCAAAATTATGTATATAGTACAATTTTTTGTAAAATATTTGAAAAACAAATGTTTGCAAAAATCCTTGTGTAAATGTATGTAAATAGTTTGCAAAACTTCTGCATCCATGCATTCATTCAAACATTTTGCAAAAAATTTGCACATTTTCAAAAATTTGCATAAAAAGATTTTTGTATATACTTGTACTTTCTTTTGAATCATGATTGACATTTAAACTAGACTGGAATTAAATTGGAAAATGGAGCTTGGTTAAGACCTTAATCCACCTAATTCTAAGAGGAACCTTATAGGGCTTAGGGTTAAGACTCCTCATGTCCATTTGGGACTTAATTATTTGAGTCCACTAGGCTATGATCACATGTCATCTTGATGAGCCTAAGTAGAGCACTTAACAACGTACACATGACTCTCACATACAATGACTTTACTTGCATCAACAACTTACACATAGCTCGCTATGAATGAGGTGGTGAGGAGGCAGTTTCCTTTGGCTTGGGGTAGCATACGAGGGTAGTACTTCTAGGCGGAACCTCTCGTCTTCTTTTAGTGAAGGAAGTGCATCTCAACTTGGTCTGGCGGTGTTGAAGTCTAAAGACAGGAGTTGTGGTTTGTAATAAAGCTTCAAAAGAGGGATAGTCTACTGGCTCAAGAGGAAAAAGTCCTTATGTAAATGTATATATGTTGCACCTTGTAGATATGTTGTACATATGCGCATCGAAAAAAATGTGCAAAAGAAAGAAAAACTCCAAAAACGTGGTGGGTCTGATTGAAAATAAAATACCCACCGGAGTGTATATAGCCAAATAAAGCAAAGCTTATGTTACCCATTCTCATCTCACGAAGCTTGCAGCTTGAAACTTAGCTATACTGGTTGGGCTCCCAAGGATACATGACTACATTGGTCATGGTCCATTCTCTTCTTCCTCCTCTTCTTGAGCCGGTTGCACTTGAACTTTGAAGGGAATACCCCGCTCCTTGAGGAAAGAGCTGCCAGACTAGGGCATTAGAGTTACCTTGTTAAAGGGGGATGTTACTTTGCCATTTCTGAGGTGGGGAGCTACATATCATTTAAACAGTACAAGAAAAGATTCATGGTCAGTAGAGTTTGTGTATGTAGACTTGTTCTGATCTGGAGCATTGAGGAGTCTTGACCATAGATTCGTGGAACTTAGAGGCTGTTGAGTTTCAAACTAAGGTCCAAATAAGGTTCCGACAAACTAATAATCTAAAGGTCCAATTGAGCTCCATACTCCAATTTAATGAAGACAAGTTTAATAATCAATCTTGACTCTACTTCTTCTTCTTTCTCTTTCTCTTTTTCTTTTCACTTCTTTTTCAAATAAGTGTTTGCTAAGGGACTAGCAAAGGTAAAGTATAGGAGGGTGATGAATCCTTGTTCATCACACTTTATTCTTTTATTTTAGCTAATTATCTTGGCAATGCATCATGTAAATAGGTGTAAATACAATAACTTAGCAATATGCATGCATGTGTTAATAGTGAATATTTAGCATGTATTTGTGCAAAAATAAAAGAATAAATAATAAAGAGAAAAAGAAGGAAGTATTTAGAATAAATATTAAGTGACCCGAACCACAAGAGAGGGCCAAGCATTGGCCTGATCGCCAAATAAAATAAGTAGAAAGAGATAGGGCCACTCCACCTTATATATGTATCATGTGTGTACATAATTTACTTTTGCAAAAAAATAATAAATAAAAAATAAAAATCTGTTTTTACCTCCTTGTATACATTCCTAAAAATAAAATAAAAAGAAGAAAAAGAAAAGAAAAAGAAAAATAAAAACTCTCTCTTACTTGTATATAATACATGTATATATGTCTCCTTCCCTATTTATTTTATACTTGTAAAGACATAATAAAAATAAGACAAAAAATGTTTTATACTCCAAAAATTATTTTGTAAATAAATAAAATATAAACGTGGAATATTTGTGTAAAAATAACAAATTAAAAATAAGTGTACAAAATACATAGGTATAAAATACATGTATATAATACAATAAATAGTGTAAAGAATTATTTATTTTTCATAAAAATAAATACAAATCATAGAAAAATATCTTGAAAAATAACAAACATTTTTCATTTTATACACCTTTTAATTTAAAATCATTTATTATTTTTTATTGAATTTGTAAAGTCTTTTGTAAATTCTATTTTGTGATTGGTCCACAGTGGAATATTAACCCGAGTCAACCCCTTCTTCCAAGCTTGACCCGACCCGATCTCCTTGCTAGACCTTCTTCTCGAAATTCTCTAGGTCGGATCGCGCACCCGTTTGCCCTGAAACTTCACCCGTGTCTTCCCCATGGATCCAAGATCCTCGCGGATCCCTAGGGAAGCGCGGATCTTTCTCGGTTCGCGCACCGTTGCCTGATCTTCCCAGCCATAATTTTTGTGACACATTTTGATTTCATTTACTATTTTCTAAAATTCAAAAACCCTAAAAAGTGTCTTTGTCTATTTTGAAAAATCAATTAAAAATGAAAATGTCTTTAAAAAAATCTGAAAAAAATCGTGTGTGCTTGTTTTGTCCTATTTTAAGTTCCGTGAGATTTTTATTTCATTCCCTTTTATAAAACATCTAAAAATTGCAAAAGACTAAAAACCTTATAAAATCATCAAAAATCTACAAAAATCAAAAATATGTGTTGTTCATGTAGGTAGATTTCATTTTATACTTTCACATAAAATTACTGCTAGGATTTTATAGGCATTTTAAATAATTTTAATTTGCCTTTATATCCAGGTTGTACATTGCTTGTTGTTTTTGGTCTTATTTCATTTTTAGAAAATCACATAAAAATCAGAAAAACCCCATAAAATACCCAAAAACATCTGACTATTTTAAAAACATAATAAATATTTTTGTTTCAAAATTTTGAGTAATTTTAGGCCTTTAAATAATTGTTTGTGTGTGCCTTTTTGCCTTTTCCTTACGTCGTTTAATTAATAGAAAATCATAAAAAGTTTAAAAATTAAAACCACCAAAAATACCTTTATATCTTGGATTACCTGACTACTTCGTAGGTTTCATTCCATGCTCCTTGTGTTCGACCCTGCTGGCTATCCCATGTTAAATAAATAGCAAGATCGCTTGCCTTGCGTTCTCATGCTTGATTGATTTCTATGGTAGTCTGATTTTTCTTGTTGAGCCCGGTTCGAGTGGTTGAGGTTGCAACGACCTTTGACATTACTTAACCTTAATCGCTCGGGCCGCTCATCAATGTCTGATAGAACGGATCTGGAAATCGTTATATCATACCTCTCTTGGCTCTCAATACGTAAATCCTTGCGAGTCAGACAAACAATCAACCCACGAATAATATATGCAATGAAACTAAGTGAGATGAAAATTAGTATACCTTACAAAATATGTGTATAGTACACAAGCATAGGGTCGACCCATTGAGAACAACGGAGGATAGAATAATTATTAAAAATTAAAAAGTAAAAATAATTATTTTTATACTTTTTAACCTTTTTCTAATTTTTTGAGAGTTTTCACTTAATGTGAATTTTTAAACATTTTAAAGTGTTTTGTATTTTTACATTTTTTATTTTTATTTTACTTGTTAATTCTGAAAATTTTTTTATCTCTATTTTATTTTTCAAATATAATAATATTCTATTTAACTAAGTAGTATATAGAGTATGCAATATATATAAGGTTTATAATTTTAAATATACTCAAATATATTCAAAGTATAGTAAATAAAATGTTTTTGTATTTTTAATATTTTTCTCTATTTTTCATAATTTTCATAGATTCTTACTAAATTTTTATGTATTTTAAAGTATTAAAAAGTGTAAAACAATGAACAAAATAATATAAATGAATTCTTTTGGGTTTTTAAAAATATATAATAGATTAAAAAATCCAAAAACTATTTTTGATATATATATACTATATATAATAAATAAAAATATAAGATATCAAATAATTTATTGGGTTTTAATTAATTTTTATAGTTTTTTAGTATTTTTGGGTTTTTATTTTTGTATTTTTAGTAATTTTTGGATATATGTTAGAATATATAGTAATATAGTTATCTAATTTATAGTAATATAGTTATCTAATTTTTTGAAGTTTCTAAATGTGGTTTTAATTTTATTTGGATTTTATTAAGCAGCCAATAGGAAAATGTTTTTTTATATTTTTATAATAGGAAAACAACATAAATTGGCCCACAAAAAATATATGCAATGGGGATATGTAGCACACCTAAGATAATTTTCTACATTTTTTATAGATAAAGGTTATTTTTAATAATAAAAATATAAGAAATAAGAATTATGGACCTATTAGAAAATTAAGCAAACTTTAAATGCATTTAGTAACCATCAAAATAGAGTGTATGGGGTGTAAGGTAATTTATCCAATTAAACCCATATTAAATATGCACCTGATAGGGGTATAAATGTAAACAAAGTAAATGTTAGGTCCAAGCATGCAAAATGTTCCAAAGTTTTGCACTAAATATGTAAAATCTAGTACTAAAGCCAAATACCCAAACCCATAGGGGTTTGGATGCATAATGGCCAGGCACCTCACGTGCACGGACATATGAGGTGTCATGACAAGGGATCTAAGTACAAATAAACAAGATTTTGGGGGTCTTTAATGCAATTATTACAAAACTTTTACACTATAATAAATACTTACACTAATATATTTAATAAACAAAAAGTGGAAGGGCTTGGCCGACATTTACACCTTCCTTACGCATTGATGAACGGTGATGCACGCGTCACTTGACTAGATCGACAGCTCTGGAGCGTTGATGCTGCTTCACTGATGGAGCTCCTAGATTAGATGTGGGAGCTAATTAGATGTTTGGCGTGGAATTCATTGAATTTTCATTGGTACGCCCAGTACATTCTTGATCTAACAGTAATGAAGCCTGCGAGATGAATTAGGGATGAACACGTGTTGGGAGAGTTTCAATCTTGCGTATCTCGTGACTCTAGACTCCTCCCGTGATGTTGATGGGCTCGTGATGATCCTAGGAAGAATCAGCTATGACAGAGGTGCTCAAATAGATCTAGACCTCGTTGATATAGGCTTGGAGCTCTGAGAAGGGGAACAATACCTACGGGACTTTGTGCAGGATCTAAACTAGTACAGGAAGGCGTTTATGCTCTAACTTGCATAGGAAGAATAAGGGGCTCGAGGGGAACTCCCTTGACCCAATTTGAAGCTGCTTTGGAAGGGGGAATGGAAGGGTGGTGGAGCTCTGATGTACAGGTAGAGGAGGAGCTCGAAATGGACCTAGTTCTTGCAAGATCAAGATGAAAGATGGTTCAAGATGTAAGGAAAGTAATGAGGGATGAGATGAGGTGATCCATGTGGGTCAGAATAGAGGATAGGATTAATGAACAGAGCCAGAGCTTCAAGCTCCAACTTATGATTTTTTTGGAATTTTTGATTAACTAAGTTAACTCTATTGGACATGCGATCCCACGACGAGCCATTATGTAATAAATGTTATTGCACATATCATTCCCTGATCTGAAATGAAGAATGATTAATTTACATAATAGGTCCCTTAGTAAAATTAGGGTTATGTACCATGGCCATCTTAATGATCATACAACTGTTGATTCAATTGATGAATCATAGAGGCTGGTCCTTGGATAAATATATAAAGAGTTTGATTGATGACTCATCAAGCAATGTCAAATGATTATTAAGAAAGGATCTCCAACATGATAAGGAGATGGCAATCCTTTCTCTAAAGGTCGATATGTAACGGACATCTTTATGCAGGTCCTCTGCATAGGAATAGAGATTCAGAGGTGTCAGATTATTAGGTCAAAGAGTTGACTTAACAAGATCGAGATAACCAAAGACCTATGTCGTATGCCATCACGGTATAGGCACGCATCCTCATCGGAGAGAGATGTGTTACTATATGTATGAGTATGTACATCCGGCAGACCATTAGGTTGATGACCTAACCAAGGTTTATACACCGGTGTGCTGGTGTACATGCAAGGGCATATGAGTAATACGAAGTCTCAAAGGTATTAAACAGGTTCATTTACTGAACCAAAAGACATGATCTCACTCATGAGATATTAGGAAGAATCAAATTATGTGCACGAATGTCTCACTTTGGAAGCTTGACTGAATTTGTAGGTTTGATATATACTTTATGATCAACACCTGAGTATGATATATGCTTTTGGAAAGTATATGATCAACACCTGAGTATGATATATGCTTTTGGAAAGTATATGATCGATGCCGACTCCTAATGATCGAATGAGAAACTTAATGATAAAACCCTCAAGCAGACGGTGTAAAATAGATCTAAAACTTTGGGTTTATTCTTGGTCTTCCAGTATGCACGATGTATATGTATTAAGAATACCTGAGGGTGATGCGATCATAAACGATTGTATAACCATGACGCTTCCATTCCTAGGGAGTGATGAAATAGATCTGGAATTTAGTGACTCCTCTCAGTAGAGAAGTAATCTGATCTTAATCCATATATTGGATAGTGATCTGAATGTGATTCAGATGCAATGAGAAGATTAGATTTGCGGACTTGATTTAATCAAGCATCTATGAGAGGTCCGCAAGATCTGGATTTGAGATATGATCTTAATATCCAAATGACTATACGCAGAACAATACAATCGCCATGTCCTTATCTCCAAGTATCCGCACATTATCCTTCAAAGAGTTCAGGATAATTTCATTGTTGATATATGTATCCAAGCATTGAGAAATGGATAATTAAATGTGATTTAATTACCATGAATAATATGAATTTTATTCATATTATAATAAGAGTTATCTGAGATAATTAAATGTGATTTCATTATAAAAGATGTGAATAATGTGAATGTGATTCATATTATTTGGGCACATGAGAATAGAGATCCGAGATGATTAAATGTGATTTAATTATCATGGATATGAGTAATGTGGATAGGATTGTCCAATTATTCATACATATTATAAAAATAATTTATAATATATAAGAGAGAGTCTACTATGATTTGTATTTGTTAATTAATTATTAATGTGAATTTGATTCACATTGGATGATTAATTGAAAATATAATTTACATTTTATTTTGAGATGTGAATGTGATTCACATTTTTCCAATGGTGTGAGTGTAATGTACACAAGATACTTTCGAGTTATTTTTGTAAGATAATTTACAAAATTGTTGTTGTAAATCTTGGAGATATCATGAGATAATGAGATCTCGTAAGATAATGAGATCTCATGAGATAATGATATCTCATGATATATTAAAAAGATAGACCAAGTCCTCCTCAAGAGGGTGGACGACCACCAATCTCTAAAGGAGAAGAGTGGTTGTCCCCGTCCCCGTTTTTAGGGGATGAGGTATATCTCCTCGTTATCTCTAAGGTTTATTAATTAATTTGATTTGAAATTAATTTATATTGATTTATCTATATATATTTAAATTAAATTAATTATTGTTATGTTTTTATAACAAGATCATGGCCATTAAAAGGAATACAAATCAATCTCATCCATTGATTTTGCGTTGAGATCCATGGATCCCAAAATACTATAAAAGAAGAGGCACCTCTTGCCCTTCACATGACATCATCTACAATTGCTCTCTCTCTCTCTCACTCTCTCTCATTTTCTACATGCCAAGCCTCTCTCCTTCATTGTGGTTGTTATGTTGCTAGATTGCTTGCTCATGGATCTCCGTCTCCTTTGGTTGATTTGCTCATGAAGAAGATGACGGGTATCATGTGACGAAATCACGAGATTCGCCGCTTGGATTATTGACATGAATTGTGAGGAGCGCGTGTCTCATCAATGTACTCGCAAGCGTCTCTTCCGTCGGATCGTACTTGAGACAGGGGGTCTCTTTATATAGAGACTTGATCACAACCACTCTTCAAGAGTTAAACCTTAATATCTATTTGTGGTTTAGATGAAAAGGTCTAAGAAGTGTTCTTGGATCACGTGGTTTCATAATTTTAAAAAATTTAAATTCTGCTGCATGGAGCAACTAGTGCGACTAGTCGCTCCCGATCATATACGATATGATCCTCATGCTTCCGTGATGCATTTAAGGATATTCTCATATCCTTCAAGTGGTATCAGAGCCTTATGTCGGAGGTTTTGGATACGATCCATAAACCTAAGAAAACTTGGGTTCATTAGGGCTTGTGAAAATTTTATCGCATTTCATTCCTGCAGCCATTTTTTGTGATTATTTTCGGCCATGTTTGAAAGGTTTAAACACGAAATTATCATTTGAATAATGTTCCCCATTAAATAAGGAAATATTAGTATTTGAGTTTGCGTGATTTGGAATTTGATAACTCAAGTTATGATCTTTTTAATGAACATATATCCACCGCGGGGATGGTGGATCTTGACGTGATTAAAGAGTTAATACGGTTTTTGAAACACCTGAAAATGTGTATTAATCACTTGGTTTCTATTATAAATCAAATTAGCAAACTTTGGAAACTTACTTTGCAGGATTTGGATTTAAATTGATTGATTAGTGAGTGAGGGTCACTGCTAAAAATTACATTTAATCAAGAACCTTGTGATTGTCATTTAAGAAATTAATGAAATTAATGGTTAATTTCTTGGAATAATTGTGGATAAAAATTTGAGAAATATTTGATGATAATTATTTCCTTAAATGATGTGGCCTTAACTAATAATTGATTAGATATGATCTAGATCGCAAATTGGTTACATGATCATCCTCCAACAAACAAAGTTGCTTGAATAGGATTGGGAATTTGTTTAGCAAATTTCCTTATAGTCAAAATGGTTTTGATTATTAATATATGGTATAACTTCGATTGACAAATCGATTATCATCTCAAGTACAAAGTGATCAATTTGGTATTATCCTTTTCCCGAGGCAGATATGGTGTCTAGTCGGGGAGCGTTGGAGTAGCAGGGTATACTGTGTGCGGTCTGTCCCACTCCCATCGGTACTAACCATGACAGCGGGTAGGTAAGGTATAATGCTAGAGAAATCATGATGTATTTTTCTAACTAATAAAATTCAAAAATACGTATTTGAGATAATACCATATTTTAAGTAATAATAAAGAATATTTATTGGATATTAGTTGGATCATTGATTTAATGTGATTAGATTAATTGGAATCTATTTAAAATTAATAGGGATTTTTACACTCATAACCCTGAGTAATTTTGCAATTACAATCATAACCCTGCATAATTGTGAATTACACGAGAAAACCTAGATAGTCTCTTCGTCTCACACCTATAATCCTCTGTTAAGGGGGTGGTTAACTTAACCATATCAAATGTTAATCTAACTCGTGTTCTATCCTGACTATTAAAAATTAAAAAAACCTCCAGGCCCGCCGCCCCTCCCTCCAGGCCATCCCCGTCTCCCCACCTCTAAGCCCATCTCCCCCCTCCCTCCTCCCCTCCAGGCACGCTCCCCATCCCTCCAGGCCCGCCTCCCCCATCCCTGCAAACCTTCCCCCTTGACCTCGTCCTCCTCCTCGGCAACCCCACCTCCTTCATGCAACCTAAGGGCAGCGACATGCTAAAGATGGAGGACGAGTGCTGCAGGATAGTGTCGTGCGAGGATGGAGGAGAGTGTTGCAGGGTCGCCAGAGGCTTGCAGGATGGGGGTTTTCGTCGAGGGCGTACAGAGGTGGAGGGGAAGGCTCCGTCAGGGGCTTGCGAGATTAGGGAGGCTTTAACGAGAGGAAGTGGGGGAGGGTGTTTGCAGGGAGACGAGCAGAGCCGAATCGGATCGGCAGGTCAGGTAAGTCAAAAGGCGACTCGTGGCCTCTCAAGGGAGCTAAATATCGGGGAGGAAGGGGGTCTTGGTCGATGGCTTGCCGGGGGGAGGGGGTTGAAGGCGCTGGACATTGTGATGGGGCCAATCCCTGCACCACTATCGTGCTGGATGACACAGAGAAGGTGTGGGTCGAGCACATTGACAAACTCCTCCATGTCAAGGCCTACCATTTCCATGGTTTTCGGCATCTCGTCCGAGCGATCTCCATGACGACCATGTGGAGTTGTTGAGCACATTGTACTTTCTCAGACGGTTGCATGCTGAGTTCTTCAACATTGGTGGCAGAGATGTGCGGGAGGTGCTACGACATATGAGGAAGCAAGCGGTGACGAATTGCTACTCCTGTATGAACTGAGATCCGACTTTGTTGCTTGATCCACAGCTGTCCCTTGCAAGATTCTTGAGTTATCTTGTGGAATTGTTGTAGAGATTTTCCTGTTAGCTTTAATTCATCTTGGATCCATGTAATTAATTAATGGTAAATGGTGAAGCAACTGCATTTTTTTCTGGTGTATGTTGATCTTTTTAGGATGTGCGAGAAGAAACTAGAGATCAAATTGATGGATTTTTTATTATTAAATCTCAAGGTATTTAGGCATGAACAGGTAGAACTCTTATTCTTAAATCTATGTAGATGGAAATGGGATGTATCAATGGCATACTTTATAAATGTGATATGCTTTTAAGGGTAAAATTGGAAACATGTAAATTTTTTCGTGAGAGTTAACGGATAAAATAGATGGCAACTAACACAGGGTTATGCCTTGTAAGAGTGGAGCATTTTTTTGGGGTCCTAGGTGTAATGCGTGATTTCGTGGGGTTATGAATGTAATTACAAAATTACTCAAGCTTATGGGTGTAAAAATCTCAAATCAAAACACTATATTATGAATAGAGTTTTATTTCCCTTAGAAGAATTAATCATAATGAATATGATTCATAATGACTAATTAGAATTTGAACATGATATGGAGGATCACATAAGTGACATCCATGGTCTCCCGTTAGGTTAAGGGTTCTGTCGCCAGGGATTGTATGTAGGAGACATTTGTCCGAAGTGATAGCTCCTGCATACAAGTGCATCTGCATCGAGCTCTTTGCTTCTCGAAGATGCTGGACATTGTGATGGGGCTGAGCACTGCACCACTATCGTACTGGATGACACAGAGAAGGTGTGGGTTGACCACGTTGACAAACTCCTCCCTGTCAAGGCCTACCATTTCCATGGTTTTCGGCGTAGTTCGAGCGATCTCCATGACGACCACGTGGAGTTGTTGAGCACATTTTACTTTCTCCGACGGTTGCACATTGTGTTCTTCAACAGTGGTGGCATAGATGTGCGGGAGGTGCTATGACATATGAGGCAGCATGCGGTGACGGATTACGGCTCCTGTATGAACTGAAATCTGACTTTGCTGCTTGATCCACAGCTCTCCCTTGCAGGATTCTTGAGTTATCTTGTGGAATTGTTGTAGACATTTTTCTGTTAGCTTTAATTCGTCTTGGATCCATGTAATTAATTAATGGTAAATAGTGAAGCAACTGCATTTTTTTCTGGTGTGCGTTGATCTTTTTAGGATACGCGAGAATAAACTAGAGATCAAATTGATGGATTGTTCTTATTATTAAATCTCAAGGTATTTAGGCATGAACAGGTAGAACTCTTATTCTTAAATCTACGTAGATGAAAATGGGATATACCAGTGGCATACTTTATAAATATGATATGCTTTTAAGGGTAAAATTGGCAACATATAAATTTTTCCATGAGAGTTAACGTATAAAATAGATGGCAACTAACACAGTGTTATGCCTTTTAAGAGTTGAGCATTTTTCGGAGTCATGGGTATAATTCGCGATTTTGTAGGTTTATGAATGTAATTACAAAATTACTCAAGGTTATAGGTGTAAAAATATCAAATCAAAACACTATTATGAATAAAGTTTTATTTCCCTTAGAAGAATTAATCTTAATGAATATGATTCATAATGACTAATTAGAATTTGAACATGATATAGAGGATCACATAAGTGACATCCATGGTCTCCCATTAAGGCGAAGGGTTCCGTCGCCAGGGATTGTATGTGGGAGACATTTGTCCGAAGTGATAGCTCCTGCATACTAGCGCATCTGGATTGAGCTCTTTGCTTCTCGAAAGAGTAAGGTCGTATGAGTAGTGACCCCAATATCAGATCCTCATATTATTGGGATGATATTGGATTGTGCATAGCAAGTTCTAATCCTATTGATAGTTGGTTCAATTAACGACGAGTCAGCATCACTGAAAAACGAAAATGTGAGAGCCGCTAAATAGTGGTCTGACAAATCAGACTCACTGTCGCTGATGCGACTACTCAAGTCTTCTCGTTTGTCAACAATTAACCCACACAATCAATCAATCAATCAAGAGCAAGGATTAAAATTTATTATTTCCTACTAAAAATGTACAATGGCAAGCAAGTAGGGGTCGAACACAGGAAACAAAGGTGTAGAGTGTAGACAAAAAGTCAACTCCTAGGTCTAATGGACTACTTAGCCAAACAAGATTTTTGTGGATTTTTAATTTTTAATTTTTTTATTTAATTTTTAATTTTTATATTTTGATTTTCTTTTTACTGATTTTGTATTTTCTTTTTATATTTTGTATTTTTATCTTTTCTTTTCCTATATAGGAATATATATACAATATAGGGGAAAGAGAGGATAATGTGTTTATAAAATAGGTACAAGTACTCTAAAAATCAAGGAATAAAGTGTTTTGGTCTTTTTATAATTCTTTACTATTTTTGTGATTTTTGAGGATTTTTCAAAATGTTTTTGGTATTTTTAAATATCAAAATAAGGGAAAACAGTGGACTAGGTTGCTGGCCGAAATCAAAATGAGGATGAAAAATACTGAACAGTACCCAAAATTCCTCAAATTAATTTTAAAATATGGACAATAAAATAAGGAAGGCACAGCAACTGAGTTTATATTTTTCTGAATTTTCTATGATTTTTTAGATTTTTATGAAGATTTTTAGGGTTTTCTAATTTTTACGATTTTTCTTTTAAAATTTTTAGTGATTTTTGGACTGGCACTAAAGTATGATAAAACACACAAAATATAATTTTTTGGAATTTTTTCAAAACATTTTGCTAATTTTTATGGGTTTTCCAATGCAAACAGTAGGGAAAATGCATATTTTTTATTTTTAAGAAATATTAAATGCAATAAAAATGCAATGCATAAATATGGCGTGAGAGTGCAAGTTAACAGGAGCTTAAAAAAACTTTTGTGGAAGTTTTGGCACTTTAATGATGCGTGAAATAAATAAAGGAAACACGCAAAAATCCTATGCCTAGTAGGGGTATAAGTGCAATTATAAAAACATCCAGGGGCTTGGGTGCAAATGTCACCAAAAATACATGCGCGAAGCACGTGATCTGTCGTTCACAGGGGCATATTTGCAAATACTAAAAACCGGTAGGACAAACATGCAATTATCCCAGTAATATATTTAGATTACTACGCACAGGGGTATAACTACAAATACATGAAAGTTCGGGATCAAAACTGCAAAATACCCAAAGTCACACGGCCCGGTCACGTGAGGTGACGTGGATGAGGACTGAAGTGCAAATAAAAGAAGTTCAGGGACTAAAATGCAATTATTACAAATGTTTTTAAACTGTAGATGAAAGTTTTAGGGTTAAAACGTAAATACGAAAACTCTTGGGTTCAAAGTGCAAAATACCCAAGATGAAGATCGTGCGGCCGAGGACGATCCACTTATCCACGTGGCCTGATCTGGTGGCCCGATGGCGCTTCGCACGGACGTCCAAGATGGGATCCCGCGACGAGATCCGATGATGGAGGATGTTGAAGATCTGACGGCTCCTGTGCGTACTGGAGGGTGTTCCTCATCCAACGGTGGAGAGAGGTTCACGAGGAACACCCTCCCCGGCGAGATTTGGCGAGTGGACTCAGCCGACACACAGCCTCTCCGGCCCTAAGATCAAGGGCAAAACGATCCTGGGGCCCCTCCGCGTCAAATGGAGGTCTCAGGCGAGCCTGAGACGGCGAGATGAAGGCAGACGGCAGCGGTGACCAGGGAGTAGGGATGAGCATCGGGCCAGGTCGGGCCGGGCCCAAGCTAGCCCGACCCGAGCCCGATTTCGGTTTTCGGGTCAACGGGCCCGGCCTAAGCCTGCGAGATATCTGGGTATGTGGCCCAAACCCGAGCCCGCTTGCAATTAAATGGGCCGGGACGGGTTCGGGCCGGCCCGTTATGGGTCCAAACCGTAGTGACTTGGCCTTGGGCTGCATCCTTGCAACCTGCCAAAACCTAGTGGCTTTAGACATAAGCTGCTGTGAAAGGGTGACTGATTCATCTTTTTATGCATTGAGTCAGGCAAATTTTACATATGGTTTGAAGGCTTTGAAGGCAAGCAATTGCTCAAGAATCACAGTTTCTGTTGTTGCTTTGCTTCTTAAGTACTGCACATCCTTGGAGTGCCTTGATGTGAGCTCTTGCCCACATATTACAAAGCTAAGTTGCGAGCAAGCAGGATTGCAGTTCCCCAAATGTTGCAGGGTGAAGTTCTCTGGAAGTTTAGCAGAATCAGATGCTTTTGTGGATGTGTTCTTTTAGATCCCGAGGTATGAGCCGAAGCTGTTTTAGAGCAATGATCAGCATACGTGTACAGTGTATTATGCTGGTTATAGTATTGATTTCTATATGTTGTCATTATTTAAAATAATACAATGCTATATATTATGGGACTGTACAACCGTGCTTCCTAGATAAGGAGCATCGGGGTTGCTTATGTTCTTGACAAGAACAAATGCAAGTCGGGTCGGGCATATATGCGGGCTCGGGGCGGGCCTATAGTCGGGTCGGCCCACGGGCCTCGGGCTCGGGCCCACCTTGCCCAAGCCCGGCCCGAAATTCTGATTGGGCCAAAAAAAGAGCCCAGGCCCGCCCAGCTATTACTCGGGCTCGGGTCTGGGCCGGGCTTGATCGGGCCGGGCATTGGGCTGGGCCGCGCCGGCCCTACCCAATGCTCATCCCTACCTGGGAGGTGCTTCCCCGAGTTGTCGAGGCTCGATAGAGCCTCCTCTTGGGCTCTGACCTGCAGGGTTAGAAGCGCAAAAACCAGGTGAGGCGACTGGGGGCATTTTTGGGTGAATGTTTGTGATGTGCGGCTCGAATGTTGAGCTCCGGCGACGGGCGGAGATGGGAGCTCTGATCGCTCGATCTGGGCGAGATCGAGGAGGGTGGAAGGGTGGTTCGTGATGACGGAATGACAAGGAAGAAGATGGAGGCGATCTTGGATGTTGTCGATGATGGAGGTGGCCGAAAAGTGGAGGCGGAGCTAAGCTCCGTCGTGGAATGAATCACGAAATCATGGCGAAGGGGTGAACGATAAGTAAAACTGTTATGATCCTAACCTAAGCTAATCCTAAGCTACAAGAAAATGGAAGAAGAGGAGAGGGAGGCTCACCAGAGACGATGGAGTGAACTCACGGCGGAGCTCCGGCTATGGACTGGATCTACTTCGATTCAACACCAGACGGCGCGAACCCAAGCTCGAATCGCCTCCTGCTGTCACCAGGCATGTAATGGGCTAGGGGTTTGCGGGCGAAATTGGCGGAAGAAGGATCAAAAATCGAAGGGAAGTTGGGGTGGCTTTTTGAAGAGTTGACGAAGTGGCGTCAAAAATCGATGAAGATGGACCGAATCGTGGGTCCAATCCCCGATGTAAGATAGGGGCGTGATTCATGGGTCTTCGAGCAAGAAGTTCGCAGAAGGTCTCAACCTCAATTAGTGAAAGATGAGGCCTCGAAAAAACTATGAAGAAGAGACAAACTGACTCCCTGACAGATCTAAGGGAGGAGGTCAGACAGTCGACCGAGGTCAACTGTCAGACCAACCTGGTTGGTCCACGTGGACCAACCAGGAAAAATCCCCTAAAATTATTTCAAAAATCATTTAAAAATAGAAAATGGTTTAATTAAATTGTGGTTATACAATAAAAAATGTTTATTATTTTATGAGTTATTTTATTATGATTTTTAATTATTTTTATGATGTGTATTATTATAAGTTACCTTTATACCCCTTATAGGTACAATATTTATATATTTTATTAATTAATTTTTTTGTGTATTTCGATTTCTTTAATTATGTTTATTATTTTATAAAATTATAAAATACTTTTTTGCACTTAAATATATTTTTTATTTGATTTTTCTGAGGTATTTTATACACTTAATAAAATAAAAATGTTAAAACTATAGGTATAGATACATGTGTTATACCTATAAATTCTATTTACAAGTATTTTTATTTTGACTTTCATTTGTGTTTTCTTCTGATTTTAATATACAAATGTATTATAAGTAATATTTACAAATATATAAAAATATAAAAATATGAAAATAATGAATAAATACTAAAATGAATATTTTAATCTGTACAAGTATACAATGAGGGTCCAAAACTCAACTTTCAGACCATAACTTCGCCAAATGCAAAACCACTGCCATTAAATAGCTTATTTTATTCTATATACAATTAAAGGTGAGTTTGCTGCATTTGGAATTTTCATTTGTGAGATATGGGTCTGGGAAGTTGGGATTCTGGAATCCTATTCAGACCATAACTTTTTATCTGTGCATTATTTTTCAGTGAAATCAATTTTGTACTTTTATTTATTGAATTATCTACAACTTTAATGTACAAAGTTTCTTTATTTGATGTATAAAAAGTGGAATCACAAATATGTCCCAAAATGAATAAAGAATGGAGGAATGTGTATTGTATTTGACCCTTATCTCCCCCTACTTTATTCCTTATCGACCTATTCATCAAGATGCTTAGGTCTCGGGGTTTTGGGTCATAAAATATTTACAATATTTTATTCTTTTTCTTTTCTTTTCTTTATTCTATAATTTTGGCTTTAAAAACCGCAATTTATACAATATTTACAAAATAATGCATGGATGCTAAAATGCCTAAATTAAGCCTATTTACACGTATTTACTAGGGTTTTTAAGGCCAAAATGATAGAGTAAATATGATGAAATGTGGCTTCATCATCCCCCTATACTTTACCTTTGCTAGTCCCTAGCAAACACTTATGCAAAATGTGCAGAAGAAAAAAGAAAGAAAAGAAAAAGAAGAAAGTGGATTAAATTTAATTATCAAACTTGTCTTCACAAAATCAAAGTTTGGAGCTTAAGTCGGACCTTTGGGTTTTTAATGCGGGCGGAACCTTAATGAGAACTGAATTCGAAATCCAACAGCCTTCGAGAATCGCAAAACTCTGCTCAAGTCTCCTCAATAGCCAGGTCAGAAATATTTCAACTCATACGCAAACCCTTACGATTACGAATCTGACTCGTACAGTGTAAGTGATAGTGGCTCTCCCCAACTGAAATGACAAAGAGACTGACTTCTCCAATATGATAACCCAATGATTCCCCAATCCAACAACTCATCCCTCAAAGAGCAGGGTATTCCCTTCTAAGTTCAAGTGGCAACCAGCTCAAGAGGAGGGGGTGAAGAGAAGAATGGACGGTGGCCAGTGTAGCTACCTATCCTAGGATGCAAGACTAGAGTAGTCAAGCCATCCAGCTGCAGGCTCACATGATTTGACTTTGAAGCTCAAGCTTGCTTATTTGACTTTACAACATATGTACACTCCGGCAGGCATTTTTATTTTTTGTACAGGCCTGTCCACTTTTTTGGAGTTTTTGCTTTTGCATTTTTTTTCTTTTTTTACTATACAACAGCATTTACATAGGGAGTTTTTCCTCTTGAGCCAGTAGACTATCCCTCTTTTAAAGCTTTATCACAACCCACGATCTCCTATCCTCGAAACTCATCATTACTGGACGGGTTGGGGCGTACTTCCCTCCCTAGAGGAGGACAAGTGTTTCCACCTGTGTGCGTCTCATACCGGCAAATCCAAACCCCTCACCACTCCAACTGAGTTGAGCCATGTGAAAAGTGCAGGTGTCCAAGTTAGGTCATTGTCAACAAGAGTCGTGCGTGTGCTCCGAAATACTCTACTTAGGCAGTCAAGAATCCATTGAACCAAGTCCCGTGATCCTCAAAGAATTAAGTCAACTAGACCTGAAGTATCTCAAATCCAGTTCCTATAAGGTTCTTGTTAATTAGGTAGATTTAAGGTCCAACCAAGCTCCAATCTTCGGATTTTACTTAGACTTGTTCCATTATCAAACTCAATCCGAAAAATGCGAATGCTATGCAATGCTATGCAGAAAATATTTTTGTGATGCAATTTTCAAGAGTTTTGAACTTTTTATGGGTTTTTGAAAAGATGATGATGATGCATATGCATTTTTTTAAATTTTTCAAAAAGTTTTTCAAATGTTTTTTGATTTTAATTTTGCCAATGTTTTTGGGATTTTTGAAAACAAAAAGTTTTGGCTAAAAACAGGTGAAAAATATGTACATGGGAGTGCTTCATACATTTACAAGAAGTGGATTTTAAGAATTTACAAGGGTAAGTGATCAATTTTATACATATATACATATAATGGATTTTAGTAAGATGTATGTCTTCCCCAAACTTATTTGACAAACGGTTTTTCAAACAGTTTTTTTTTAAAACTATAGTCCAAAATAATTTTTACAAACAATTTTACACACATGTACACACATTTGAAAATCATTTTGCAAAGGTTTTCCAAACAGTATGTATAGATTTTTCAAATATTTTTGCAACCATTTTTCAAACCATTTGCAAATCATTTTTCAAACATTTTATTTCACACAAAGAAAATAAACTTTACAATCAAAAGATTTTTACAAAGGTTGAAAACATGTAGCAAAACGTTTTCCAAATAGTTTTCAAAAGATTTTTCACAAGGATTTTCAAACTATTTTTCAAACATTTTGCAAAAAATATTTTCACCTGATTTATTAATCAGTAAATACATACAGAATTTTAGGAATAATCACATCTTTTTATTAAGGTTTTTAATGAATTTTATAAGTATAATTGGCCATTGTTATTAAGAAAATACGAAAGTACGAGTTATGGCTAAAGTATATACACTGTATATGCGACCCCCCTATACTTAGCTTGAGCTATGTCCCCATAGATTGGAGAGAAAAGAGAAGACATAACTCGTACTAAGTATAGAAAAAGTCTAAAGAATAAACTAATAAGAGACAAATGAATAACCAAAGGAGAAGTTGACCGTCCCCCCTATACTTAGGATCAAATAATCCTAAGTATAGCAGACTGTACACAAAGCAGGGAGGGTCAAGGGTGGGAATGAATAGATCGTACTCAGTTTGTCTCCCCCTATACTTAGGGTAAGATATCCCTAGGTATAGACAAGAAGAGGAGACAATGGAGAGGATTGAAAAAAATAATAGGAGAAACTCGGGGTGCACATCCCCCTATACTTAGGACAAAGTACATCCTAAAACTCGGGGTGCACATCCCCCTATACTTAGGACAAAGTACATCCTAAGTATAGAAGACTGTCTACAAGGGGCGACACTTTTTGGATAGATACAGAAGATAGAAACGGAAAAGAAGAGAAGAAGAAAAGAGATGACATGGATATGAACAACTCGGGATGCACATCCCCCCTACACTTAGGATAATGTACATCCTAAGTGTAGCAGTGATGAGAGGGATGACATCATGTCGGTAGAAGAAGATAAAAGAGACTGAAAAGAAGAAAAGAAGAAGAAAAGAGAAATCATTCAAAAATGTTTTGCTCTGCTTGGCCCTCCTCTGCCTCTTTGGAGCTATCCAGCTCATCCTTATAGATTACTTGAATCGAGTCAACGACAACCATGAATGTATCATGTTCAAGGTATGGCTTCAGAAGCTGTCCATTGACTACAAATGGCTGTGCGTCAGCTGACAGATTGGATATTAATACATTTCCGTTGTCACGCACCTGGCTAACCATAAACGGCCCAATCCATTTACTCTTCAATTTGCCTGGAAATATCTTTAATTTCGCATCGAACAACCACACCTTCTGACCTGGATCAAAGGACTTGCGGCGGATATGCTTGTCATGCCATGTTTTGACCTTCTCCTTGTACATCAGGCTATTGTCATATGCATAATCTCTGAATTCCAATAATCTGTTCAGATCCAGTTTTCTGTTCTTTCCTGCTTGCTTGGAGTCCAAATTACAGATGTTAATGGCCCATAAGGATTTGTGAATTAGTTCGACGGGTAAATGACATGGCTTGCCATACACAAGGCGGTAGGGAGACATTCCCAAGGGTGACTTGTACGCTGTTCTATAAGCCCAAAGAACGGAATCGAGCAACTGAGACCAGTTCTTGCGATCCAGACGCACAAGCTTCTGTAAAATTGTCTTGATCTCCCTATTTGAACATTCAGCTAAGCCATTGGATTGCGGGTGGTAAGGTGAAGCAACACGATGTTCAATGCAGAATTCCTGAGTCAACTTCTTCACCTCTCTGTTTATGAAATGACTGCCCCTGTCAGATATGAGAATCTTGGGAATCCCAAACCGTGCTATGATGTGATCTCTCAAGAATCAACAGACAGTCCTACTGTCAGCGGTTCGGGCGGGAATAGCCTCCACCCATCGACTTACATAATCGACAGCAAGTAGAATATATTCATAGCCCTGACTGTTGGGAAACGAGCCCATAAAGTCGATGCCCCATGCGTCGAAGACGTCTGAGATCTGAATGTATTTCAGAGGCATCGTGTCTCTCATTCCTATAGTTTTGCCCATCTTCTGACAGTCAGTGCAGCCTTTGACATAATCATCTGCATTTTTGAATAATGAAGGCCACCAGAGGCCACTTTGAAGAACTTTTGTTGCCGTACGTTTGCATGAATGATGTCCTCCAGAATCTTGGTCATGACATAAAGCGAGGACACTTGGAACTTTCTCCTGAGGAATGCACCTTCTCCAGATACAATCTGCTCCCTCACGAAACAAATACGGATCCTCCCACTGGTAGAAATGGATTTTAGACAAGAATCTATCTATTTTCAACTTAGGCCAGTCCTGTGGGATTTTCTTGGTCACCAGATAGTTCACGATGTCCGCATACCAAGGAAGCGAGGTGACAGATAGAATTGCCTCATCTGGAAAGGTCTCTGTGATCGGCTGCAGGTTCAGCTCAGGAGATTCCGGCTCAGGAAGTCTTGACAGATGATCGGCCACCATATTCTTTACCCCAGGTTTATCTTTGATTTCCAAGTCAAATTCCTGGAGGAGAAGGATCCACCGGATGAGACATGGTTTGGCATCCTTCTTCTGCTGCAAGTACCGAATAGCCGAGTGATCAGTGTAAATGACTACTTTGGATCCAAGGAGGTAGGATCTGAACTTTTCCAGGGCAAAAACTACCGCTAGCAGCTCCTTTTCAGTGACAGTGTAGTTCCGTTGGGCTTCATCGAGCGTTCGACTAGCATAGTGAATCGCAAATGGTATATTATCTTTCCTCTATCCAAGGACAGCTCCGATGGCATAATCTGACGCGTCGGTCATTATCTCGAAAGGCTGAGTCCAAATCGGCGGCTGTAAGACAGGGGCCTGGGTAATGAGTGCTTTCAATTGATTAAAGGCAAGGAGCACACGGTCATCTACAATAAATTCATTCTCCTTGCCGAGCAACTCAGTCAACGGTCGGGCCAGTTTGCTAAAGTCTTTGATAAATCATCGGTAAAAACTGACATGGCCCAAGAATGACCTGACTTGTTTAATAGTAGTAGGTGGCTCAAGTTTTGAAATCACATCCACCTTGGTTGGGTCAACCTCCATACCACGTTTAAAAACAACGTGACCCAGCACGATTCCTTTTGTCACCATGAAGTTGCTCTTCTCCCATGAGAGCACAAGATTGACTTCGCAACACCTTCGTAAGACTCGGTCTAAATAATCCAGACATTGGTCAAATGAATCCCCGTAACCGAAAAATCGTCCATGGAGACCTCAAGAAAGTTGCCCACCATATCGACAAAAACTGCAAGCATACACCTTTGAAATGTGGCTGGGGCGTTGCAAAGCCCAAACGGCATCCGTCTGAAGGCATATGTGCCAAAAGGACAGGTGAACGTGGTCTTCTCTTGATCTTCAGGAGCAATAGCAACTTGATTATACCCAGAGTAGCCATCCAAGAAGCAGAAATATTCCTTCGCGACCAATCTCTCCAAGATTTGGTCGATGAAAGGTAAAGGAAAATGGTCCTTCTTGGTAGCGATATTAAGACTTCTGTAGTCCACGCACACTCGCCAAGAAGTGGGTACTCTGGTTGCGATCTCTTCTCCTTTGTCATTCTTCACAATGGTGATCCCTGATTTCTTGGGCACAACATGTAGAGGGCTCACCCATTTGCTGTCGGAGATGGGATAGATAAATCCCGCATCACACTACTTCTGGATCTCTTTCACAACGACCTCCCGCAGATTAGGATTTAATCTTCTCTGAAGTTCTCGAGAGGGCCAGCAATTTTCTTCCAAAAAGATGCGGTGCAAGCATAGTGACGGATTGATCCCATGGAGATCAGAAGTTCGCCAGCCTATCGCCTTGCGGTTGCGTTCAAGAACATCCATCAGACGAGATTCTTGGTCTTCAGTCAGATGTGCATTGATGATGACTGGGTACATGTTCGGTTCTCCCGCAAGGAAGGCGTATTTCATGTTGCAGGGCAAAGGTTTCAGCTCTAGCGGGGTCTGAGCTACTTCAGAAGTGACCTCAGCTACTAATGCAAGTGGCGATTCTTTCATCTGTTCTGCGTCCACCATAATCTGTTCTGCTTCTTCTCTCAAATCTTGACAAAATGTCTCGATAATTTCCTCCTCATCAAAAGATTCTTCAAACATCTGCTCTTGGTTTTGAAGGCACATCACCCCCACGACAGTCTCTTGGAGCATATCAGCAAGTTCCTCATCCTGATTGATAAGGGGAAATTCGACTGCGGTCTCCACTTCCTCCTCAGGGTAGAGGAGTTCATGGATCTCATTGTCATCCAAAATAAGTTGGTATCTTGAATTTCTGCTAGAAAGTCGCAGTCGTCAGCATACTCCATCACCCTTGCACATGATGGAAATGTATGTTCGGCTGGTGTTCCATCAGACAGGGTCTCTACTCTGATTGTTTCATTACCAGCGCCAAAAGTGATTTCTCCCATCCCATAATTCACTACTGCGTTTGATGTCCGCAGGAATGGTCTTGCAAGTATGATTGGGGTAAGGAGCAATGGAGAGGGGACGTTTATATCTAAGACCACAAAATCGGTCGGGAATGACTTTCCCTGAACCGTGATAATCACGTCCTCCAACAGTCCCCTAGGACGCTTGACTGACTTGTCTGCGAATTGCAGAATCATCTTTGTAGGCTTGAGCGGTCCTAGCCTGAATTCTGTAAGTAACGAGGCTGGCATCAAGTTGATAGAAGACCCGCTGTCGAGAAGTGTTCGTTCAAACTCCTGGTTGAACATCTGACAACGCACAAGAGGTGCTCCCATATCTGGCTTTTTATCTGGGAGGTTGCTGATGGCATTAACGGTGGCCATTGTGAGGATATGCTTTTCGGACTTGCCACCCTTGCTTCTAGAGTTGTGAGGGTGCGGCCTGCGCTTGGTTGTGCATGCCTCTTTCAATCCTTTCTTTACAGCCGGCATGTACTCAAGTGCTTTCATTAATGGCATATTCCGCACCAAATTCTGGATGATTTCTATAATGGCCGAATCAGACAAAGTATTTTTCAAAATTTTCATTTTTTTTATGCTTTTTCATTGCTTCGGGAAAAGGAATATTTACAACATCTTCATCAATTTCATTCAAAAGAGTGTCCATACTGTCGTGTACAGGTAGATGGCAAAAAGGAATGGGTTCATCTACAATTTGTGGACCAAAAATGACAGGTTCGGCTTCTGGTGCTGGCGTTGGACTCGTTGTAGGTGCAATGCTCCTCCTGGCAGGAACTGGCTGTGAGGCAGGTGCAGGCGTCTCCAATGCTGGCCCATCTCTACCGAGGTTGCTGCTATCTTTTTGTGTTTTCTTATTTTCTTCATTTCTTTGTGATTTTCTGAATGATGGTGCTGCTCCCAAAATGCTACTTGGCCCTGGTGTTGGCTGGACGGACGATTCCCCGTCAGATGCAAGATGCTTTCCCTTCGCCGTCGTTGATGGATAGAGTGTCCTACCGCTCCTGAGAGTAACAGCATTAGATAAAAACAATTAAATTCACCTGATTTGGGTTGGACACTGTCGGCTACCTGCTCCTTGCGTCGGAAATTGTTCGGATTGGCTTCGACCTGGGCTGGTATGACGGTCTTGGCAGTCGTCAGGTCGTCGATCTTCTGGGTCATCTCAGCCATGTTCTTCATTAATTGTTCTAAACAGGTCAGGGCCGGATTAACCGGCACAATCTCAGAGGAATCCCCCTGTTGGGGCCTAGAGTGCTGGTAAGGCTGTTGAGATTGCGACTGGTAGCCTTGGGAAAATTGGTGAGGAGGGTTGGAGGAATACTGTGAATTCAGCTGGTTGTATTGAGCAGCCAGTTGTTGATGATATCCCTGTCCGCGATATCCGGACTACTGAGGACCGTGCTGGTAATTCTGCCTCCAGGTGTTACCGTGAGATGGAGGCTGGTATTGGTAGGATGGCTGGAAGGGTCTCCCACCCTGCTGCTGCTGGTGATAGGGCATGTTGCCCATGTGCTGACCCTGGGAATGTCCCTGAGGACGGGTCAACTGCGCTTCATTGTTCCATACGCCATTGATCTCCTGAATCAGTGGCGGGGGTGGAGAGAACTGCTCGGAGTAAGCTGGTTGGGGCTCAGGTTGATATACAACCATTTGTGTCTGGGGCTGCGGGGGCTGCTCCGGAACCTGCACGTAATACACGTGCTGAATAGGCTGGGGCTGCGGTGGAGTTGGCTGAGGGTTCTGTTGCATTGTAGGCTCCTTCTTCTCAGCATTCGGCTCGACAGAAGTAGACACAGCGTTGCACATGTTTGCATTCAATGCACGAACGAGCTGCTCCAGCTGTTGGGAGATCTGGTCGAGCTTTTCCAAACCTTGGGTCCTCTTCTCAATGATCGATAATTTTTCGAGGTCCTGCGACCTCTTCTCAATGATGTCCACCTTGGACAGGTGGTCCCAATGCTCAGGTTGGAGCTCTCATCCTTGTCCTCGATGTGAGAAGCCATGTTCACTGGCTTGGTGATGGCGGTTGGTAGCTTCAGGTATGCTCTGGACGAAGATTGAGCGGCTTCTCCTTCAGCCATTTCCTCGAAGATGTTCCATACCACGTCCTCGTCCTTGTTGAAATGTGAATCGCCGCAAGCAGCATCTACAAGCTTTTGGCTCTCAAGTGATAATCCCCCAAAGAAATGTTGTACGAGACTAGTCTTTGGAATTTCATGGTGGGGGCACTTCTCCTGCAAATCCTTGAATCTTTCCCACGCTTCATGGATGGTCTCATGGGGTTGCTGGAAGAAACTGGAGATGCGGGCATGCATCTGATTCAATCGCCCGAGAGGATAGAATTTATGGAGAAATGCAGACTTCAGCTTCTCCCAAGTCGTGACGACCTTCCTAAGATGATCGACCCAATATAGGGCCTTGTCTTGAAGGCTGAAGGGAAAGGCGGTCATCTTTACTATCCCCAGAGGGATTCCAGGGTAGTGAGCAGTGGAACAGATGCGGCCAAATTTCTTGAGAAAGATATACGGTTCCTCAGTGGTATTCCCGTGGAATGTGGGAAGTAGCGACAGAAATTGCGGCTTCAGCTCGAAGTGGGCATGCATACGTGGAACCTGAATCCACTCAGTGATGCGTCCCGCTCCTGGGTTGTATGTTTCCTTGAGTGTAGGCTTCGGCTGCGGTGGATCTACTCCCGCTGCATCAAATTCTGGTCTTCCCACTGAGAACTCATCTCTGACTTCTTCAAAGTTGGGCTCTTGATTTAGATCATCCTCCCTACGGTCATCTCTTGCATCGACCCTCCTCCTCAGATCGTTCAGCATATCTTGGAAGGCGGTCTGGGCCAGGGCTTGATTAGTCAACTGTTGCTGGATGGCTTGAATGGAAGCCAGCAACTGACTGTTAACCTCGTTCTGCGTGGTGTACTGCCCTTCCCTCGGATTGACTTCAGGTTCAGGTGAGGGTTGTGGTCCCTTTCCTCTTCCTCCGACCATCTCGGATTCTGCTTGGTTTGCTAGCTCGGGATCGGGCTCAAAGTCTGCATACGGAAGAATGCCCCGATCAGTCTGAATTGCAGCACCAGATAGAGATATGTGGTTTGTGTCAAGGTCAACACAGAATTTTGTTAAGGACGATGATGTGTAAGGAGTGAAATCAGTTGCCATCCAAAACGGACAGAGTTCGGGACAAGAGTGATCCCGGTTTATTGCAGAAGACAGGGAGTCTGGAGATCGGTCCACGGAATCTGAAACGGGTTTTCGGGAATCGTCCTGAATTATTGGAGAGGGAAAGCGAATGGAACTGATGTGGGTGTTGACGGGGTCTCGACTAAACTGTACATTCGTCTCCATCTCGGAGAACAAGAGGAAGATCGATGTGGATGAAAGATACGGGGGTCAACAAGAGATAAATGAAGCGTAAAATAGTAGAAGGCTCACAATGAGCAAGGTTCAACTGGAGGGAGAACAAAATTGCACAAAGGCACGATATTTTTGATCTTGACCTAAATGCAACTAGCAATCAAACACAAAACAAGGGGATTCACCAACTCAACGCGTGATGCCATGAAGGTTCGGCTTTTATCTTTGTGATTTTTAACTTGAATTCAGGAAGTTATCTTTCAACGAGTCCTTAGAGCGCTACGCCTATAGGAGAGAGAGAGTACTGCCGGAAGAGTATCCCGTACTTGTCCTCCTCCTGTGTAACATGTAGTCTGCACTTTTTGAGGTCCTTGTAACCCTTCCTGGATCCCTACTCAGCCAAAGAAATAGAGAAAGGAAGCCAATAGGCGAAACCGATACTTCGGAACTCGCTCGCAACGGAATCACCCGTGAGCGTACAAGAACCTACTCGGACGCAAGACGATGAGACAGACACCCCCGTGAAGGCGTGGCCTAGGCTCGATACTTCGGACAAGGTCGATGCTCTGCACAATAGAGAGTCACCAATGTTGACCAAGCTCTACTCGTCTACATACGATAGAAGCGCCAATACTTCGGAAATCCAGGTGATACACAAGGCAGCAACAGACTGGGTTTTGGCTCTAATCCTTACGAAGCACTCTGCTCACTTGGAAGGAGACCTTTCCATGCAACCTGAATACAAGTGAGGGTGTGACTCTCCCCAATCAATGAGTCCAATTACCAATTTTATTTAGGTCAAAGTTTTCTTAGCAGTCCCTTTTTTATTTTTTTTGTGTTATCGCTTCTTTTGAGTAAATTCAAACAAGCGTCTAACGTTTTTATTTTTTCTTGATTCCTATTTGATCCAAAAACAGAGGGGGAGAAGAGTCAGAAAAGCCAATGCAAGTGGCACTAAGATGGAAATCTCACCTTAGTGCCTAAATGATGAATGCAAAGATAGAAGACTTACAGTGACTCCCAGCTCTCTCCATGCAGGATGCAAAACAGGAATTTTATAAACCTATACTACATGCCGATATGCACAAAGAAATCGTCCTAAGCAGGCAATTGCTAGCGTGAAGAACCACAAGTAATCACCAATCCTCGATCCAAAGAGTCTGGTCTAGACCCACCCCTCCTCTTCTCGACAAATCGAGTTCAGGAGTAGCGCTTGATGGGGTGGGCTCGTGGCGCGGCGGATCTAAGAAGATGATTTAACGGTTTAATTAAACTAAGTCCAAACACGCACTATAGTTACATGCAATGGTTATTAGGGTGTTTGGACCTAATCTAATCGATCAAGCAATGCCTAAAATCTAAGGGCTCATTCCACAAAAGAAAGGAAAAAGGAAAACAAAACCGGCAAATGACAGTCGAGAAACGCGAAGAAAATCGCGGTGAGCCCCCGGGTGAATAAACACCCGGAAATTAGGCCCGAAGTGTCTGAGTGTCCAAGTCCTGTATTATTACAATTTAAATGACTCTCTCTGATAAAAATAATAAACTATCTATCTCTCTCTCAAGCTCTTCAGCTCTCTCCTGCCGGCTAGGGTAGAATAGCCGGCTCCTCCTCCCAAGGATGCGCAGGATCCCCTAGGCGATCCTCCTCGGTCAGTGGTCCCTCGCAAGAAAACAAGAGAGGTGTCAGACAGTTCAAAACAAATTATGCACGAAAAACAAATAATAAAAAATGGCTAAGCAGATAAAAGACACAAATGTACTCTACAAGGTAATGCTCCCCGGCAACGGTGCCATTTGAAAAACGAAAATGCGAGAGCCGCTAAATAGTGGTCTGACAAATCAGACTCACTGTCGCTGATGCGACTACTTAAGCCTTCTCGTTTGTCAACAATTAACCCACACAATCAATCAAGAGCAAGGATTAAAATTTATTATTTCCTACTAAAAATGTATAATGGCAAGCAAGTAGGGTTCGAACACAGGAAACAAACGTGTAGAGTGTAGACAAAAAGTCAACTCCTAGGTCTAATGGACTACTTAGCCAAACAAGATTTCTGGGGTTTTTAATTTTTAATTTTTTTATTTAATTTTTAATTTTTATATTTTGATTTTCTTTTTACAGATTTTGTATTTTCTTTTTATATTTTATATTTTTATCTTTTCTTTTCCAATATAGGAATATATATACAATATAGGGGAAAGAGAGGATAATGTGTTTATAAAAATAGGTACAAATACTCCAAAAATCAAGGAATAAAGTTTTTTTGGTCTTTTTATAATTCTCTACTATTTTTGTGATTTTTGGGGATTTTTCAAAATGTTTTTGGTATTTTTAAATATCAAAATAAGGGAAAACAGTGGACTAGGTTGCTGGTCGAAATCAAAATGAGGATGAAAAATAATGAACAGTGCCCAAAATTCCTCAAATTAATTTTAAAATATGGACAATAAAATAAGGAAGACACAACAACTGAGTTTATATTTTTCCGAATTTTCTATGATTTTTTAGATTTTTATGAAGATTTTTAGGGTTTTCTAATTTTTAGAGTTTTTCTTTTGAAATTTTTAGTGATTTTTGGATTGACATTAAATTATGATAAAACACACAAAATATAATTTTTTGGAATTTTTTTCAAAACATTTTGCTAATTTTTATGGGTTTCCCAATGCAAACAGTAGGAAAAATGCATATTTTTTATTTTTAAGAAATATTAAAATGCAATGCAAAAATATGGCGTGAGAGTGCAAGTTAATAGGAGCTTAAAAAAATTTTTGTGGAATTTTTGGCACTTTAATGATGCGTGAAATAAATAAAGCAAACACGCAAAAATCCTAAGCCTGGCAGGGGTATAAGTGCAATTATAAAAACATACAGGGGCTTGGGTGCAAATGTCACCAAAAATACATGCGCGGAGCACATGATCTGTCGTTCACAGGGGCATATTTGCAAATACTAAAAACCGGCAGGACAAACATGCAATTATCCCAGAAATATATTTAGATTACTATGCACAGGGGTATAAGTGCAAATACATGAATGTTCAGGATCAAAACTGTAAAATACCCAAAGTCACGCGGCCCGGTCATGTGAGGTGACGTGGCCGAGGACTGAAGTGCAAATAAAAGAAGTTCAGGGACTTAAATGCAATTATTACAAAAGTTTTTAAACTGCAGATGAAAGTTTTAGGGTTAAATTTTAAATACAAAAACTCTTGGGTTGAAAGTGCAAAATACCCAAGATGAAGATCGTACGGCCGAGGACGATCCACTTATCCACGTGGCCTGATCTGGTGGCCCGATGGCGCTTCGCACGGACGTCCAAGATGGGATCCCGCGACGAGATCCGACGATGGAGGATGTTGAAGATTTGACGACTCCTGTGCGTACTGGAGGGTGTTCCTGATCCAACGGTGGAGAGAGGTTCACGAAAAACACCCTCCTCGGCGAGCTTTGGCGAGTGGACTCGGCCGACACACGGCCTCTCCGGCCCTAGGATCAAGGGCAAAACGATCCTGGGGCCCCTCCGCGTCAAATGGAGGTCTCAGGCGAGCCTGAGACGGCGAGATGAAGGCAGACGGCGACGGTGACCTGGGAGGTGCTTCCCCGAGTTGTCGAGGCTCGATAGAGCCTCCTCTTGGGCTCTGACCTGCAGGGTTAGAAGCGCAAAAACCAGGAGAGGCGACTGGGGGCGTTTTTCGGTGAATGGGTGTGATGTGCGGCTCGGGTGTGGAGCTCCGGCGACGGGCGGAGATGCGAGCTCTGATCGCTCGATCTGGGTGAGATCGATGTGGGTGGAAGGGTGGTTCGTGATGACAGAATGACAAGGAAGAAGATGGAGGCGATCTTGGATGCTGTCTATGATGGAGGTGGCCGGAAAGTGGAGGCGGACCTAAGCTCCGCCGTGGAATGAATCACAAAATCACGGCGAAGGGGTGAACGAGAAGTAAAACTGCTATGATCCTAACCTAAGCTAATCCTAAGCTACAAGAAAATGGAAGAAGATGAGAGGGAGGCTCACCAGAGACGACGGAGTGAACTCGCGGCGGAGCTCCGGCGAGGGACTGGATCTACTTCGATTCAACACCAGACGGCGCTAACCCAAGCTCGAATCGCCTCCTGTTGTCACCAGGCATGCAATGGGCTAGGGGTTTGCGGGCGAAATTGGCAGAAGAAGGATCAAAAATCGAAGGGAAGTCGGGGGTGGCTTTTTGAAGAGTTAACGAAGTGACGTCAAAAATCGATGAAGATGGACCGAATTGTGGGTCCAATCCCCGATGTATGATAGGGGCGTGATTCATGGGTCTTCGAGCAAGAAGTTCGCAGAAGGTCTCAACCTCAATTAGTGAAAGATGAGGCCTCGAAAAATCCATGAAGAAGAGACAAACTGACTCCCGGGCAGGTCTAAGAGAGGAGGTCAGACCAACCTGGTTGGTCCACGTGGACCAACTAGGAAAAATCCCCTAAAATTATTTCAAAAATCGTTTAAAAATAGAAAATGGTTTAATTAAATTGTGGTTATAAAATAAAAAATGTTTATTATTTTATGAGTTATTTTATTATGATTTTTAATTATTTTTATGATGTGTATTATTAGAAGTTACCTTTATACCCCTTATAGGTACAATATCTATATATTTTATTAATTAATTTTTGTTTTGTGTATTTCAATTTATTTAATTATGGTTATTATTTTATAAAATTATATAATACTTTTATGCACTTAAATATATTTTTATTTGATTTTTCTGAGGTATTTTATACACTTAATAAAATAAAAGTGTTAAAACTTTGGTATAGATACAGGTGTTATACCTATAAATTCTATTTACAACTATTTTTATTTTTACTTTCATTTGTGTTTTCTTCTGATTTTAATATACAAATGTATTATAAGTAATATTTACAAATATACAAAAATATAAAAATATGAAAACAATGAGTAAATACTAAAATGAATATTTTAATCTGTACAAGTATACAATGAGGGTCCAAAATTCAACTTTCAGACCGTAACTTCGCCAAATGCGAAACCACCGCCATTAAATATATTATTTTATTCTATATACAATTAAAGGTGAGTTTGCTGCATTTGGAATTTTCATTTGTGAGATACGGGTATGGGAAGTTGGGATTCTGGAATCTTATTCAGACCATAACTTTTTATCTGTGCATTATTTTTCAGTGAAATCAATTTTGTACTTTTATTTATTGAATTATCTACAACTTTTATGTACAAAGTTTCTTTATTTGATGTATAAAAAGTGGAACCATAAATAGGTCCCAAAATGAATAAAGAATGGAGGAATGTGTATTGTATTTGATCCTTATCTCCCCCTACTTTATTCCTTGTCGACCTATTCATCAAGATGTCTAGGTCTAGGGGTTTTGGGTCATAAAATATTTACAATATTTTATTCTTTTTCTTTTCTTTTCTTTATTCTATAATTTTGGCTTTAAAAACCGCAATTTATACAATATTTACAAAATAATGCATGGATGCTAAAATGCCTAAATTAAGCCTATTTACACCTATTTACTAGGGTTTTAAGGCCAAAATGATAGAATAAAGATGATGAAATGTGGCTTCATCAATCACCTTAGGGGTAGTGGACCGGGTGTTAAAGACCGAATTGGGAATGCAAGTTGGACTTGCATGGCAGAATGTGTTCCTGCTTCTTTTTATTCGAGTTGCAAATTCTCCTATTATTAGGATGTGACAAAGATAAGGAAGGAGATCCCAGATCTTGCTTGAGATATAATGATAATTTTATCTCTTATATTGAAAGTGATTATGGGAATGAACTTTTATTTGTTGATAAGGTAAGACAATTTTGATATAAAAATTCCTAAATCAAAGTAAAATATATACTTTTATATATATTTATGAAATTTTCTTATTTTAGATAATCCTTCTTAAATCCACTTAATATTATACTCAATAATAACCAATAAAATAATCATGGATTGGATCCATGATCAAGATATTGGATTTGCAGTTGCACACATAATGTATGTGGTTGCAATGTACAAGTTTCCTCATAATAATGAGGAATGACAATTAAATAGATAATAGGCTTGCAACCCTAGGATTTATTTGTCTCTATAGTCTTGATCTCTCATCGAATGTACTTTGGAAGTGACATGTCGATGGTAATCGTAATTGTCAAATAATCCTTATAAAATCTAAGAAGATATTTTTAGCATACATATTTGCTCTTGACATTTAATCATGAATGACACGGTTCACTGGATCATGCAGAATGGTGGCTCTATAAGAGATGATGTATTCAAAAATGTTTGAGTACCTACCTGAACCAAAGACTTTAAGAGTTAAGATGTATGTAGATACGATGAGTGTCATCATTCTACTATTTATATTGAAGCCATTCATGAAACTGTATAGTATTCGTATTGTATGAATTGAATGAAGCATGTATAAATGTTGAAATACTCTTATATTGAAATCTTTTGAATTCAACATAAGAGATCCTTTGTCTTAACAATGGTTGTTTATAGATGAAGAGAGCGTAGTGGAAGCATGAGTCTGACGCAAGCAAGAAGTAAAGTCAAGGGGTTGACTATCTTCTATAATTTCCATATGACATCCAATGAGTTGGATGAATTCCAATAATGCAATAAACTGGTGCACTGATAGTATGACTATCTAGTCTATCTAGGCTCCTTAGAGAAGGACTCAGATAAGATTAAATCATTGAAATTGTAGTGCATCATATTTTTAGTGGCTAATAATTGTATCTCGGCTCCAAAGACATATTTGTAGTGCATCAGAATGATCTACAATATAATCATAAACTTGACTTGCTTATTAGATAAGATTAAAAGTCTAATAATTGTATATCGTTCTTCTAATAACACTTGCAAATGATTGCATGTGTATTAGAAGACTAGAAATTTGATCTTAAGATTTAATAATCATCCATGGATATTGGTGCAATGGTTGTAACCATCTCTATTGGATAGATAGATTTCATATTTTCAGTGGGAGAGCCCTCAGTCTTAGAGAATGTCTCCGTGACCTAGATATTAAAATAGACTCATTGTTTATTTCTAAATTATGGAAATAAACATAAATTCTGGAGTAGACCTATCATAAAGAGTTATGATGGATATATTTCAGATAGTAGTCTAACATCTGGAGGACTCTACTAAATTAGAAAATTAATGAATGGTTCATTAACATTTCTAATACTGAAATTAAACCTTTAAAGATCAGTAGGAGGATTAAGATCATTTGACAATGATATGGCATCAACCCTTGGACATATGTCTGTTGATGAGATTAATAGACTAGTAAGAGATGGAACTTTAGATTGTCTGAAATTTCAAATCTTACATATTTGTGAATATTGTATTCAAAGTAAAATGTCCAATACACCCTTCTCTGGGAATGGTGTTAGATGCCATGGTATTCAAGATCTCGTACATATTGATGTATATTGATCATTTATATCATGATAAACACTGGTGATATGTGATATCATTCTATGATTATTTGTGATATGAGATTTCTTCCCTTCACCTAAGAAATCTTTGAAATGTTCAAAGATTTCACAATTTTGGTTTAGAACTAAAGTTTGAAGGAAGATGAAATGAATTTGATCTAACCAACATATGTCGTACCTATTAGATGAATTCAAGGAATACCTTTGGAGAAAGGAATATCATTTCTATCTCAATCCTTCTATTGCACCCAAACTCAAAGGAGTTGTAGGGAGATACAATTGATCATGTATGACATGACTTGATCAATGATGAATATTAGCATAATTACCTTATATATGTAGTAGAGATACAATATATATCCATAATAAGGTTCCATGCAAGTAAGATGGAATCTGGCACAAGAGAGTGCTACATCATTAAGAAAATAAAGAATGGTATTGGATACATACTTTATGAACTTGAGATAGTTAAAAGATTTCATCTCTAAGGATATGATTCTTAGAGGATGAGACTCTTGAGAATCAAGATGAAAATGAAGTGAAGGTACTCATTGAATCTTGAGATGATAATGAGGCTCCTGATCTTGAGATGATAATGAGGCTCCTGAAATCAGAAACTAAAAAGACAATTAAAGATGAAACACTAATACCTCTTAAAATGAGTTTGAGGATGGATTTCATGTGTCAGTTAAGTCTAAAAATGATCGGACTTCATGTGATGAAGCTCCCGAGAATCATGACATGTTAATATGGATTTTAGCAATAAAGTCTAAAGTAGACTTCATATACATGTGTTGTATATAGACCCTCGAGGATCCACCTATATGGGTAAGACTCGTTAAGGTGTTAATGGATCTTCAAGAGAACGAGGGGACCTGATGAGAAGGTAGAGACCTTCCAAGCACAGCTCGTATCCTCAAGATACACACTAAAGAGAAGACATCACTTACGAAGAGACTTGCTCTCTAGTGACCATGGTTCAACCCATTAGAATATTGCTAATTATAGCTATACAACTTGACTTTGACATCTTCAATATGGAAGTCAAGATTGCATTCCTCTATGAATACCTCTTTAAGGATATTCACATGAAGTAGCCCCAGGGATTCATGATTGAGGAAAACAATGTTTGCAAGCTTAAGAAGCTCTATCTATGTACTCAAATAAGCTTCTTGTACTTGGAACATCAGATTGATGAAATTATAAATGTTATGATTTTTGATAGAAAATGAACCGTATGAATCTTAGTGGGAGGGCCATTGTGTTCATCGTACTGAATGTGGATGATATCCTAATCATTTGGAATGATATAAGGATAATAATAAGTATTTTATAATCTGATTATTCCATACCTTGAGATATAATCTCATGGATATTCTTGTATTTTAATTCTGAAGGTGTTCAGAAGCAAAGAGAAGAGAGTATTGAGACCGCCATATTTGTAGTACACCTTGACATGTTCCATTTTCTGGAAAATTTCATGAAAGGCTTACATCCTTTAAGATATGGTACTGACCTGTCTAAAGGATAACACCTTAAGGAGTTGAGGAAGTGAATGCTAGAACTTCTTGCCCTTGTTCTCCAGTTATGATAAGCCGAGTGTATGCTATATGTGTACAAATGTCAAATGTCTACCATGTAGTAGGAGTAGTAAATTGTAACTAATCCTACTATGGAGATAAAATACTTGATTGTAGTAATAACAAGATCTTCAAAGATGAAAAGACTTAGAGATAGTGATCTCAAACTCTTATCTTCAAGAACTTAGGACTTTATAGATAGTGATATAAAAGGTCTTAACTGTAGATATCTTAGGAGAAAGAGATCTCCAGGAATAAAGGTATTCTGATGAGGATTATGGACATGCTGGTTATAATAATTATTGAGATGTAGTGTAAAGGATACTATAGCTTACAAAATTAAGTATTTGTTGCATAAGATGCAACATTCACATTGGATGCAAGCACTGTTATTGGAGGATATGCAAGTGTCATAAAAAGCTTGGCATAGTCTCTCGGGAACAGAGTGACTGATCATCTTACCTAGCTATATTAATAGCTTATGATTGTCACATGAGTGTGGGTTTAAAGAGTAGCTCGTTAATGGCTCTTTGGGCTAGTGTGAGATTGTTGGACATGCGAGCCCATGGCGAGCCATTATGCAATAATTGTTATTACGCATATCATTCCCAAATCTGAAATGAAGAATGAATAATTTGCATAATAGGTCCCTTGGTAAAATTAGGGTTATGTACCATGGCCATCTTAATGATCATACATCTATTAATTCAATTGATGAATCATAGAGGTTGGTGCTTGGATGAATATCTAAAGAGTTAGATTGAGGACTCATCAAGCACTGTCAAATGATTATTAATAGAGGATCTACATCCTAAAAAGGAGATGACAATCCTTTTCTCTAAGGGTTGAAATTTGACCAACCTCTTGATGCAGGTCCTCTGCATAAGCTTAGAGATTCGGAGGTATCAGATTATTAGGTCAAAGAGTTAACTTAACGAGATCGAGATAACCAAAGGTATATGTCATATGCTATCACGATATAGGCCTGCATCCTCTGACCGGAGACAGATGTGTTACTATATATCTGAGTATGTACATTTTACATATCGTTAGGTTGATGACCTAACCAAGGTCTATACACCAGCGCGCTAATGTGCATGCAAGGGAAATTGAGTAATATGATCTCTCAAAGGGATTATACAGGTTCATTTACTGAACTAGAAGACATGAGGTCACTCATGAGATATTGGGAAAAATCAAATTCCGTGCATGGTCGTCTTGCTTTGGAATCTTGACTGAATTTGTAGGTTTGATATATAGTTTTGGAAAGTATATGATCAACATCTGAGTATGATATATGCTTTTGGAAAGTATATGACCGATACTGACTCCCAATGATCGAATGATTTACCTAATGATAAAACCCTGAAGTAGACATTGTAAAATAGATCTAAAACTTCGGGTTTATTCTTGATCTTCCAGTATGCAAGATGTACATGTAGAAGGAATACCTGAGGATGATATGATCATAAACGATTGTATAACCATGATGCTTCCATTCCTAAGGAGTGATGAAATGGGTTTGGATTTTAGTGACTCCTCTCAGTAGAGAAGTAATATGATCTTGGTCCAAATGTTGGACAGTGATGTGAATGTGATTCATATGCAATGAGAAGATTCGATTTGCAGTCTTGATTTAATCAAGCATCCATGAGAGGTCTGCAAGATCTGGATTTGAGATGTGTCTCAATATCCAAGTCCCTATATGTGGAATAATACAATTGCCATATCATTATCTCCAAGTATGCATGGAGAAAGTGCATTATCCTTAAATGTTTCAGGATAATTTCATTATTGATATATGTATCCAACCATTGAGAAATGGATAAATAAATATGATTTAGTTGTCATGAATAATATGAATTTGATTCATATTATAATGAGAGTTATCTGAGATAATTAAATGTGATTTAGTTATCAAAGATGTGAATAATGTGAATGTGATTCATATTATTTGGGCACATAAGAATAGAGATCCAAGATGATTAAATGTGATTTAATTATCATGGATACGAGTAATGTGGATAGCACTATCCAATTATTCATACATATTATAAATATGATTTATAATATATAAGAGAAAGCGTATTGTGATTTATATTTGTTAATTGATTATGATGTGAATTTGATTCACAATGGATAATTAATTGAAAATATAATTTACATTTTATTTTGGGATGGGAAGTGATTCACATTTCCAATAGCATGATTGCAATATTCACAAGATAATTATGAGTTATTTTTGTGAGATAATTTACAACAATTGTTGTTGTAAATCTTGGAGATATCATAAGATAATGAGATCTCATGAGATATTGAAGAGATAGAGCAAGTCCACCTCAAGAGGGTGGATGGCCACCAATCTCTAAAGGAGAAGAGTGGCCATCTCCCCCCACCCCTTAGGGGATGAGGTATATCTCATCATTATCTCCAAGGTTAATTAATTAATTTGAAATAAATTTATATGGATTTATCGATATATATACTAATTTAATTTAAATTAAGTATTGTTTTGTTTTCATAACAAAATCATGGACATTAAAAGAAACATAAATCAATCTCATCAATTGATTTTGTGTTGAGATACATGGATCTAAAAATACTATAAAAGAAGAAGCACCCCTTACTCTTCACATGACATCATCTACAATTGCTCTCTCTCTCTCATTCTCTACGCGCCAAGCATATCTGTCTCTCTCTATCATTGTGTCCATCCACCATGGAGCTCTTGCGAGAGTCACCATTGCTGCAGCATCGTCGTTACGATGTCGGATTGCTTGCCGATGCATCTCTGTCTCCTTCGTTGTGCTTTGCTTGTGAAGAAGATGTCGGATCTCGTGTGATAAATCAGGAGATTCACTGCTTTGATCATCGATATGAGTTGTGAGGAGCATGTGTCTCATCAACGCGCTCGCAAGCGTCTCCTTCATCGGATTGGACTTGAGACAGGAGGTCTCTTTGTTTAGAGATTCGATTGCAACCACGCTTCAAGAGGTAAACCTTAATACCTATATGTGGTTTGGATGAAATGATCTGAGAAGTGTTCTTGGATCATGTGGTTTCATCATTTAAAAAAAATTAAGTTTCGCCGCCCGGAGCGACAAGTACGACTAGTCATTCCTGATCGTATACGATGCAATCCACACGCTTCCGTGATCCGCTTAAGGATCTTCCCATATCCTTCAATCTCTACATAAACCAGGTATGCAATTGTGCTAGAAATGAAATGCAAAAAGAAAATGATTGGAAATAGAAGCTCATATGACTTAAAAGGTTGGGGAACTTGGTGGTTGCTTGGAGCTTGCTCTGGTGATCTTGAATCGCCTCGCTACACCTCCTCCTCATTGTGGATCACCAAGAAACTCCTCCCTATCATGAAGGTGACATCTAGATCTTGATCCAAGGGGCTAAGCGGTGGGAAAGAGGGATTAAACTCAAATCAAAGTTTGGGGTTCAAGCTTTATAAAAGTGATGAAGGGAGACAGTTGAGCTAGTGTTTACACCCAAATCGATGAGGTTTTGACTTTGGCAAAGAATGGGCGAGATTGACAATGCATAGGCAAGGTTTTTGCGTGAAGAATCGAGGCCTAAAGATAAGTCGATGGGTTTCCCTGATTGCATGAAGAATCGAGATGTGATGTATGTCAACTCTGACAGCGGCGGCTATGATGATGTACAATTTACCCAGGTGAACTCGCCGCTTGCCCGGATTGGGCCACGTAGGCACACTACGGGATAAAACAATGAATGAAAAGAAAGAAAATTAAGAATAAAATAGAAAATGATATTATTAATTAGAACTCAAACCTAAAAAAATATTTTTTATTTTTAAACTATTTTATGGGTATTTTTATTTATTTTTACAACGTAATTTATTAGGTATTTATTTTTATTTATACATTACATGTATTTTTACCTATATTATGTATTTTATTTGTATATTGTATTTTTGATTTTATTATCACAAGTACATATTTTATATATTTGTAATATATAAATACATATTTAAAAATTTTTACTTTATTTTTTGATTTTTTTGTATACTCAAATAAATATGCGTATAAATAATATAGGGAAAGTATACCTATAGATTTTAATGTAATATTTATTTTAATGCATTTTTAATGCTTTTATTTTATGTTTACATTATTATATATTTAAATAATATTTACAAGTATTAAAAAATATTAGAAAAGGTAAAAATAGAAATAATAAATCAAATGAATAAAAATATGCAGTATATAGTACAATGGGACCCTAGAATGTCGACTTTTGCATCTTAAATCTATTTTTAGTGAAACTACCTTCTTATATAGATAATTTAATTTTAAATACAATGGAGGTGAGTTTAGTGAATTTTGAGCTTCTATGGAGAATATATTGGTATGTGAAGAGTTCGATTTGTAACTTTTCCATCTGTGTGTCCCAGTTGCACTCTGCCTTATTTATTTGGAAAATAATTTTGCAATTTTCTATACATTATGATGAACACTTTTATGTTGATCTTTATTTGAGGTGTGTAAAATTAATAATTAAATAGATGAATATTTAACTATATATAGAGAATGAAATTAGGGTTTATGTATATATTTATATACATTTATTGGCCCTATCTCCCCCTACTTTATTCCTGATCAACCAAGTCAATATTGACTTGGTCTCAGTGTTTAGTGTCATTCAGTATCTTGGTACTCCATTTTTCCATTTTTTATTTTAAATTTAAATACAAATATTTATGTATTATTTACAGATGAATAATGAATGTTAAATTGTACAATTTATATGTATTTACATGTGTTTTGATAAGGATTTAAATTTAAAATGGAAGAATAAAGGTAGATGAATGGCATACACACCACGAAAACTAAAAATCCATGAATAGAACTACCATACTACTGACGTGGAGTTGACAACTATAGGCTTCTCATTGAAGATATGACATCACTATTTTATTGGGGGCACGTTTGGGATTTTTATAGATCACAAGAGTCTCAAATATTTTTCGAACATGCGAGTTGAATATGAGGCAAAGACGATGGATGGAGTTGTTAAAGATTACGATTACATGATCTCTTACCATATGTGTAAGGAAAAATGTCATAGTGAATGCTTTGAGCGGAAGAGCGCATACTAGGGGCATCGCAACTGACTACAGACTTAGAATATGCCCACGATACTCGGTGTGTGGCATCCATTCTACAGTACCTCGGGTATCGTGATTGTACATGTCAAGTACAATGGATTATGGGACATGATTATTCACGGTTAACAGAAATATCGAAAAATACAAGATTTGATCCATCGATGTCTTAAGGAGGAGTTTGATTGATTCAGAGTCAGTGAGTCCATCATGTGGATGGGAGACAATGTATGCATCCTTGATGATGATGAGTTGAGGAGAGATATCTTGGACGAGGCCTACGATTCTATATTATCTATCTACCCATGAAGTAACAAATGTATAGAGACCTCCATCAACACTTCTAGTGGAAGGGGATGAAGAGAGATGTTGCAGAACATGTCAATTGTTGTCATACTTGTGAATTGGCGAAGGCAGAGTACAAGCATCCTCCTAACTTTTTAAAGTCACACCCTATCTTAGGCTGGAAATGGAAGAGTATCTCAATGGATTTTGTGACATCCTTACGTCGTATATTAGGTGTATATGATGTTACCTGGGTTATTGTGGACCGGTTGACCAAGTCTACACATTTCATTCCAAAGAATATGACTTATACTTTGGTAGATCTGGCCAACTTATATATCCATCATGTTATTCGTCTGCATGGGATTCCCAAAGAAGTTGTATCTGATGTAGACTCTCATTTTACATCACATTATTGGGGAGAGTTCATGAATGCCCTAAAAATCAAATTATGTCTTAGTTCATCATATCTTTCACAGATGGATGGACAATCGAACAGGAAAATTCATACCCTTGAGGACCTACCCTGAGCATGTGCTATTGAGTGGAAACGATCTCGGAAGGATTGCCTTCCCGTGGTGGATTTTACTTATAACAATTGCTACCATGCTACTATTGACATGGAACCTTTTAAGGCACCGTATGGTCGAAGATGCACCATTCCCTTGTGTTGGTAGGAAGTGGGTGATAAAGGCATTTATTTCACTCAGATAATCGAGGATACTACAAGATCTACAAAAATGACTAGAAAGAAATTATTGATTGTGCGGAGCACTCAACAGAGTTACATTGATCGGAGATGTCGTGATCTTGAGTTTGAGGTCGAAGATTTTGTATTCTTGAAAGTATATCCAATAAAGAATACTCTTCCACGTGTCCAACCTACAAAAGTATATCTGAGATCCGCAACATATGATTAGCTATGAGGACTTGTCAGTGGAGCCAAGTCTACCCTTCTTTATAGCACCATCGCAGAGCTTAGGACATGCAATCAAGAAGCCACAATATAAAGACATCTCCTTGGTCAAGGTATTTTGGTAAAGCCAAAATGTTAAGGAGGCCACATGAGAGCCCGGGGCAGACATGTTTTTTGAAGGCATAATTACTAAATCATAGTCTATAAGATTTGTATGGGTTTCATCTTTTTTAGGATTTGTATTTCTCGATCCATGTCTTATTCAAAATGCACACGTAAGATCCTGTGTCTCGAGGATGAAACTTCCTTTAAGAATTTTATGATGTGAAACCCCCTATTTTCCTCCTAAATTTTGGAGTATTTTTAACATATAAAAATTTAAATGACATACCACTTCGTAGAGCTCGTCAAAACTTTCCAATGATCTCAAGAACATCGAATTTCGATCTTCGTAGCCTAAGGTATTGATGTTTTAAGTTGACTAATCGAGACACATGTATAGACTCAAATCAGATCTGAATTTGGATCCAAATTCACCTCTTCTTCTATAAATAGGAGATGGTAGGATTTCCTCTCAAAATTCCAACCACCGTCATCTTTTTCCCTCATTAGAGCATCATCATCTTGGTCGGATTAATCACTGGAGGGCCACTGTCAACGTCCGAGAAGGTGCTTCAATTAAAGATTTATGACCACCATGACATAGAGGAGCTAGAGATCATTGTTGTTTCCACATTTATGTTATGATCAAGTGATGAAAACACTGTTTTCGTACGAGAGGAGATCCCGAGGGAACATCCTTGGAGGTAACAAAGTTTTATCCCTCCTTGTTGTTGGTTTCACAAGATTTTCGATCATATGTTTGGAACATTTTTAGAGCCTTAGGTATCTTTATACCTTGAATCTTAAATGGTAACGATATGTCCTTCCTTTTTTCTATTGGTTTAACATATTTTTTGTACATATATACTTGACAACTCATAGCACCATAAGCTTTTTTGTCGCATGACCTTCAAAAAACTGTTATTGTCATGACTGTTATATAATGCATTATAGTTTTCCCTCTAAGATAGATTGAATTTATAAGATAAAGAAATAAATAATCATATCCAAAATAGATTGGAATTTCCTTTGTAAGTTATTTTAACCATTAAAGTTAATACTATTCGGCCATGTATAATGTTTTACATAGAAAGATCTGCACCATTGTGCTTGGCTTTAACATTTCATGAAATGGTTAATGTGTCTTTGAAAGGGTTAAGTGGGTAATAATGGAAATATCAATTATCACAAAAATGCTTAGAGTAGCTTGGCATTATTATGGAGATGAGAATGGCAACAACCAGCCTTTTTTATATTGGGAAACTATTTTACGCCTGAACAAGTGAAGACTTTGTTAATTGTAAATTTGTAATAACAAGGAAATGAGAATAATTATGAGAAGTTAAGTGTACACAATTTCAATAGAGTTTGATTTTCACCAATGATATTGTGATTTGCATAAGTGCTCCTAGTAGCTGCTATGTTTGGTGGTATGTACCCTGATCAAATCAGTGAGTGTATAGTACTCACATTAAAAAATTAATTGCCCGGTTACGATTTACATTGCCCCTAAACTTATAGTCATTCTTGTTCAATTTCAAAAAATGAATATCTAAGGGTCATTGTTGTTTACATTGGATGATAATGAAACATTTGTAAAAATTGTTATTGCATGCATGTTATGACACAGCCATCACTATCGCTTGTACTAATAAATCAAGGATATGTGATGCAGTTTGCATAAGATACGTGTAACGTCAACATTATTATTGTTATATGCATGCCTTGAGTAGACAGGCACATTAATGTTAACATTATTCTTGCTACATGCATGCCCTAGATTTTTTTACAAACGGATCCATAAATATATGATTTATACCCATTAATATTCTTTCAAGCTTATTTTGACAAACATTTTGCTACAGATAGGAAATGTATTTCTGATTGATCCATATAATTTGATTGTTGTAAGTTAGTCTTAAAATAAAAGCTCTAAGACCCAGATATAGATACAAAACAACAATTTTCGGTGTGCTAAGAAGTGATTTTGTGCACACGTGAAAACCACAAGAATTCATATAATTTTTAGTACACTACAAGCCAACATATATTAAAATATGCATATGGCAAGTAGAGGAACGATCCGCAGGGACTCTAATATTTTTATGCAAAATTTTATTCTATTTCTAAAGGAATTTTTACGTTATTGATCCAAATTAATTCTTAGTTTTCTTTTTTTCATATGGTGCTAAAATATATTGAAACATTTTTCACTATACTATAGACATCATAAGGATCACACATGAATTTTTTGAGGATTTTTTTTGTATTTTTTTGCTATTTTTGGAATTGCTATGGGCATTTGTGTGATTTTCTAAGAAACCTAGGATCCTGAGTATAAAGAAATAAATAGAGAACTAAAGACTTGATTGTAATTAAATAAAAATGATTGGACAGAAGAGAAATTTGCCAATTAAAAAATTGCTTAATGGGTAAATTACATGAAAGGAAAAACTTTAAGAAAATTGTAGAATGGCCCCTAGATGACTAAAATGTAATTAAAAAGAGCTTAAATAAAACACATGTAAATGTCATGGAATAAAATATTTGAAATTAGAAAACCTGTAAAGAATAAATTAAAGTCTAACGAAATTACATATGGTCTAAAATGCTTAAAAATTAAAATAAATTACAAATTGCGAAGGGATCCCTAGACCCCTTCCTTCTTCATTCCTTGGGTAGGAGATGGAGAATGGGAGGAGGCGGCAGCTCACGGCAGCGAGGAGGCGGTGAGGCAGGAAGGTGGTAAGGTATGATAGAGGATGGCAGAGCGGCGGAGGTGTGGTGGAGTGGACAATGGAGCATTGGAGGCCATCTCGATGTTGGGTTCTCCCCCCCCCCCCCTTTATAGAGGAGGTTGTGGAGAAGGACAAGGGATGGAGGCGGTGGCATTGGGTTGTAGGCCAACCTCCTCCGTGGCGGTTGTGCGAAGGGGAGAGGGAGGGTAGCGAGGGTGGCCGTTGATGCGGAGAGGAGAAGGGGAGGGGGCAGGCACCATCGGCGGGAAGATGAAGTAGGGTGGTTGTTGGGGTCAACTTGACGTCAGCGCCCCCTTTTATTTTCAAAATTTTTGATGCTGATGTTGTTTATTTATCTTGTAGCTATTGTTTATCAATTTTTTTTGAAAATGGAGAGGGCAGATGAGATCTTCCTCTTAGACCTCTTCCAAGTTAGACCTAGAAAATAAAAAAATATAGTTAGAAACTTCTATATGTGCTTGGAGTTCATATTTATTGAAATGAATCGTACCAACCTATACTGAAGGTTATTACTCATTTTTGTACTTGCTATTTTATTTTCCAATTATATGTGTTTTTTCTTTTTTTTATCCATGAGGAATGTTATGCAATTATCTCAGATGATTTTGAATGCAATAAGTATGGAAATTATAAAATGAAAATTATGTAGAAAACTAAGAAAATGCATGGATTAAAACTTTGTTATTTTGATAAGAAGGGTATAAAAATATGATAAATCACGGATTCATCATACCCCCATACTTCACTTTTGCTATTCTTGAGAAAAATAATGATATGCAAAGAGATAAAAAATAATTAAAGAATGTACAAAGAAGGTTTGCAGCAGACACATTGATGCAAATTGGATTTTGTAAAGACAGAAAAATTAACTGGATTGTGGATTTTTTTGGTGGAGAAGAAATTGGAGGGTTGAGAGGAGAAGACTCGAGGGAGAACGAGGGATTTTGGAGAAGAGAATCGTGGAGATCGCGTGGGGAAGGAGAGAGAGAGAGAGAGATAAAAATCTCAATTTTAATTGTAATCTGACCCGTCTAAAACAATTGCCTACCATCTCCTTTATATAGAGGGGTGGGGTTACAAATATAGAAATAAAATTCAGATTGACTGTAATTGTTCTGAATCAAAATTCAAATCTACCTTATCCTAATTTGACTATAATTTGAAATTCAAATTGAAACCGACTAACTAATTTGAGATCACACGCGATCTCTTTTCTTTAAATAAAGATTGCAACAAATCGATTAAACATATAAAATTAGACTCTAATTACTAAAAAACGGAGGCCTTATTTATCAATTTCGTGCTACATCAATTCTCCTCCACTTGAAAAATCAGTCTCCTGATGAATTGCTTTAACTTCAAAGCTTGACGGTTTGATGTCAACGTTCTTGTTCGTCTCTTAGAAGAATATATGTGGAGCAAATAGTGGAACCCAGATGTCTTTAGTGGGTGGCCATAGTCATCAACCTCATGTTGGAAGAACATATGTGGCGCAAAAGGCAGCGTCTCCACGAGCTTTGTCCCTTTATTGCGGTGATGAAAAAAATGATGAGGCGTGAACAACGTAGCCTTCAGAGAATCCATAATAAATGTGTGGTACAAGCCTAGGATGAGAGGAGATGTGGGTAATGTCATAACCCATAGGATCCTTTTATAGGAAACCCCCACATTCCTAGTCCTACTTGGAGAAGGTAGCAGCCTCATTTCCTTTTTCTCAGCTCTTTTTTTTTTAAATATTCTCGCTCCAAGGGGTTGCAGTGCAATCTTTTTACCCCTTCAACTAAAGCAATACCTTTTAAATTCCCTCATTTCTAACCATTATATAATTTTTTTTGGTAGAGGCAACTTTATGCAAAAATTCCAAATTAAGCTTCCATCCCCAAATTTTAGGAATTTGTTTTCTCTTACACCGAAATCCCATGTTAAGGTTCCTTGCTTCCCAAATAAGAGGTGTCGGCATTGCGATGGAAGAAGAGAGTGTCAGCGGTGGGTTCTCCACTAGCGCGACCCTCTCATGCGTGATGAAGGCAAGGAGGACGGTGGGAAACTGCATGGTTGTAGCGGCGATGAGGGGTCTCCTGACTGGGAGAAGCTGCTAGCGGCCATCGTTGTGACAATGAGGGAAACGTGGAGTCGTGCATGGAGTCGCACAAGGGCATAGCACGCAGCGACGATGTCAGGCTCACCTCGCAACCTCCCCTCGTTGTGGGAGATGGGTACGAGGCCTTCGCGTCGAGATGCAGCTATGGCGTGGTCGAGCTTGACTGTGGCGAGATGGCCCCAAGTTGTGGGTCTTATTAGGAAGTTGTGTGACCGGTGGAGGAGTCGCAGTCGAGTCTGGTGTCACGGTCTGTGATGGAGGTGATGCATGGGCATCCTGGATGGCAACGGCGAGGACTTTGGCAGGGAGAGGGGCAAGCTCATCTGTGATACTTGCGTTGTACATGGTTTCCACCACTTCTTGGACAACAAGTTCACCCTCTAGCAGTTCGAGATCATGGACTTATCCATCCACAAAATCTCCGTCAAAGATGGGCCCTGAGTCTTCCCCTTTTTTATTTTTTGATTCCTGGACAACAAGTTTGACTTCAGAGGAAATCAATAATTTCATATTCTTCATCCGTACTTTCATCAAAAGTCGGCCCTATATCTTCATAGTTTTGTTGCATAGGAGTTGCATCAAATAAATATTCTTCGAAACTGAAAATACCTTCACTTTCTTGGCTGAAATCGGGTTGAACTGCAAGTGCATCGTACTGGTTTTTGTTTTTAAAGGATGAATTTTCATTGATTGTGTATTCAGCTATGCTTGCACCTTCATGGAGCTACAAGACGCTTCTTGAACATTTGTTGACGCGAATGAGCATGCGGGCCATGAGATATGCAACTTAGATTGAACTGCAAATGCCAATATGTGACAGGATCGTCGAATCGTGAGAACGACTCAGTTGCCATGCTCTGATACAAAATGATGCAAATTGGATTTTGCAAAGTCAGAAAAATTAACTGGATTTTGGATTTTTTTTGGTGGTTGAGAGGAGGAGACTCGTCGGAGAACGAGGGATTTTGGAGAAGAGAATCGCGGAAATTGTTGTGGGGAAGGAGAGAGACAAGAGAGAGAGATAAAAATCTCATTTTTAATTGTAATCTGATATGTTAAGACAATTGTCTATCATCCCCTTTATATAGAAGGATTGGGGTTATAAAGATAGAAATAAAATTCAAATTGACTGTAATTGATCTGAATAAAAATTCAAATCTACCTTATCCTAGTTTGACTCTAATTCAAAATTCAAATTGAAACTGACTAACTAATTTGAGATCACACATGATCTCTTTTATTTAAATAAAAATTGCAACGACTTGAATAAATGTAAATAAAATTAGACTCTAATTACTAAAAAAACCAAGGCCCTATTTATCAATTTTGTGCTACATCAATTCTCCTCCACTTGAAAAATTCGTCTCTCGACGAATTGCTTTAACTTCAAAGCTTGACTGTTTGATGTCAACTTTCTTAAAAAAATTCGTGTTCATCACACATCCACAAGTCATGAGATTTTAAGCCAAGTTTGGACAAATAATAAACATAGATCAGGTCAACCTTTAGATTAATAATGTGTCCGGGCTCCTCTTAGATTAGAGTATTCAATTCGACAGCCTTCGAGTTCTATCAACTTTAGTTGCTTCCATCCTTAGGTCAAGTCAAATCATCCCGAGAAAAATATATATTCTCTTTAATCTTGAGTTGAATTTGAACTGCGTGTGTGAAAGTTATAGCTCTTCCCAACTTACAAGATAGGTATACTACAACCTGAAGCAAGGTACCAGAGAGATTCATAAAATCTAAAGCATCTATTCTCTCTAAGCCTAGGTGTATTCTCATTTCACATGAATATGTTGGCAAAAGAAGATGGGTGAAAATTGTAGAGAACTTGGATTTTTTGAGGTTTTCCATAAACCGCTTCGGTCTGTTGCTGTCATTTTTTCTTTTTTACAGAGAATATCCATGGGGCTCTTTGGCCTCTTTTAAACTAGTAGCAACATTGTTCCGATACTTGCCTTATTTAGTAGAGTGGTGTTATTTCAGTAGATTTTCTTTATTAGATGTTTGCTTTGCATTTGCATCTTTGGTATAAACATACCTTATTGTTCCTTCTTTTGATAGGATTTCTAGCATTGGATATGAAGAGTGTACGTGTACAAAATGAGACTGTCAGATACATGTACGAGGTAAGTTTGCTAACAGACCCAAACCTATAGGAAATAAGTAGTTCCTGAACTTAGATCATTTAATTTTACTTACCCTGAGATTCAGAGTCACTCCCTTCCCTTGCTCGAGATTCGCAACAATCACTTGTGCAAGCAAACTAAGTTGAAATAAGGTGTAAGTGCAGTTTGTTCAATAAATCTATCGAGAGTAGAAGAGTGTTATAGCTGTCAAGATGATCTATTTAGATACATATTCTGGTCATCGCATAAATTTAGCTGAACTCAATGAATTAAATCTAAAATAGACCTGAAGAACTCGAATATTTAAACCTAATGAAGTCCTATGAGATTAAGTGAATTAAGATCTTCTTGGTCTAAGTCCAAAATTTGTAAAAACTAGACTTCTAATCTCAAAAAAGTAGATAAAACTAGGAAAATATTTTTGAATTTTTGAAAAAAAATCGTTCATTTTTGTTGAAAAAAAATGCGTTTTTTGCAAAAATTTATGGGATTTTGAGTATATGCAATTTTTTAGTTTTTTGCAAAACATGCAAAAAAGATGCACTATTTTTTTGAAAAAGTTAGCTAATTTTGAGTTTTTTTATGATTTTTTTATGAAAAATAAAAATAATGCAAAACAAAAACGGAATGCATGAAAAATGTGATAAAAAGGCATGCATGAAATATGATGCACCCCCCATGCTTAGCAATAGCCATGCCACATGGTGATGAAAGAGTGAAAAAAATGTGGGACAACATGATTGAAGAGAGTGCAGATGCAAGTAACGAAAAATATTTTTTTTCATAATTTATTCTAATTGATTTTCTCATTTTTATGTGAGGGTTCCCCCATACTTATTCAAAACAAAACTTAGAGGAAAAATGCTAGTATTTGAAAGATAACTATGGGAGATATCCCACGATGTTTGCTGGTTTTAGCAGCCCTAGTTGGGTTCTAGGGTTAGGAATACCATGTGTCTCGAGTGTATGCAACATCCGTGTTTAGAAAACCCAGATGATGTATGGAACTTGGCTCGATGGACAATGTGGAAATGTGATTACCTTTGTGAACCTTGTAATTAATTGGTGGGACCATCGATATGAGGCTCGGGTGAATGACTGGTTCTGTTAGTATGGTAAATGACATAGTCAACTCAAGTGAAGATGTGAGTGGAAAGGGTGGAGTCGATTTTGATAATAGTGTCTCTAATCGATAGATGGGGTTCATGATGGTCCAAAGCTACAAGTTTTGTGTTCATCACATAAAATTGGTTATTCTAGAACACAACAAATGATTCATTGATATTTCCATCCATAGTACCAAAAATTTCTATCTCGATGGCCTCCTTGGTGTCACAAATGTTAGAGATTTGATCATGCCATTGAACTATCTCCGTGAAATGAGTGTTAACTTGAAAGTCCAACGGGGGGAGGGTGGGTGCATGTATACTCGGATTTAATAGCTGCTCAGGCTCATTACCGGTATATAAATTTTCCTTATCATTCGAAGCAATTGTTTCTTTTCCTGGTGCCTCATTTTCAATCGACCAAGAAGATGGTTTCTGCTATGACATAATCAATGTGGTAGTTGGTTGTTCATCCTTTATTTTCTTGAGGATCTCTTCATTTTCAACCCAAAAATTATTAAGAGACAGAGAGTCGTCTTAGTTGAAATTTAGGGTAATATCAACGGGTGTACTTAGAGAGTAAAAGGTCAAACACAATTGGTCATCTTCACTGGAGGTTGTGGGATTAAAGTGGGAAATTATGTGTTCGTCCCTGAGGGAGCCATCAGTTATGACTTGTTACATCTGGCCGGGGATAAATGGGAAAACATGTGGTGGCAGCTCAATCTTACGCTTCCTCTTTTGCTCAGATGATCATAATCAAATCCAATTTCATTATTGTATTCGTCTTTATGTCCAGCATCATTCTTGTGTGCTCTTCCTTAGTTTCAGAATTGCAATCAGATTCTTTTCAACATCATTATCAAATTCAACCAAATATTCATTATCATCATCAAGTTCTGCCTCAAATTTAATTTCATCGTCATTCTTGGATTCATCATTGTATCCAACTTCAGTTCCGTTATAAAAATCATCCTTAGGGTCAGATTTTTTATCTTCTTTAAGATCAAAACACGAGCTTGATATTAAAAATTTGATGCTTGATTCAGACAATTCAATCGGAACCAATAGAGATGAGGAGGGCAATGGGGTTTCATTAATATTCAAATTCTTTGTAAGTTGATTCCTCATTTATCTCATCTTCCATTTCAGTATTAAGGTTAACCTCGTGATCAACAATTATTTCATGCCACTTAGGATCATCACCTGAACCTTCATTAGTGAAATTATTGTTCGTGATCAAAGGTTCATGTTTGGCCTGTTGTTCAATAGGAATCTCCAATAAATCTAGGTTCAAATACTGTAGCAAAGGCAACATCTTGGTTACATAAAAATCATTTGGCTCAAAATCATATTGAACCAGAGGCTAGAAGAATTGATATCCTGATTTATCCATCAAAAATTTTGCATTAAGATACTCAATTTGGTATGGTTCTCCTCCAATAATTTGTGTTTATGCTACGTCATTATCCTTCTCATAAAAAATCTCCCCATATTATCCTTGAAAGTTTTCCTCATACTTAGGATGAATGTGATTGTGTTTTCCAATCCATCCTAAGCTAAGTCAAGCTTGAGAATTCCGTGATAAAAAATTTGCCTATTCTCAACCATTTTAACTGAAACCATGAGTGGATTGACAAATAGATGTTCATGGATTTCAATGAATAGTTGAATATTCTCCTTATATAGTTGTTACATATTCATCTTAAAGTTTTTCATTGAATTCAAGAGGATATTAAGGCCCTCAAAGATTATCTCGTCAACTTGGTTGGAAAGAGGTTAAGGTGGAGAAGGAGTGCAATAAGTTAATGATGTATATCTATATCAAGATTCAGATTGGCCATACATCCTCGAGTTGTAATATTCAACACTTGGGTAGGAGAACGATTGTGATTGTGGAGGGTCTTGAATTTGTCGATACTTAAATGGACCGGGTTCACTTACCCAAGTAGGGTTGGTTGTTCCTCAAAATTTGATTGTGAGCTGACGTAGTTAGAGTAGAAATCTCCCTCATAAGATGATTGATACTGCGAAGATTAGTATGGATATTGCAATGCATAATTGGTAGTTGACATACTCTTCACATAGTCATAGATTTGTTTACTATGAGTCATTTTGATGAGCGCGAAATCCACCTCTTTAATAATCGTGAATTGTAGTATAGGAGGTAGATTTCGGTCGTCAAAATACCACAATCTTTGAATGTTGTGGACTATTTATACTTGGCAAGTTTACCAAGGTCGAACACAGGGAACGGTGATTTTTAGTTGTGTGGTTTTAAATCAAATTAAATAATTAATTAATGCTTGATTATATTGTGTGTTTGCAAAAATATACAATGCGAAGATGCGAATGTTATGCACAGAAAATGAATGGGAACACCAATTCAACTCAGGATCTTATGATTTTTAAACAAATTAACTCCTCAAATAATATGATCTTTCTCTCCGCAAAATTAACCACAAATCAAAATGGATTGATCATAACTCATTGCTTCAGGTTAATAATCAACTAGTATTCAGAATATTGAAGCAGAGTATCCGGCCTCCAAATATCTTCGATTCAGTTCCTCAAATAATCAGCAAAAATCTCAAAGGAATAAATGTAAATTAATCTCCTGTGACAACAGTAATTTCAATGATTTAATCAAAGTAAAATCCTTATCCGAACTCCTACAAAAGATTTATCAATAGCTTCTCAAGCAATATGTGGCGCATGTACGTCAAAATTGAGCCTGCATGTCAAATTAGATCATTGAAGAATAATAGACAGTATACAACCTCAGATCTGTTCACAAGGTATGCTAAGTTGTAGAGCATGAAATTAGCTTCAAAATGACATATTATACGCTAAAATCGGAGTCCGAATGAAAACGTTATGACAAAATGAAATTCCAGGGACTAAAATGTAAATAAAATAAAGTTTTCTTAGCAAAGAGGCCCCTGAGAGGACTTATCTGTAATTTATGAAAACTTGAGGGGCCTAGATGTAATTTAGCCCTACCGGGGGTATTTGTGTAATTTATGAAAGATCGGAGGGCCTCAGCGCAATTTTTCCAGTCGCGCACGTGCCCCGCACGTGCGCCTGGAGGCTTGTGGACGAACCTGAGGCTCGGGGGCGGAGGCTGGAGGCTCGGGCTGGGCCTGGAGGCTCGGGCGTCCGAGCCTGAGGCTCGGACCGAGGCTCGGGGCGGGAAGCGTGGCGTGAGCACGGCCGTTGGATCAAGGGCGGGGGAGGGCCCGATCCAACGGCGCCTGTGCGTCGTGGCGGGGGCGCTTCGGAGGTGGCGTGCAGGCGCGGTCTCGGCGGTGCCCTCCCCGGCGAGGCGACGCGCGGGCTGGGGCGGGCGGAGCTCGGCCGACACACGGCCGAGCTGTGGTGATCGGCTTGGAGGCGGTGGTCTCGATGACAAGGACGGTGGCACCGCGGGCGGAGGTGCGGAGTGGAGGAGGCGAGGTTGAGGCGCGGCGGAGGTGGCTCCGCGCAAAGCGGAGGTGTACCTGCAAAAATAACACGGAGAAGAAAAAGAGAGGGGGTGGAGGTCTGTCGCCTGAAGCTGGAGGAGAAACTCAACTCCGGTGTTCGCCTCAGTGACCGGCGATGGGTCACGAAGCTCGGCTACTGGTGGAGAAGCCGCAAGGTCAGTGATAGACCTTGGATCACGCCGACGTGGGCTGCCGCTGTCACCGGCCGCGTAGGGGAAGGGCGGATGCCTGGAGCAGCGTGAGGGGGCTGAGTTTTATATGGAAGAGGATGGCGGCCGTTTTGCGCGAGGGAGAGGCCGGAGGTTACGGCCGTGCATGCGGCTTTGATGGCCGCGCATGCGGCTTTGATGGCCGTACATGCAGAGGTGGGTGGGGGGTTGTGCAGCAACGGCTGGAGGTGGGAGATGATGGGTCACGTGCTAGGCACGTGACCTGGGTGCGGCTGGGGAGAGAGTAACAGTGGGGTGCCACGTGGCACGCCCTGGAGCTGCCATGTGGCACCAAAAAAATTTCAGATTTTATCTTGGGCAAAAGAGGTAGAAGATGACCTCGGATCGAAAAATTTTCTTCACGAAAGTTGTTCGTCTCGTCGAGATCTACAACTTTCATGAAGGGTCCGGGAGCAAAAGAGGTCACCTGTACGAAGTGGTATTTTTGGCGGCTTTCCATGTGTATAGAAAACCGTATTTTTGAGATTTTGTAATTTTTTCGGTGGTTTTAGAGAGGATAAAAAATCTAGAAAAAATACGATAAAATAGAAGAAAATTATTTACACATTAATCTAATTTTTTTGGATTTTTAAAGGATAAGAATTTAGGAAAATAAAATAAAAGTAAGAGACGGACAACTTTTGTACAGACCGACAACGGACACTCGGACTTGGTCAGTTTCTTTGATTTCAGTTTTGATCTGGATTTGGATTTTCACGTCGCTTAATAAAACTTTCGTCAAAGAACATAAATGAAAAAGAAACAAAATTAAAAGAGTTAATTAAGCACATAAAATAGCAGGTCAAAATTAGCAAGAAGTTAAAATGCGCAAAAGAGGCCCAAAACCCAACTTTCACATATGGGCTCCGAATTTTATGAAATTGGTCTTGTTTTGAAGGTATTTGAAAATGGAGTACTTTAAAAGTGAGTAGACTAAAATCGGACACTGTATGTGGGAGATATGCTCGTTTTAGTCCGTCAGATGTGAAATTTGACTTTGGGATTATTTGACACTTATTGGAGTCAGTAATTTTTTTGTATTTTTTTATTTAATAAGGTTAGTAATATCTACACAATGGAGGTGGTTTTGGGTCAATCGGAGTTAGGATGAATTAACTAAAAATGTGAGAAGTTAGCGGCTTTTTGGGCTAATTTACAGTAGGGATTTTTAATGCAATTTATGCATGATGAAATGCAGATATTATTTACACATGTATGAATGCTAATAATGCTCTATTAATGATTAATTACAGGTGGATGATGGGGGACAGAGCCTAAATGACCAATTTTAGCATGATGAATACGAGATTCATCATACCCCTATACTTAGACCATGCTCGTCCCCGAGCATGAATGAATGACTTAGTTGATTACATCCTGACTGTGCATGTGAATTTTCAAGGCTTAATTCTTAGAAGACCCTTAATTTGAGTGATCCTAAAATTCCGTGCTCAACCAAGCTTTAGTCAAAAGGAACCCAACTTCTCTAATTTTTAGACTCTCTGTTTGTACATATAATATAAGGATATGAATTTAAGTGTACTGCATTTCCTGAGAGTCGAGTCGGGGCATCACTCAAAGTTCCAGTCCAAAGATCCTCCTCTAGACCTAATCCTCAACACTAGAGAGTAAGTCTATTCTTGCTTCAGTCAACCGTCTCATTAGTTTGTCAGACTTGAAAGTGTAGATGGACGGCCAGTTGATGGAGGGCATAGGATTGTGTTTGATTTTCTCTCCCTTTCATTGGAACAAGGTGCCTCTCGAGTGCCTTATTACTCAACACAAGTATATTTTATTTTGTTGATCAATGTGTCCGTCAAGAGAATTTGGAGTCGTCTGCACTTGTTTTTCTGGGAGTACACCGGGGTGTGTCTCTTTTGAGTATCTAAGATACCTTCGACACCCAGACTTGTATCGCTTACGATGCAGAGCCCTTTTATGGTGTCAGCCCGACTCCTTGGTCCTAATTAGCGCTTGGTCCAAGTGGACACTTTGAAATGTTTGGGAGCGCTCGCCATTGGTGGAAGCTCATTTGGAGTTTGACTTTGGATGATAGAACTTTTTCTTTGACATTTTTTTTTCTTTTCTTTTGTTGGCTAGCTCCACTGCTTTTACCAAAAGTTGGCGCACACTGATCAACAATTTTCCTTAAGTTTCATCACACCCTGGCACTTAGGTCAATATCAAAAAGATAGCATATGAATCTTGTTCACATACTGGCTAGTGTTTTGCTGACACTCAGGTTTTCTGAAGCCTTCATTAACTTTATCCCATCCTCGAATATCATCAGACCGGATCTAGACTCAAATCTCTAGTCCTAGTTCCTCAAGTGATATCTCAACTCATCTCATCAATCATGCAGTTGTGGGAGTGATTGTGCTGATCATATTCTTTTTGAAGGTAGAGATGAAGAGTGCAATATAGCGCTCAATTCTTTCAAACTAGGGAAGTGTGGATTATTAAGTTCAAAAAACCCTAATGACTAAGGCAGGCTAACTCAGAATCTCAAGATCTCAGAAATCAAGTGTCCTCAAAAATCCTCAAGCCTTGCGTGATAGTGAATATGTCAGGAATATATCAACCAAGGAATGCATGAAATGCTTGATGAAATGCAAGACCATGAGTGTTTTTTTTAATGAAATTTTTTTTGTTTTTTGTTTGTTTTTTTGTTGTTGTTGTTTTTTTTTTTTGAAAACATGTATTATACACACTACTTGTACCCATCCCCGATGTTAGATAAAAACGATTAAAGTACGAGCTATGGATAAAGTAGATAAAATATATACAAATACACCCCCCTATACTTAGCTTGTGCTATGTCCTCATGGCACAAAGTGAAATGTTGACATAGCTCGTACTAAATACAGAAAAAACAAAAGAAGAGAAGTGAAGTATAAACAATGGTAGTGGTCCCCCTATACTTAGGCTCAGGTCAGCCTAAGTATAATCGGATAAATACAGATGGGGAACCGGGTAGATTTGCGGATGTACAAGATCAAGGAGGTTTGCGACGGACCTTCTTGCGGGAGTGTGGAGGGAGATAGTATGGAGATGTGGAGTGTGATGAAGAGGGGGCCGATGAAGAAGACCAGCCATCGTCAGAGTCGTCCTCAGGAGAATAGTAGTCGTCTGCAGAGGATCTCCAACTTTTGTCGATCAGAGATAAGTGTCCATGGATCAGAGCTGTACCTATTGCACTTATCTGATGAACCTCATCAGGACCGGACGAGGACTCGTCAGAAATCACCTGATGTCTAAGGTCAAATGTGACTTTCTTGGTCGGTTTGTTTCCTTGAGAAGTATTGGGAGGAAGTTGGACAATCTTCATCTCCCTGTCTTGAGTAACCGATGTGGCATTTGTGAGTTCCTCATCAGATGAATCCCCGTAAAAGTCGACCAATTCTTGAAGGGTCATGCACTGCTTCGGTCGAGGGAGAGTGTTCCTGCGGATCTTGTGGTTTATGGCTGGGGGTGTTGATGTCACTTCGGAATGATCATGAGTTTTGGTGACATCAGATGTTTCTGGAGTCAGTTCCTTATATGGTTCAAGTATCTCATGAATTACTGCCGACTCAAAGATTGGACCACTCAAATAATCGTGGTGATCTTCAAAAATATGATCCAATTCTTCAGAAGCTCCAAAATCTTGAATTTTCCTAGGAGCAGTGATAGGGTGGTGAGAATCCGAAGTTTGTCCAACAGTCAGTTCCTTAGGTGACTCTCCCAGGGTATGTATCAGTGTGTCAAGTGGATATGTCTGATAATGTGAATTATTTATCTCCTGATCATAACTGTTGATTTCAAGTTGATTTTCCTCAGAGCATGATGTGTCATTAGGGTCGTGTTCATTGTGGTCCGAGTTCGGGAACTTGATTTCCTGAGTCTTGCAATCGACAATCGCCTTAGCGGAGGCTAAGAACGGCTTTCCTAAAATAATAGGAGACTCAGACATCCTTCCGGGGTGCTCAATGTCAAGGACCGTAAATTCCACCTTATGTTCTTTACCTCAGAAATTTACGACGACAGAAACGATCCCCCGCGGTTTTTTGATAGATCGATCAGGTAATTGAACGATCACCCTAGTCTTTTTGAGTTGTCCGAATTTAAGTTGATTAAAGACGGACTTCGAGAGGATGTTTAATGTGGAGTCATCGTCCAACCGAACATGAGTGAATATAGAATCCCCAATTTCACATGTGACCCGAGTCAATTGCTTGACTTTGCGGCTTTTGAGTTTATGATTCATCACCAAAGAACTAGCCATAGATATGACATGATATTCAGTCCTGGATCGTTTCTTGCCCGTCTTTTTGGGTATCAGTCGACTCTTCACAAATCTCTTAAGATCGGGCACATATTCTATGGCTTTGATTAATGGAAGCTCTAAGATCAGACTCTTGCAAAATGCTTCCATTTCAGAATTGTCCAATTTTTTTGAATTTTCAAATTTTTCAAATTTTTTGGTATTTTCTGTAATATGGTCAGTCGGGGGGTCAGAGGTCAGTGGTTGTGTTTGATTTTGATGATCCAGTGGTTCGCATGGTGGTGGCCTCACTTCTTCTGAATTTTGCATTGACTGGATGAGATCATATATTCTCATAGTTAAAGTGTCTGCTCTATGATTAATTCGAGCAATCTCATCCTCAAACATCTCATGACTACTGATGGAATAATCAGTCTCTATGTGTCGTGAATATGGCATGTAACCTCGAGTAGAGTGTTGATTGTTCATAAACATTATGGTCTGGTCATGAGTTGTATTTCCTTGACTTTGGTTTTCTCGTGGATTGTCGAAGGAAAATTGATTATACTCAAGAGGATAGTCATCTTGAGTAGAGGATGGTTCAAGAGGCTGTGAGATCCTAGTGATCGGAAATCGTGTTCTACTATCAATAGCGGTCACTCTATTGTTCATCCTCGATTCTGGTCTCTCTCTCGTGTCCATAAAATTGTCAGAATGTGAGAGAGGACTATTCCAAGAAGAAGTGTGGTCATAGGGTGGGATGTATGGGTGGGAAGAGAAAGATGACTGAGGTGAATTTGATTTGAAGCTCAGGTTCTCTTGAGGAGTGTGAGAAGAAGAATATCGGGACAAGGTCGTGGAGATCGGAAAAGAAGACCACTGTGCCGACATCTTGTCAAGATGGATGGAATGATTAGCGAACCACGATTTGCTTGCAATTGCAAGGTCTTTGACGCACACAAATCAAACACAAAACAAACACGTTGATTCACCCACTCAACACTGGTGAAGGCACGTTAGGGTTCGGCCGCTTATCTTTTCAATTTTAATTTAATGACAAAACAATCTTGCAGATTAAGCGGAGTTGTTAGGTACTGAAATATTTCTCAAAGACTGTCCCGAGTTCGTACAACTAGTTGCATCTACTCTCAGCCAGTATAGGTGGAAGTACGGACCGTTTAAACGGCTACCCGTGTTGCTTGAGGACGGTGCCTTCCGCGGTGTCCTCTAAACCACCCACTCTGCTAAGGGAAGTCGGACCGTAAAACGGCTACCCGAGACCCTCACTGAAAAGTAGCTAATTGTTTTTAAAAACAGTAGTCTTTGTGAAATTTCTCAGTTTTTGGCTCTATCCTAAGTGTGCGATCTGGTCCTTAGAAACAATGAGTGGGTTTCTCTCCACCAAACACAGGTTAATTTTATGTCAGTTTATTTACAGTCACCTTGATTAGCAGTCCCGGTTTTAAATTTAGGTTATCACTGAAGTTTATATGAGCACAGAAATTCACGCCTAACGAGCAGTCCCAATTCCTAAATTCTTAAGTTGTAAAACTCGAGGAGGGAGAATCGAAAAAGCCAATGCAAGCGTAAATCAATGATGCATGCTTAAGAGAAGGACTTACAGTGAATCCTCGCGTTCTTCATGCGGGATGCAAGACAAGGAATTTAAATTTACACTAAATGATATGCATAGTTGGAAAACGCCCTAAACAGATAGTTCTATTAGCGGGAAGAATTGATTTAAAATTTGGCTAATGTTGAACGATCTATAGTGCGTTTAATTAGTGAAAAAGTGTGGCCTAGAGATTACGAGCACAATCAATAATAAACAAGCAAGCGTATATGTGCCTAAGTCCTACGCTACTCAAGCCGGGTCCCAACCACACAGATGGGGTTGAAACAGACCCGACACACCACAGGAATGTTCAGTCTTAATTATTACAAGGGTTCAAAGAGAGGGACCCTGAGAATATTGCAGAAAATAAAATCTACTCTAAGCTTCTCTCTCACGGGAATTAAAATTCAAATTTTTGTCCTTGCAGATCCGTTATCGAATCTCAAATTTTCGCTCCCAGTAGTCTGCAAAGAGAGAAATTGCGGTTAGTAAATGAAGTAAGAGAGAAATGCAAAATAAAATGCAAGAAAAAAAATGACACAAAAATTAATTTTACAAAAATTAATTAAAAATGATTCAAAATCCTAAAAATTCGCCGTTCCCCGGCAACGGTGCCATTTGATGAACGCGAAATCCACCTCTTTAATAATCGTGAATTGTAGTATAGGAGGTAGATTTCGGTCGTCAAAATACCACAATCTTTGAATGTTGTGGACTATTTATACTTGGCAAGTTTACCAAGGTCGAACACAGGGAACGGTGATTTTTAGTTGCGTGGTTTTAAATCAAATTAAATAATTAATTAATGCTTGATTATATTGTGTGTTTGCAAAAATATACAATGCGAAGATGCGAATGTTATGCACAGAAAATGAATGGGAACACCAATTCAGCTCAGGATCTTATGATTTTTAAACAAATTAACTCCTCAAATAATATGATCTTTCTCTCCGCAAAATTAACCACAAATCAAAATGGATTGATCGTAACTCATTGCTTCAGGTTAATAATCAACTAGTATTCAGAATATTGAAGCAGAGTATCCGGCCTCCAAATATCTTCGATTCAGTTCCTCAAATAATCAGCAAAAATCTCAGAGGAATAAATGTAAATTAATCTCCTGTGACAACAGTAATTTCAATGATTTAATCAAAGTAAAATCCTTATCCGAACTCCTACAAAAGATTTATCAATAGCTTCTCAAGCAATATGTGGCGCATGTACGTCAAAATTGAGCCTGCATGTCAAATTAGATCATTGAAGAATAATAGACAGTATACAACCTCAGATCTGTTCAGAAGGTATGCTAAGTTGTAGAGCATGAAATTAGCTTCAAAATGACATATTATACGCTAAAATCGGAGTCCGAATGAAAACGTTATGACAAAATGAAATTCCAGGGACTAAAATGTAAATAAAATAAAGTTTTCTTAGCAAAGAGGCCCCTGAGAGGACTTATCTGTAATTTATGAAAACTTGAGGGGCCTAGATGTAATTTAGCCCTACCGGGAGTATTTGTGTAATTTCTGAAAGATCGGAGGGCCTCAGCGCAATTTTTCCAGTCGCGCACGTGCCCCGCACGTGCGCCTGGAGGCTTGTGGACGAACCTGAGGCTCGGGGGCGGAGGCTGGAGGCTCGGGCCGGGCTTGGAGGCTCGGGCGTCCGAGCCTGAGGCTCGGACCGAGGCTCGGGGCGGGACGCGTGGCGTGAGCACGGCCGTTGGATCAAGGGCGGGGGAGGGCCCGATCCAACGGCGCCTGTGCGTCGTGGCGGGGGCGCTTCGGAGGTGGCGTGCAGGCGCGGTCTCGGCGGTGCCCTCCCCGGCGAGGCGACGCGCGGGCTGGGGCGGGCGGAGCTCGGCCGACACACGGCCGAGCTGTGGTGATCGGCTTGGAGGCGGTGGTCTCGATGACAAGGACGGTGGCACCGCGGGCGGAGGTGCGGAGTGGAGGAGGCGAGGTTGAGGCGCGGCGGAGGTGGCTCCGCGCAAAGCGGAGGTGTACCTGCAAAAATAACACGGAGAAGAAAAGGAGAGGGGGTGGAGGTCTGTCGCCTGAAGCTGGAGGAGAAACTCAACTCCGGTGTTCGCCTCAGTGACCGGCGATGGGTCACGAAGCTCGGCTACTGGTGGAGAAGCCGCAAGGTCAGTGATAGACCTTGGATCACGCCGACGTGGGCTGCCGCTGTCACCGGCCGCGTAGGGGAAGGGCGGATGCCTGGAGCAGCGTGAGGGGGCTGAGTTTTATAGGGAAGAGGATGGCGGCCGTTTTGCGCGAGGGAGAGGCCGGAGGTTACGGCCGTGCATGCGGCTTTGATGGCCGCGCATGCGGCTTTGATGGCCGTACATGCAGAGGTGGGTGGGGGGTTGTGCAGCAATGGCTGGAGGTGGGAGATGATGGGTCACGTGCTAGGCACGTGACCTGGGTGCGGCTGGGGAGAGAGTAACAGTGGGGTGCCACGTGGCACGCCCTGGAGCTGCCACGTGGCACCAAAAAAATTTCAGATTTTATCTTGGGCAAAAGAGGTAGAAGATGACCTCGGATCGAAAAATTTTCTTCACGAAAGTTGTTCGTCTCGTCGAGATCTACAACTTTCATGAAGGGTCCGGGAGCAAAAGAGGTCACCTGTACGAAGTGGTATTTTTGGCGGCTTTCCATGTGTATAGAAAACCGTATTTTTGAGATTTTGTATTTTTTTTGTGGTTTTAGAGAGGATAAAAAATCTAGAAAAAATACGATAAAATAGAAGAAAATTATTTACACATTAATCTAATTTTTTTGGATTTTTAAAGGATAAGAATTTAGGAAAATAAAATAAAAGTAAGAGACGGACAACTTTTGTACAGACCGACAACGGACACTCGGACTTGGTCAGTTTCTTTGATTTCAGTTTTGATCTGGATTTGGATTTTCACGTCGCTTAATAAAACTTTCGTCAAAGAACATAAATGAAAAAGAAACAAAATTAAAAGAGTTAATTAAGCACATAAAATAGCAGGTCAAAATTAGCAAGAAGTTAAAATGCGCAAAAGAGGCCCAAAACCCAACTTTCACATATGGGCTCCGAATTTTATGAAATTGGTCTTGTTTTGAAGGTATTTGAAAATGGAGTACTTTAAAAGTGAGTAGACCAAAATCGGACACTGTATGTGGGAGATATGCTCGTTTTAGTCCGTCAGATGTGAAATTTGACTTTGGGATTATTTGACACTTATTGGAGTCAGTAATTTTTTTGTATTTTTTTATTTAATAAGGTTAGTAATATCTACACAATGGAGGTGGTTTTGGGTCAATCGGAGTTAGGATGAATTAACTAAAAATGTGAGAAGTTAGCGACTTTTTGGGCTAATTTACAGTGGGGATTTTTAATGCAATTTATGCATGATGAAATGCAGATATTATTTACACATGTATGAATGCTAATAATGCTCTATTAATGATTAATTACAGGTGGATGATGGGGGACAGAGCCTAAATGACCAATTTTAGCATGATGAATACGAGATTCATCACATTTCTAAAGAGATCTCAAAACAAACATAAAACAAAATCAATTCACCAGCACACGTGAGTTACCACAGAAGAAATTATCTTTTCAAAATTTTTAAATTCATTGTTCACAAAAACTCAAGCACACAAAAAGACTGACTTAAAATCTATTTGTAGATGTAAGGGTTGTCCTGAATTTATCTGTCAAGATGCATAAACTTTCAGCCAATATGGGTACAAGTATACGTACCATAGAATGGCTACCTGTATTTCTTGAGGATGATGCCAAATGCGGTGTCCTTTAATCACCCAGTATGGTGCAAGTATCATACCATAGAATGGCTACATGTATTTCTTGAGGACGATGACAAATGCGGTGTCCTTTAATCACCCACTTTACTTAGGTTCCCCTCATTGAGAAGTGGTTAAAATTTTCAAATTCTGTAGTCAAGAAACCTACGTAGGTTTTTTAGCTCCAACCTAAGGTTGGTTGGTTGTGCACGTGAAATTGTGTATAATGTGCAACACATCAAGAACTTCATACCACTTTCGTCCGAACCAAGCAGTGAGTTTCCAGACTTATCTGATTTATACGAGCAATCGTTTGTGATATTTAATTGGTGAGCAGAGGGAAAGAGACCGCATAGATGAATGCAACATGCAAACTTGATTTTTTATTTTTAGATTTTTTAAAATACGCACACAAATGTAAGCATCTAGAAATATGTCTAAGTGATTGGAAAAATCTTACAGTGTGCAATTTGTTGGATCCAGAAGTAAAGATAGAGAGAATTAGAGAGAGAGAGAGATCCACTATTTTTTGATTTTTTTGTATCTAAAATGAAAGATAAATAAAATTAATTTACAAAAATAAAAAAAGATAAAATATCAAAATAAAATACGTAAAGTTGTCAAGCCCCCAGCAACTTGCCAAAATGAAACTACTATTTTCAATGTGCTAAGAAGTGATTTTTAGTGTCGTTTTGCGTACATGTAAAAACCACAAGAATTTGAATAATTTTTATTTCACCACAAGTCAACAAATACTAAAATATGCACAGGACAAGAAGAGGATCAATCCATAAAGACTGTCATTTTTACGTGAATTTTATTCTATTTACAAAGGTATTTTTGACGTTATTGATCCAAATTAAATCCTATTTTCTTTTTGTTAATGACTTAAAATATTTTGAATATATCACTAGGCTCTAAACATCATAAGGATTGCACAAGAATATTTTGAGATTTTTTGCTATTTTTGATGATTTTTTAAATTGCTAGGGGCATTATTGTAATGTTCTAAGAAACCTAAGAGGACGTTCGTTTAGGGGGTTACCCCCTACTTTGGGTGGGTAACCCCCTTAAACCCCTATTTTTAACCCACTAGTGGGGCCCACTCCCTTCCCATCAAAAAAATTATATATTAAACCATCATATCATCTAAAAGTCATAAAATACTCAACTTCTACTCACTATTCCAAACTTCGATACAATCACATCACAACAACCACCCACTTTTTCAAATTTCAATACAATCATATCATAATAATTACCAACTTTTTCAAATTCCAATACAATCACATCACACAAACCCTCCCAACCCTTAACCCACCAATCAAACACACTAACACAAAATCGGGTTATCCACTCCTGGATAACCCACCAACCAAACGCAGGGTTTTTATGTAAATAAACATAATTAAGGACTTGATTGTAATTAAATAAAAATAACTGGATAAAAGAGAAATTTACTAATTAAAAAAATTGCTTAATGGGTAACTTACAAGAAAGGAAAAACTTTAAGAAAATTATAGAATGGTCCCTAGATGACTAAAATGTAATTAGAAAGAACTTAAATAAAACAAATGCAAATATCACAGAATGAAATATTTGAAATTAGAAAAATTACATATAATAAATGGAAGTTTAGCAAAATTATATATAGGTCAATAAACTTAAAAATTGAAAGGAATTGAAAATTACGAAGGGGTCCTTGGACCCCCTTCCTTCTTGGTTCTTCGGGCAGGTGGCAGAGGTTGGGAGGAGGTGGTAGCTTGCGGCGGTAAGGCAATGTGGTGGAGAGGCGGAGGATGATGAGCTGCAGAGGAGGGTGGAGGAGCGACGGAGGTGCGGAGGAGTGGTTAAAGCCATCTCGATGTTGGGTTCTCCCCTATAGAGGAGGATGTAAAGGAGGCCAAGTGGAGGTGGCGCCGGGTTGGAGGCCAACCACCTCTGCAGCGATTGCGCGAACGGGAGAAAGAGGGCAGCGAGCGATGGTCATTGATGCAGTGAGGAGGAGAGGAGGGGGTGGGTGCCATCGACAGGAGGATGAAGAGGGCCGGCTGACGTTAACATGACATCATCACCCCTTTTTATTTTCAGTTTTTGATGATGAAGTCATGCTGACGTCTGCTAGTTTGTCGTGTAGTATTTTTTCATTTTTTTTGAAAATGAAGATGGGAGATGAGAAATTCCTCTTGGGACTCTTCCAAGCTAGATTTAAAAAGTAAAAAATAGTTAGGAACTTCTATATAGGCTTATATCCCATATTTATTGAAAAGTAATTAATGCATTTTTTTCTTTTTTTATCTATGATGGATGTTATGCAATTATCTTAGATGGTTTTGAATACAATAAGTATGGAAATTATAAAATAAAAATGATGCAGGAAACTAAGAAAACTGCATGGATTAAACACTTATTATTTTGCTAAAAAGGGTATAAAAATATGATAAATCACATATCTATCAGATGCCCATTATCGATTATCTATCACATCCCATCTCTCATCCAAGTAAACTTAGGGAGTGTTGTATTTGAATAAATATTTCTAGATGCATGTCTGGTAGTTTTAAATATCGTTAGTTATTAAATGAGGAAATTAAGTGTAATAGTGACGGTTCCTTATACATGTAACCGATGATACAACTTGAATGAATAACAATAGTGAAGATTTCAAGCGATCTCCTCGTAATATCTTAATATGATGACAATTGATTAGATTCACAAATATCATTATTTTGACTATGTTTATGGCGATCATTGGTTTGTGGGTGATATTGATTAACAATGATCGTGTAGTTGGAGTTAAGAGCCTCAAGGGATTGGACATGCACCCTTGGACCACGGGTAGAGCCATGAAGGTCGTAACCCCAACAGACGAGTTGGGTGATGTTGCACCTAGCATCTTGGTTGTATCTAGAGTCGCTCGACGGAGTAGGCAATTGACAACAATTGACGTTCTTGATTTTGCACGTATACATGATGTTAGGACTCATAATAGAATTATATATGGTTGCATCAAATTCTATTTCGAGTATTAGTATTGTGAGAGGTGTTCTAAGACGTGGTTTGAGGTTGGAGAAATCGGGTTATTATCTTTTCATGTTCTGATTAAACATAGATCCTTGAGAGTCAACCCAAGATGACTACCAAGTTCCTGCGTAGTGAAGGCTTGCAAGTTGCATACCTGCGTATACTTGTTTAACATGAGAAATGATCCATGATCGAATGCCACTATTGTCTTTTTATATCGTTGCGGACACTAACCAATGGGTGGAAACATCAAAAGCAACATGGTAATCCTCAAGTGATTATTAACTTCTCAAAATAAATTAGTGAACGTGCAATCTAATATTAATTAGAATATCTTAGTGAAATTTATTTTTTATTAATATGCATAATTCATTATATAGAGTTGACCATGCATGCTTTGTTTACCCATGCATTATAAATTAGTATTTATCTTGTTACTAGATAATTATTCATAACATTACCTTCGTGTGAACCTCACATGTGTAGCCGAACAACAACCGCAACGGTAGCGACTTTTGAGGAGATCAAACTTTCTGTCGCTACACTTGCACCAGCATGGTGCATTTTACTTAATGTAGTTTATTTTCTTACGTGTAATGTTTTATTTCTTTGAGACATAAGGTAATGAGAAAACTTGAGTTCAATGGTCATATATTGTATCTCATTTTGTGGATATCGACTTAATGCATATTTGTTAACGAGAATGAATGTTGCCGTTACATTTCATTTTATGTTATTCTCCCATTGTTATATATATTTCAAATGTTAATTTAATGTGCATTAGTTGATTTGCTGAGTATCAGGGATCATGGGTGTAATTGGATCATAGGTACGATGCCCTCATCTCGTTGGTTTCGATAGTCTTAGGGACGAGACGTCACACAGGACAAGCTACAGACACCTCAAATTCGTTGAGGGGATCCTGGAGGAAGGCGAAGCAACCATCCCTATCGTCATAAAATAAGAAAACATGACTTTTCCCATTTACAAGGACTCGATTCTATGTTCAAACATCTCATGCTAGCGGATGTACTCACCAACATAGGTACTCAAGACATCGTGTTCGGATAAATAGATAGATAATCACTCGTGACTATCTGGATCCAGGGAATGGGTACAACCCGAAGTCCAAATGGATTGTTGTTCCAAAAAAGAGCAAGGTCTCCTTGTTGGAATACTAGTCACCAGTATTTGAAGAAGTTGTGATGTTCTCCTTGCATGGTGGCAGCCTATAGAGTTCAAGCATGGACATGCTGTCATTGCTTCCATCACTGGTTGTACCAACACTTCTACTCCAAGTGGCATTCTTGGTGTTGGACTTATAGCAAAAGAGACTTGTGATTCAGACTTGGGACTTGTGATTAGCACAACATACTTCACTTATTATTCATTTATAAATGGTTAGTCAGATGTTTGTTTTTGCTCGCTGGAGTTAACAGGCTTATGTTTGGTTGGGTATAGATATTTTTGTTGCTATTATGATTTCTAGAATAAAATTTTTGAAGGACAAGTTTGGTTCTTAACTTAATAATTTTGTATCATCTCCCCAGGTTGTAGCATATGCCCTTGCCAGGACTGTAAGTCAAATTCTGATGACCGTATCCCATTTTCTTTTAGATCGGATTTGAGATGCAGCTGTTAGAATTATTCATTTTTATTCATTACTCATCCTAATAAGTCATAATTTATGAAGTCTCGGTGGTATTTTTTTCTTATTTTTTACATAATTTATACAGACAAGTAAATTTTCTGAGTATCGTCTAACCTTTCTAAATCTAAGTAATTATTATATATATTAGTTGATATCAAAACTTGAATTATATTATATTAAATGTATATAAAATTTATTTTTAAATATAATTTTTCATTTGTGCTAACTGGACTTGTGTCTTGTAGCACATGTCTATGATCCATCCATTTGACAGATAAGCCAAAGAATGGGTTGGACCGAACCATCCCATTTGTAAAATTTCTTGATCAAAGCCCGGCCAACGATCTTAGCGGGTACCAACCCACCGGCCAGGTCTAACGTGAGGACCATTTACTTCAGCCAATATAAAAGCCGCCTCCGCCCTCCGTCCTCCCAACGACAGAGAAAGAGGAAGGAGAGTCAAAGCTCGGAGACCTCAGAGAAGGAGCCGTCTCGTTCTCTAAGGTAAGAAAGTCCTCCCTCTCTTCCCAAATCTAGGGTTTCCACGGATCTCTTCCAACCCTTCCTCCATCTTCAATCTCGACGTCTTTTTCGATCTGCCGTCTCTTATCCGTCTTTGGCTCTTCGGATTGCATGCAGAACGCGATCTGGTGGCATCTCCGTGAGATCAGCCAATCCCCATGGCGGAGGAATTTGCGGTAACTTGATTCTTCTACCATTTCCGCGTTGTTTGCATTAACCCCATGTTGATGTAATTGTCTGTTGGATCTGGTTGCATGACTTTGGATAACTTGATTCTTCTACCATTTCCACGTTGTTTGCATTCACCCCCTGTTGATGTAATTATCTGTTGGATCTGGTAGCATGACTTTGGATTTTCCTTGATTTTGAGCGCGAATGAAGCGGTGATCTGAGATTTCCGGTTTCTTAGCTTCTTTGGATTCCCCTGTTTTGTCTATAGAATGGGGGAAGATTGGATTTTGGATTTGATTTATGGGCGATTTTTGAAAGAGTTGGTGTATTTGGGTGTCATATTCTGTTGCTTATGAGCGGGTAGTGACGCTAATCCAGTTGAAAGAAATGATTTGACCAGATGCTTGTATAGTTTAGTGAAATGAAGGGTCATTCCTTTGCTGTCAAGATGGTACCTTTGTTCTGCAATTTTGAATAAAGGGGTCTCTGCTATCGCTGGGATTTGTTGCAGTCCTGGGTCAAGTGAGAATGCATGCACGATTCCTCTGAAGTAACTGAGCGATTCTAATTAAACTTTGATTATGAGTAAGGGTTATAAAATATGTGGCTATTACAGGTATAAGAGGATGCTGGTAGAGAGACAATGTTAAGAAATCAGTAACCTTTTTTTGTATAGGTTTAGTCCTGAATTTCGTTTCACACTTATATATTATTAAGATAAGAATTCTGTTTTAACCTTCCAATAATGGAATCAGAACTTTGGCTGTTGGAACTGCTAACAACAACAACAACAAAGCCTTTTCCCACTGTTGGAACTGCTAACATGCTATAAAAATCACAAGCGGTATTGGTCCACAGTAGGGGTGCTAATCGAATCGAATACATTCGAATCCACATAGATTCAGATTCAATTCATTATAAAATTTTCGAATCCGAATCGAATATTAAACGAATTTCTAATCTAGATTCAAATTCAATTCATTTGGAGTTTCGAATATTCAAATTCGATTCATTTTATATCGAATTAGAATTTTATTTAATAATGTAACTAATAATAAAAATTTTACATTAATAATATTCTAAGTTTCAAAGAATTGAATAGACTGTGTGATACTAATTTGTGAAAAAAATAATTAAGATAAGTAAAATACTTTTAACATAAATGGTGAAATTCAATAGATGATATAGATTACATTAAAGTACCTAACTTTTGTCGTTCGTATATGTCTCTTGCAATCCTCATCTACTTTTTTTGAACCTATGGTGAATTGAATATATAAAGAAAAAATAATTATTGACATCTTGATAAACCATTGATCTTTTCTTTTTGTACCTATGATGGAAATTCAATCAATGCATCTCCACCTTTTAACAAACACTCCACCAGCTTTCTCATTCTCTTTGGTAAACTATTCACAAACCATTGATCTTTTCTTTCTATCAATCTTGCTAATTATTTCAGGATTCAATTTTTCTATTTCTTCACCCTCTTCTTCCACTTTTTCATTAATATCGTCATCATACCCAATAACCCTCTCATAGATACTATCTTGAGAAGATGGTATGTTTGAATAAGACTTCTAAAAACAAAATGAAAACACATACTCAACTATATTTTAAATTCCATACCAATATAGAAATACAATATATAGATTAATAGATATACATGTCCAAAACAATAACCAGAAGATTGTATTTCACGTTTCTCTGAGAATCTTCCATATATTGCCCCCCATTGTGACCTATCTCCATGATATCTAAGAAAAAAGAATCACTAAATTCCATCAGAATCACAAAAGGTTGATGTGAACTGACTTATGGAGTTGAATCCCGCATCTGAGGTGTATAAAAACCGACAAATCTGACTAATAATTCAGTTGGTACGACTCTAATCTTCAATTTTCTATTATGTAACATTTTTTCTACATCAATCATGAACAGTTAATGCTTACCTCATTTCAATGCATTCTTATGGGGGCATAGTTGGCCTTATTAAAGATTATGATGATATTTCCTTCTTGATAATTTAGTCTCCTTGTAATCTTGATGAGAAATAGAATTTAGTTGCAGTTATGATCTTTTGCACATTTAGTCATTTAGGAAAAGCTCGAAATCCATGAAATCTGTTCATACCTTAATTGTCTCTAAGATATTATTTGTATTCAAATGCTTGGTTGTTCTTATCATAAGATCTGGATATTATGACAGATGGTAGGATTGAGAGTGTGACTAAGGAAAATATTATTAGAAATTTAAAACGTACGACATCGGGATGGTTTTTAAAAATTTAGTATGTGTTTGTTTGCAGATGATGTATTTAATAACATAAATTATTTGGATAGAACATAAATCTTAAGTTTTTATGGTAAAAGGGTGCGTGTGGTAATACTAGTAGTTGCGAGGGTGATGGAGAGATGATGACGACATTGGTGAGTCTAGAATTGGTGTCGTTGTCGACGATGGGGAAGAGTGGGAGCTGGTGGTGAGGCTGGCGATTGGGAGGGTGGCGTTGTCAGTGATGGGAGGGAGCATGAGCGGGAGACTAGAGCCGACGACATTGGATAGAGTGAGAAGAAGAGGGAGGCCAGAGCCGACGACGTTGGAGAGAGCGAGCAGTAGCGGGAGACTGGAGCTAGCAACGTTGGAGAGAGCAAGCAGGAGCGGGAGGTTGGAGCTGGCGGCGTTGGAGAGTAGAAGCAAATGTTAAGGTTTTTTTTCATGAGCGACTTGGGGAGAGAGAGAATTTAGGGGAGTAAAGAGGGGGTATGGTTATGTAATAGGCATCCCAAAATTGGGATGTTTAGAATAAGATGATAATTTTTTTTATTTATTATATTAAGTTGTGTATCATTTGTGGGGATTTTTCAAAATATATACTACATATATTTACATATATATAATACTTCATACCATATTATATATGTGTGTGTATCGAATCGAATCCAATTGTTATCGAACGAATCCAAGTGAATTCAGATTCGATTCATTTGAGAATCGAATCCACAAATTAAATTCAAATTCAGTTCGTTTGATTTCGAATCAAACTTTTTTCGAATTTTTATCGAACGAATCCTAATCGAATTCGAATGATTCAATTCAATTAGCAGCCCTAGTCCACAGACAGTCCTTGTTAACAAACGGGGAGATAAGGACGGGGCCGTATTTTCAGTTTGATTGAGCAATATGGATTTTTTCACTAAGTGATCCAAATAGATGATTGAATAGCTGTACCAAAAATCTAAAGGGCATTTATTGTTAGATTGCATCATCTTGGAAGTTTCTAGAGGATATTAAATTTGAGCTTTTGTTTGATAATGGATTTTTTTTATAGATTGGTGAGAGTCAAACACTTGTTATTTGCCTTTTTCTAGTGGATCTCCAATCTTAAATAAAAAAATAGCTCTGGCAGTTGGGTGCATACACTTTTTTGCGGGGAGGAAGGGTGTCTGTATCCAGGATTAAATGTCATTCCATACGTGAAAATAATGATAATGAAAACATGTTAAATTGTGAGTGTGTTTTATTTTGTTATGTACCATGCCATTAGGTCTTCATATCCTAGATATGCTGCAAAGTGGAGGAACTTATGATCTCCATTTTCAACTGAACTTGTATGCATGTTATATAATTCTTTACGTGGGTGACATTATTGCAGTTCTTAGCATCTGCAGACAGTTTAATGATTAGGTCCCTAAACTTGGCAAATCTGTTGCATGGAAGTTGGCATTTTTTTTTGTTTTTTTTTGACTTTGGAGATGAACTGATTTTTGGACTTTGCTTTTGCGTTTTATAAGCCTATATAACAAATGTGTCCATAGAGGAATACTATTCTCGTTAATTTCGTAAGAATTGTAGAAAACTTGATTCAATGAATTCGACATGTTTTAGATGCAAAATTTAATCAAATTATGTTTTGAACTGCTTTTGATGTTGGAGCTCTATCAAATCCTGAGAGAATGCAAAACTAAGAAAAGAGGGGTCTACTAAGATGATGATTTGTAATACTACAGCCTAATTTTAAATAGAAAAGGATAGCCTTTAGGCATCATTTGGTTGGCATTGTAAAAATTCAAGAAGGATAAATTGCTTTTCATGATATAGTTTATGATATATTTATACGAGTTATTTCAGTGTTTAGTTATATGGGCATCGCATGCAACATATGAGGTAGGTGTATGTGTTTAACTTTGTTATTGTTTATATAAAATTTATTGTATTTCTCTTTTATTTTTATTGGCATGTGGAAAGAAAAGAAATGATCCGTCTTGGTGCAAAATCTTAAACTCTTACATGAGGGAAGGGAGAGAAAATACGAAACAAGTTCCACATAAAGGAGGAACAGTATTAAGCCGTATTAGACCCTTGGCACTCCTCAAGTTGGGGTAAAAAGTAAAAGGATCAGCAGCTTCGAACACAGTAAGACAATCAGCAATAAAACAACATTGCAGAAAAATGGAAACCTTCTCTTTGAGGACAGGACAGAGGCTATGTATCTGACCAACTTATTAGTATATAATATATACATTGGGTCAATGACTGATATTCCAAGAAAAGAAATAAAGGGTATAATCAATCCACATGGCTGAACTTGCAATAAGGGTCATCAGCTTTGTACTCTACTTTTACATTAGATTAAGCCTCTCCTATTTGTTTCTTGCTGCAAGAAGAAATAGGACAATTACCCTAAACAATGTAAAACTCACTTGTTGATCAAGCATATCTAGCATTGAAATGAGAAACATGTTTATATTTCCAATTTTTGCAAGTGCAACCTTTTTGTGGATATGCCTTTAGACACACTATAATTGCACACTTCCTGTCAGCAGCTATAGCAATAATTACCCATATAGTGGTTTACTTCATTAACAGTCAAGTGGAAATCCGTTTATGCATGCCCCGTCTAAATTGAGTTACAATACTTTCCCTACTGTGCTCCTACATCTGCAATGGTCTGTAAACAAGGAGACCTTTACTCCACTTTAATAGGAAATAGAGGATGGCTTATGTTCAGAAGCTCAATCTCTTCATGGATTTCATCATAATTCCATAAGACAATAACAGATCATCTTTTATGGCTTTATTTCTAAAATATATATCAATGCACCGAAGTCTTTCATCTTAAAGCTGTTCGTGCAGAAGGTTTTTGTTATCTTTATACATATTATCACCACTTATCAATGTCTGGACAATGTGCTGAGTAAATATTACTAATGAATATGGAGTGGTCTGATGTAGACTGTTGAAAATCATTCTTTATTGCATCAGTAGTCTTTCAGACTTGTCTTTGGGCCTGTTTCAGACCATGTTTAACTTTCTTTTGCTTGCATGCATCGGTCAATTCTACCTTATAGACAGTAGGTTGTGTTGTGTTACATGTACATCTTTATGTGGATTAATATAAAAGAAATTTAGTACCGAATTAAAATAGACGTTGATAATGATTAATCATTGTAAATGAAAACAAATAATAGGCTTAACTGAAACTTAGGGGCATAGAACATCATCTAATTATAACACACTACACTATATCAACTCTACCAGTCTTAGTAATGAGAAATTATATTCCCTTAGTTTAATCTAAATGAGAAGACAAACATAACGTTTTGAGAGGAAGACTAAATTTTGACCTTATTGGTTAGATGATTGGATGCTATAGAGTCTGGAGTTTATAACCTAATTCATAAAGTTGATAGAGGTGCAATTTGTCATAATTCAGGCAATAAATGAAATGCCCCATTCTTAAATACTAATGAATCAACTTGGAGAATGCATCTGAATTTCTCTCGGACACCCTAAGAACAGCCAAAATACCAACACACTGGTGAACCCAAACTCAAGTTACGTAACCCTAATAGCCTGGTCAAGCTTCCAATGAATACACTACTACCCTTGTGGTGCACCAAACATTACATGTGATCATTTTTCATATTTTAATGAAGAGAATGATGATCGATCTACATACAGATGTACAATTATTGAAAATGCATAATGAACTGGACAATAAGGCTTGGGTTTTTCGTTTAATCACCTTCCAACCTTTGCAAAACCTGAGAAACGTGCCTCCCATATCTCCATATTTCTACCTTCAATTATGAAAAAAGCCTCGTCGTTCTCTATAATCCCTCTTTCCATAACTCCAATGGAGCTGGACCTAGTTACAATGCAAGTGCCAACATTATGACCTTGTCAAGTAGAACCAACACAGAAGACCCCAAGAAAAAAATTGATCAAGGAAGATATGATCGACGAAGGGACAAATGAACTCCCCTCCAACTAGGGCACCTCCCCTACTACCTCAAACCAAATTCTAATGTAAAGTCCCTTTCATCCGCTAAGGCTTTTAGTAAGCTCCACTAGCTACCCTCCACTTCGAGTGATGATATGCTGAGGATATTCATGTAAGTCTAGATCGGTGTTCCTTTCTTCAATGCCATAACATATCTAAGCTTATGCCAAGTTCTTGAAAGACCAATGTAAACCAAAATCAGAACCCGAGAAGACCAATAGGCCAATCCTTAATCGAATAAACAATCAATGCCATTCTCGACCATCTGTTTTGGAAGAAAACCCACTTGCAAGAGATGAAGTGTGTGATTAGAGACACACAACTTTTGAGAAAGCTCTCTTAGATTTGGGTGCATCCATTTATCTTATCCCCACATCATTAATTAAAAGTTCAAATATTGGTTAGTTAAATCACCGAAGAGGGATGCTAACATTTTAGAGGGTGTCATTGTGTAGTGGATTTTTTGTGTAGAAATAATGTAGTTGAACTTGTGAGCAGAAAACTCTCTACCATAGATAAGGCATGAAATTCATCATGTCTAATCATACTTCCTTGAACCCGATGAAACCTTTATTTTAGATAATATTTTAAATCAAACAATAATGCAAGGGTTATCACGAACGATTATGTATTGCTTACTGGTGCACTTTGAGGTGCATAGGAGTCACGCAAGAGGATAATCTCCAAACCGCAAATCATGAAGTTCATGAGAAAAATCATGAGATGTGGGGGTATAGATGTGCACATGATACGCGTGCACGCAAGTGGCACATTGATCTCGTTCTCATGCATAGTAGATGTGTAAAAAGATGTGGTTCCACATCGGGGAAGGGGAAATACATGATGAGGTTGTTCTAATATGTGGAAAAAGTGACCATATTGCTAATCCCTAAGCTTTATTGGTAGGCTGCACCGTTTGATGTATTTGATCCACATGGAAGAAAATATACAAAAAATCTCACATAAATAAGGGCCACAACGCTATTGTTAGAAAATAAACAAGCGGAAGCTAATCAGAGAAAAGATAAAGAAATTTAGGGACACCAAAATTTTTACGTGGAACCCTACTCCCTAAGGAGCATGATGAAACCACAGGAGAATGCCTTAGAGGGTTGATAGTCTATTACTTTTCTCAATGGATACAATGGGTTTGGGGGTCTATATACAACCCCCATTGAGTCTCCACATCTCCAAACTGGTAGATGTGGGACTAAACTATTGATGAGGTAAATGGAACCTGGAGGGATCCATTTACCCATCTCCTACAAGTGACACATATAAACAAATACTCCAACACTCCTCCTCAAGCTGGAGCATGCAATGCTTAGCTTGGATATAAAGAAAGAAAACTCAACTCATGCTACATAACACTAAAGACAATATCAACTCAACGTGCACAACTGTCGGCTACTGTCTAGGATGTTGCTTCTCATGTCATGCAGGTGAGGAGGACGAACATGCTGGAGTGTGAATCAACTGAATCTCCTTGTCGGAGAGCATGTACTCTGTACTGTGCCTATCAGAGTCACTGCAACTGAAATGAGTCTCCTCGTCGGAGTACTTTGGCCAGCCACAATAATGTGGACAACTGCTCCATCTCTGAAAAGGGTCGAAGAAAGGGCGTTGCTAATTATACATACGCAGATCTCTGAAGATGGGTCTTTCTCATAGGGACCTCGAAATGGGTTCTCTAACGTAGGAACCTTGGAAGGACCTCGTATTGGATTTCACGATCACTGGAGAATGGAGTCTGAAGAAGTCTCCTCATCGGAGAATTGTGTCTCTCCCATCTGGCACAGAGAATGGTACTCTACTCTGGATTCCCTATGAAAGCACAAAATCCTTGCCCACATGGCATAGGGAACGGTCCTCTACTCTAAAGTCCTTATGACTCACATGAAAACTCTGACCGATACAACAAGAATGATGGGGACCATGACAAATGATGGCATACATGTGGACATATGAAAAGATCACATATATGTGTGTGTCTGAAACTGGAGACTCGAAACAAATCTGACGTCGAGTCTGAATATCAGATCACTGTAGAGTCTAAACAATTCGGCTGGTCTGGAGAATCTGAATTTGAAGAAGACCTGTGACTATGCACAATACTCCCCCTTTCTCCTATATAAGTGGAAATACATGACATCGACTACGTTGGGTGAAGACAAAAAATTGGGGAGATAACAAAACATCACAAGTGTCGATCTCAATTTTTCCTCGGCTTCTCAAATCATTTTTTTTTAATTTTTAAACCGTCTCACTTTTTTAACGGCTTTTCTTTCTCATAATTTTTTAAATGCGTACGACTTCTCAACTGTACACACCTTTTTTTAAAACAATTTTTTTGAAAACAAACCCATTTTTTCTCTACACGCCAACGACCCACTCATGCCTATACTTTCCCAAATGTCACAATTTTTTTTAAATGATGGGCCACTGATGAACGCGAAATTCACCTCTTTAATAATCGGTAATAGTAATCGTAGTATAGGAGGCAAATTCGGTAGATCAAAAACCACTATCTTTGAATGTTGTGGAGTATTTTTTACTTGGCAAGTGTACCAAGGTCGAACACAGGGAACAAGGATTTTTAGTTGCACGGTTTTAAATTAAATCAAGTAATTAATAAATGCTCGATTATTTTTTTTGTGTTGATAAAATATACAATGCAATGATGAAGATGCGATGAAAATAAACAGAATCTATGCTGCCCAGGATCTGTGATTTTAAACGTATTAATTCCTCCAATAATACGATCAATACTTTCACAAGATTAATCACAAATCAAAATGGATCTAACTCAATGCTTCAGGATAATAACTATAAGCTCAGAATGATTTGAAGCAAAATATCCAGCCTCCAAATGTCTTTGATTAAATTCCTTAAATAGTCGGCAAAAAATCTTAGAGGAATAAATGTAAATTAACCTCATGTAAAGATTTTACTAATGATAATAATGGACTGTAATTTCAATGGTTTGATCAGAGTAAAATCCTTATCCGAACTCATGCAAAAGATTTATCAATAATTTCTTAAGCACAAATATGTCAAATTTAGCCTGCAAAAGTCAATTATGTTCCTCAAATAATAATTCTCAATAAATGACCTTAGATCTGTTCATTAGGTATGGTAAATGGTAGAGAATGAAAATAGCTTCAAAATGACATATTGTATGCTTAAAACGGAGTTCGTACGAAGAAGATATGCTAAATTGAAATTTTCAGGGACTGAAATGTAATTAAAATAAAATTATTCCTTCAAACTGGTCCCTAGGAGGACTTATCTGTAATTTCCAAAAGTCGGAGGGCTCAGACGTAATTTACCCAGGTGGGGGGTATTTCTGCAATTTCGGAATAGGTCGGGGGCTTCGATGCAGTTTTCGTACTGCGCATGTGCGCCACACGTGCGCTAGCAGGCTCGGAGGCGGGCGGAGGTTCGGACGCTCCCGAGGCTAAGGTTCGGAACAGAGCTGAGGTTCGGGGTCTCCGAGGCGGAGGCTCAGGCTGCAGAGCTCAGGCTCGGATGCCCGAGCCTACATGGAGGCTTCTGCTGCTTCGGATGATCCGAGGTTACGGCTCGACCAACCCGAGCCTCAAGGCGAGGGGGGGGGGGCGTGGGTCGATCAGGGCCGTTGGATCGAGGGCCTCTTGCCCGATCCAACGACGCTTGTATGTCGTGGTGGGGCGGCCGGAGGCGGCGGGCCGGGCGAAGGCGGGGCAGAGCAGTTCCGGCACCGAGGTGCGGAGGCGTGAGGCGGAGGAGGTGGAGGCGCTCGGGGGTCCCGGTGCGTGCCTCCTTCGGCAGGGCGGCTGAGCTCGAAGGCGAGGGCGCACGGCGGAGGCGCTGGAATCGCGTCGGTACGGAGGGCGGTGGCGTTCGCGCCCCGGCTAGCCGAGGCTCATCCGGCGAGGCGTGCAGGAGGCGGAGCGATGAGGCGGAGGAGGTGGTGCTCGCGCGGAGGCGAGCGCGGTGGAGGTCGATGCGCGGCGGAGGGGGCTGTCGATGATGATGGCGATGGTTGAACCTGCAAGTAGTCAGACAGAACAAAGGGGGAGGGAGCTAACGGCGAAGGTTCGCCTGTGTTTGGAGGAGCAGAAACTCGACTCCTTCTTCGCCTCCATGCTTGGCGGGAGCACAAGGCTGAGCTTCACAGCACAGAGGTACAAGGTCCTCTGGATCACGCCTGGTCAGCAGTCGCTGTCACCGGATCTTGAAGGAGAAGGGGCGGATGGTCGGAGCGTCGGGCGGGGGCTGGGCTTTATAGGGGGTTGGCGCGGGTAACGGTAGGAAGTGTAATGGCCGGAGCGAGGGGGGGGGGGGGCTGCCGTTGGGTTAGGAGAGAAGGTTGTAACGGCAGGAGGTGGAAGGAGAGGGGGTCGGCACGTGCTGCGCACGTACGTGCGGAAGGGGCAGGCGGCACGTACGTAGCACGTGCGCGAGGAGAGAGGGAGATGGGGGTGCCACGTGGCACGCCCAGGAGCTGCCACGTGACATCCAAAAAAATTTCGAAATTAAAGAGGGAAAAAGAAGTAACAGGAGACCTCGGATCGAAAAATTTCCTTCACAAAAGTTGTTCGTCTCGACGAGATCTACAACTTTTGTGAAGGAGCCGTGAGCAAAAGAGGTCATCTGTGTGAAGTGGGCTTTTTGGTGGCTCTCCATGTGTATAGAAAACCTGATTTTTGGGGTTTTGTATTTTTTGGTGGTTTTAGAGAGGATAAAAATTATAGAAAAAACGCGATAAAATACAAGAAAATTATTTACACACTAATATGTTTTTTTTGGATTTTTAATAAATACGAAAATGGGAGAATAAAATAGAAGTCAGAAACCCACAACTTTTGTACAGACCGACAACAGACACTTGGACTCAGTCAGTTCCTTTGATTTCGATTTTAATCTGGATTTGGATTTTTGTGTCGCTTAATAAAACTTTCATCAAAGAACACAAATGAAGAAGAAATAAAACTAAAAAGATTAATTATGTACATAAAAACTGAGGTCAAAAATAGCAAAAAGTCAAAATGCGCAGAAGAGGTCCAAAACCCAATTTTCACAAATGAGCTCCGAATTTTACGAAATTGGTCTTGTTTTGAAGGTATTTGAAAATGGAGTACTTTAAAAGTGAGTAGACCAAAATCGGACATTGTATGTGGGAGATATGCTCATTTTAGTCCGTTAGATGTGAAATTAGACTTTGGGATTATTTGACACTTATTGGGGTTAGTAATTTTTTTTGTATTTTTTATTTAATAAGGTTAGTAATACCTACATAATGGAGGTGGTTTTGGGTCAATCGGAGTTAGGATGAATTATTTACAAATGTGAGAAATTAGCGACTTTTTGGGCTAATTTACACTTGGGATTTTTAATGCAATTATGCATAATGAAATGCATATATTATTTACACATGTATGAATGCTAATAATGCTCTATTAATGATTAAATACATATGAATGTTGGGGAACAGAGCCTAAATGATCAATTTTAGCATGATGAATACGAGATTCATCATACCCTTATACTTAGACCATGCTCGTCCCCGAGCGTGAATGAATGACTTAGTTGAATACATCCCTGACTGTGCATGTTAATTTTCAAGGCTCAATTCATAGAAGACCCCTAATATGAGTGATCCTAAAATTCTGGGCTCAACCATGCTTTAATCAAAAGGAATCCAACTTCTTTAATTTTCAGACTCTCTGTTTGTACGTATAATATAAGGATATGATTTTTAGTGTACTGCATTCATGAGAGTCAAGTCTAGACATCACCCAAAGTTCCAATCCAAGAGACTCTCCTCTAGACCTAATCCTCAACATTAGGGAATAAGTCTATTCTTGCTTCAGTCAACCGTCTCATTAGTTTGTCAGACTTGAAAGTGTAGATGGACGACCAGATGATGGAGGGCATAGGATTGTGTCTGATTTTCTCTCCCTTACATTGGAACAAGGTGCCTCTCGAATGCCTTATTACTCAACACAAGTATATTTTTGTTTTGTTGATCAATGTGTCCGTCCAGAGAGTTTGGAGTCGTCTGCACTTGTTTTTCTGGGAGTATACCGGGGTGTGTCTCTTTTGAGTATTTAAGATACCTTCGACACTCAGACTTGTAGCATTTACGATGCAGAGCCCTTTTTTGGTGTCAGCCCGACTCCTTGGTCCTAATTAGCGCTTGGTCCAAGTGGATACTTTGCAAATGTTTGGGAGCGCTCTCCATTGGTGGAAGCTCATTTGAAATTTGACTTTGGATAATAGAGCTTTTCTTTGACATTTCCTTTTCTTTTCTTTTGTTGGCTAGCTCCACTGCTTTTATCAAAAGTTGGCGCACACTGATCAACAATTTTCATTAAGTTTCATCACACCCTGGCACTCAGGTCATTTATCAAAGAGATAGCATATGAATCTTGTCACATACTGGCTAGAGTATTGCTGACACTCAGGTTTTTTGCAGCCTTCATTAACTTTATCCCATCCTCGAATATCATAAGATCGGGTCTAAACTCAAATCTCTAGTCCCAGTTCCGCAAGTGATAACTCAACTCATCTCATCAACCATGCAGTTGTGATAGTGATTGTGCTGATCATATTCTTTTTGGAGGTAGAGACGAAGAGTGCAATATAGCGCTCAAATCTTTCAAACTAGGGAAGTATGGATTATTAAGTTCAAAAACCCTAATGACTAAGGCATGCTAACTCAGAATCTCAAGATCTCAGAAATCAAGTGTCCTAAAAAATCCTCAAGCCTTGAGTGATAGTGAATGTGTCAGGAATATATCAACCAAGGAATGCATGAAATGGTTGATAAAATGCAAGACCATGATTATATGCGAAAAGTTTTTTTGTTTTATTTTATTTTATTATTATTTTTTATTATTTTTTGTTTTTTTTGAAAAACATGTATTAAACACACAATAAACACTACTTGTACCCATCCCCGATGTTAGATAAAAACGATTAAAGTACGAGCTATGGATAAAGTAGGTAAAATATATACAAACATACCCCCCTATACTTAGCTTGTGTTATGTCCTCATGGCACAAAGTGAAATGTTGACATAGCTCGTACTCAGTATAAATGGGTTAAAAAGAAGAGAAGTAATGTATAAACAATGGTAGCGGTCCCCCTATACTGAGGCTCAAGTCAGCCTGAGTATAATCGGATAATTACAGATGGGGAACCGGGTAGATTTGCGGATGTACAAGTTCAAGGAGATTTGCGACGGACCTTCTTATGGGAGTGTGGAGGGAGATAGTATGGAGATGTGGTGTGTGATGAAGAGGGGGCCGATGAAGAAGACCAGCCATCGTAAGAGCCGTTCTCAGGAGAATAGTAGTCGTCTGCAGAGGATCTCCAACTTTTGTTGATCAGAGATAAGTGCCCTTGGATCAGAGCTGTACCTATTGCACTTATCTGATGAACCACATCAGGACCGGACGAGGACTCTTCAGAAATCACCTCGTGTCTAAGATCAAAGGTGACTTTCTTGGTCGGTTTGTTTCCTTGGGAAGTATTGGGAGGAAGTTGGACAGTCTTCATCTCCCTGTCTTGAGGAACCGATGTGGCATTCGTGAGTTCCTCATCAGATGAATCCCCGTAAAAGTCGACCAATTCTTGAAGGGTCATGCGCTGCTTCAGTCGAGGGAGAATGTTCCTGGTGATTTTGTGGTTTATGGCTGGGGGTGTTGATGTCACTTCCGGATGATCGTGAATTTTGGTGACATCTGATGTTTTCGGAGTTGGTTCCTTATATGGTTCCTGTGAAGAAGAGAGACAGAATGGGATATCTATTCCATAAGGATAGGGTCTCTTATATAGAGAGAAAACCCTAGAGAGTACAAGAGTAAAAATAAATAAATACCCCTGAGGGGTTATGGAACCCGAAGAGTTAAAGGTTACGGAACCCGAAGGGTTAAGGGTTACGGAACCCGAAAGGTTGCAAATATAATTGTAATATAATAATTCTAACACTCCTCCTCAAGTTGGAGCATATCTGTCGATCATGCCCAACTTGGATACTAAATACATTAGGCGCTTCCTTGGAAGAGCCTTTGTGAGGATGTCTGCAAGTTGAAGTTCAATGGAGATGTCTGGAGTGCTGATTCGTCCTTCTCGTACTGCATCACGAATAAAATGGCAATCAACTTCAATGTGTTTTGTCCTCTCATGGAAAACTGGATTGGTGTCGATGTATGTGGCAGACTTGTTGTCGCAGTATAAGGGTACAGGAGTGGCGACTGACATGCCAAGTTCTGTTAAGAAAGAAATAAGCCATGTGATTTCACATGTGGCCTGAGCCATTGCCCTGTATTCTGCTTCCGCACTAGATCTGGATACCACTGTCTGCTTCTTGCTTCGCCAATTGACAAGGTTATCCCCAACAAACATGGCATATCCTGTAGTGGATCGGCGGTCCTCAGGAGAGCTAGCATAGTCAGAATCTGTATAGGCAGAGATATTAGTGTGTCCATTCACCCCATAAAAAAGTCCATGTCCGGGAGATTCCTTCAAATATCGAAGGATCAAAAGAACATCCCGCCGGTGACTGTAAAGAGGCTTCTCCATATATTGACTGGCTCTGCTCACAGCATATGATATATCTGGCCTCGTAGCAGTGAGATAGAGTAATTTTCCCACTAAGCTTCTGTATCGTGTTGCATCCTCAAATGCTGAATCAGTAGATGCTGAATATTTTCTCATTTCTGCAGGGATGCCAGATGGCTTGCATCCAAGAAGTCCTACCTCAGTCAGAATATCGAGGCAATACTTTCTCTGTGAAAGATGGAGCCCTTCTGTAGTGCGTATTACTTCGATGCCAAGAAAATAACGAAGTTGGCCGAGATCTTTCGTGATAAAGACCTTTTTGAGGAAGGCCTTGGTCTCCTGAATACCATCTACATCATCTCCTGTGATAACCATATCATCAACATAGACAACAAGGATAATCGTGCCAGTAGACCGTCATCTAACAAAGACAGAGTATTCAGATGTTGTCCTCTGAAAACCAAGTGTGTTGATCTTCGTAGTGAGCCTGTTAAACCATGCCCTTGGGCTCTGCTTCAGGCCATAAATGGCCTTGCGTAGTCGACATACATGCTCCCCCTCGACTACATACCCCGGCGGTTGCATCATGTAGACCTCCTCCTCAAGATCACCATAAAGAAAGGCATTCTTCACATCAAGTTGATAAATGGGCCAAGCCTTGTTGGCAGCAACAGAAAGAATGGTACGTATCGTCCCCATTCTGGCAACAGGCGAGAAGGTCTCAAAATAATCAACTCCAAAAGTTTGTGTAAAACCTTTTGCAACAAGTCTGGCTTTCAACCTGTCAATAGAACCATCAGGCGACTGTTTGGTCGTGAAGACCCATCGACATGCCACAGGACGAACTCCCGGGGGGCACGACACAAGATCCCACGTACCCCGGGAGGTAAGTGCATCCATCTCCTCATCCATGGCCTGTCGCCAACCTTGATCTTACATTGCACTGAAATGATCTCTTGGAACGGTAATAGCATTAAGAGCATATGCAAATCTCTTGTCACAGCTAGATAAACCATCTGTAGAAGTAAAATGTGACATGGGGTAATACGCACATTTCCTTTTTTGCTTGCGTAGAGCTATAGGAAGTTCCCCAGGTACATCCGGGACAGCAGTGGTGGGAGCACTTGAAGTGGTCATATCATCCTGCATAAAAGGGACAAGCAAAGGTACAGACACTGGTGTATGAGGTATAGAGGTACGCTGGCGAGTATAGACGATTGGTGGGGGAGGGAGGTCCAGAGGAATGTCACATACAGTCTGTGTGAAATGGAGGTCCAGAGGAATGTCACATACAGTCTGTGTGAAATAACTTGTTTGCTCAAAGAAAGTGACATCAGCAGATACATAGTATCGACGTCCAACAGGATCATAGCAGCGATAGCCTTTCTGGGTACGAGAGTACCCAAGAAAAACACATTTGATGGCACGAGAGGATAATTTGTCAGCTGCATGAAAGTTATGAACAAAGGCAATACAACCAAAAATTCGCAGAGGTATGGGAAAAGGAGACTCGGTAGGATAAAGTAAGGAAAATGGAGTTGCCCCTTTGAAAACTGATGAAGGAACACGGTTGATGAGATACACTGCAGTAAGGATAGCATCTCCCCAATATTGTTTAGGAACATTCATTTGACTAAGAAGAGATCTGGCAACATTTAGCAAGTATCGGAGTTTCCTCTCAGCTATACCATTCTGTTGTGAGGTATATGGACATGATGTTTGGTGAACAGTTCCTTGGAATGCAAAGAAAGAGGTCAACTCATGTTGGGTTAACTCAAGAGCATTGTCGGTACGAATGATCTTAACAATGCTAGAAAAGTAAGTTTTAACATATTGAAAGAAATTTCTGACAATCTGATTAATCTCCGAACGCTCCTTTATTAGATAGACCCAAGAAGATCGACTATAATCATCAACGAAAAATATAAAGTAACGATGACCACTTAATGTGCGGATCGGACAAGGTCCCCAAACATCACGGTGAACAAGATGAAAAGCAACAGTACTACAAGACTCAGTACGGACAGGAAACGAAGTTCTATGGTGTTTCCCGAACTCACATGCCTCGCACTGAAAGGGCTTCAGAGCAGAGAGTTCAGGAAACATCATGGAGATGGCCTTGGCAGAGGGATGTCCAAGGCGTCGATGCTATAGGAGCGGATCTTCGGAGATAGATGCAACACCAACAAAATTGGAGTATGAGGGTATGCCAAGGTAATATAGGCCGTTCTTCTCATGACCCCCACCAAAAATCTGCCTCGTCCGAATGTCCTGAAAATAACAACAAGACTCATCAAATATCACACGACAATGAAGCTCAACACAAAGCTTGTGAACTGACAACAAGCTAAGAGGAAAATCAGGAGCACAGTGAACCCCCGAAAGTCGGAGTTTGGAAGAGAATTCTATAGTTCCGACACTAGTAATATGTGATTGAGTCCCATTAGCAACTCGAACTGACTTCACAGAGGTAGATGGTATGGAAGAGGTGAGCAGACTACCTTCTCCAGTGAGATGAGTAGAGGCGCCGGAATCAATAATCCAAGCTGGAGTAGAAGTGATAGCAGAGTTGGCTATGGTACCTGAAGGAGTGGCCAGAGCAGCAGTTGTAGTGTTACTAGTGGTGGTAGGCCCTGGAGTCTGAAGGTCTGCATTAGGCGGGAGTAATCTGCATCATTAAGATGAACAGTCTTGCCACTGGAGGTAGGCGATGCTTCTTCTACATCATAGGCATCCTCATAAGCATTATTGGCGTGATAAGAAGGTACGCCAAACTTCTGCCAGCATCGTTCAGCCGGGTGGTTCCACCTACCACAGTGAGTACATGGGGCAATAGAGTCTCGCCCACGACCACGATCAAAGTCACGGCCTCGTCCAGATTCCCATCCACGACCACGACTTGGATCGCGACCGCGTCCTCCTCGCAAGCCGTATCTGCCTCCTCGCTCAGATGAGGCGGTGTGTGCAAAGTTCTCTGTTGAAGGTAAGAAAGGAGGCCGGGCAGCGGATGTCTCGAGCTCCTCAAGTCGGCCAAAGATGACCTTCATTGTTGGCAGTGTGTCTGATATAAGAAATTGCTCCTTCGCTGCATGGTACCTAGAATGCAGGCCATCAAGGAAGCGGTATACCTGCCAGTTAGAACGCTCTTGTATCTGTTTGGTGCAACATGAGGGCTGGAGTATTGCAAGCTCCTCATACAGATTGGATAGATGCCTGTAGTACTCGATGAGGGTGGAATCACCCTGAGATGTCGACCAGATTCGCCTGTAAATATCTGCAAGGCGTGACTTCGTCTTCTTTTGGGAGTATGTTTGCTCGAGATCCTCCCACATTTCCTTGGCCGTATTTTTGTAAAGAAGATTTGAGGCAATATGAGCCTCAACATTGTTGGTCATCCAGTTGATAACCAAATAGTTATCAGTTTGCCAGTTGTCGTACTCTTTGTCCTTTTCATCTAAAGGATCTTTAGTCAAAATGTAAAGTTCCCTCTGACCACCAATGAATACCATAAAAGATCGAGACCAGAGCACGTAATTTTTTGTGCCCTTGAGCTTGATAGTAGTGCCTTGTGCCATAATGTTTGTGGCCAAGGGCTTTGTCTCGGTAGAAGAAGACGCCATGGTGGTCTTAAAATAGAAAGACGATCCTGTGATCAACTAAGGATGCATATAAGAGCTAAAAAATGCCCTAAAACTCACGTTTGCCCTTGACGAAGGGCTGAAAACCCCCAATGGACAGCATATCTGGATTCTTGGAAGCGATCCGTGATGAGTTTTGGATCTCCAAAGAGTCCTACGGTACCTGTGGAGGGTAGCTGTGGGGCTGACGACCTTCGTAGGAGGTCCTGAAAGCGTCGGGTAGTGCTAGCCGGAGGGCTGCTGCACTAGAGACGATTGGAGGACCTTGCGCGGGGCCCTAATTCAGGGAAGAGGGCCCTGCACATGCTTTTGCGAGGCTTGAAGGTGGCGGTGGGGATTTTAGATCAGAACCCCGGTCTAGGACCGTTGCTCTGATACCATGTGAAGAAGAGAGACAGAATGGGATATCTATTCCATAGGCTAGGGTCTCTTATATAGAGAGAAAACCCTAGAGATTACAAGAGTAAAAATACATAAATACCCCTGAGGGGTTACGGAACCCGAAGAGTTAAAGGTTACGGAACCCGAAGGGTTAAGGGTTACGGAACCCGAAAGGTTGCAAATATAATTGTAATATAATAATTCTAACAGTTCCAGTATCTCATGAATTACTGCCGACTCAAAGATTGGACCACTCAAATAATCGTGTTGATCTTCAATAATATGGTCCAATTCTTCAGAAGCTCCAAAATCTTGAATTTTCCTAGGAGCAGTGATAGCGTGGTGAGAATCCGAAGTTTGTCCAACAGTCAGCCTTTTTGGTGACTCTCCTAGAGTTTGTATCTGTGTGTCATGCGGAGATGTCTGTGAAATATTTATTTCTTGATCATAATTGTCGGTTTCAAGTTGATTTTCCTCAGAGCAGGACGTGTCATTGGGGGTTTGTTCATTGTGGTCCGAGTTTGGGAACTTGATTTCCTGAGTCCCGCAATCGACGATCGCCTTAGCAGAGGCTAAGAACGGCTTTCCTAAAATGATAAGAGACTCAGACACCCTTCCGGGGTGCTCAATGTCAAGGACAATAAAGTCCACTTTATGTGCTTTACCTCGGAAATTTACGACGACAGAAACGATCCCCCGTGGTCTTTTGGTGGATCGATCGGGTAATTGAACGATCACCCTAGTCTTTTTGAGTTGTTCGAATTTAAGTTGATTAAATACGGACTTCGGGAGGATGTTTAATGTAGAGTCGTCGTCTAACCGAACATGAGTGAATGTACAATCCTCAATTTCACTTGTGATCCGAGTCAATCGCTTGACTTTGCAGCTTTTGATTTTATGGTTCATCACCAAAGAACTAGCCATAGATATGACATGATATTCAGTCTTGGATCGTCTCTTGCCCGTCTTTTTGGGGTTCAGTCGACTCTTCACAAATCTCTTAAGATCGGACACATATTCTATGGCTTTGATCAATGGAAGCTCTAAGATCAGACTCTTGCAAAATGCTTCCATTTCAGAATTGTCCAATGTTTTTTAATTTTCAAAATTTTCATTTTTTTAGTATTTTCTATGATATGGTCAATAGGGGGATCAGAGGTCAACGGTGGTTGTGCCTGATTGTGATGATACAATGGTTCGCATGGTGGTGGCCTCACTTCTTCTGAATTTTGCATAGACTGGATGAGATCATATATTCTCTCTGTTAAAGTGTTTGCTCTATGATTAATCCGAGCAATCTCATCTTCAAACATCTCATGACTAGTGATTGAATAATCATTCTCCATGTGCCGTGATTTTGGCATGTAACCTCGAGTAGAGTGTTGATTATTCATAAATATTGTGGTCTGGTCATGAGTTGTATTTCCTTGATTTTGGTTTTCTCGTGGATTGTCGAAGGAAAATTGATTGTACTCAAGAGGATAGTCATCCTGATTTGAGGATGGTTCAAGAGGCTGTGAGATCACAGTAACCGGAAATCGTGTTCTGTTGTCAATATCGGTCATTCTATTGTTTATCCTCGATTCTGGTCTCTCTCTCATGTCCATAATATTGTCAGAATGTGAGAGAGGGCTAATCCAAGAAGTGTGGTCATAGGGTGGGATGTATGGGCGGGAAGAGAATGATGGCTGAGGGGAACTTGATTTGAATGGCAGGTTCCCCTGAGGAGTGTGAGAAGAAGGATATCGGGACATGGTCATAGGGATCGGGAAAGAAGACCATTGTGTCGACATCTTCTCAAGAGGGATGGAATGATCATCGAACCACGATTTGCTTGTGATTGCAAGGTCTTTGACGCACACAAATCAAACACAAAACAAACACGTTGATTCACCCACTCAACACTGGTGAAGGCACGTTAGGGTTCGGCCGCTTATCTTTTTAATTTTAATTTAATGACAAAACAATCTTGAAGATTAAGCGGAGTTGTTAGGTACCGAAATATTTCACAAAGACTGTCCTGAGTTCGTACAACTAGTTGCACCTACTCTCAGCCAATATAGGTGTAAGTACAGACCGTTTAAACAGCTACCCGTGTTACTTGAGGACGGAGCCTTCCGCGGTGTCCTCTAAACCACCCACTCTGCTAAGGGAAGTCGGACCGTAGAACGGCTACCCGAGACCCTCACTAAAAAGTAGGTAATTGTTTTTTAAAAACAGTAGTCTTTGTGAAATTCCTCAGTTTTGGCTCTATCCAAGGTGTGCGTTGTAGTCCTTACAAACAATGAGTGGGTTTCTCTCCACCAGACACATGTTAATTTTATGTCAGTTATTTACAGTCGCTTTGATTAGCAGTCCCGGTTTTAAGTTAAGATTATCACTGTAGTTTTTGTGAGCACAGAAATTCACGCCTAACGAGCAGTCCCAATTCCGTTAAATCCTAAGCTGTAAAACTTTGAGGAAGGAGGATCGGAAAAGCCGATGCAACGTAAATCAATGATGCATGCTTAAGAGGACTTACAGTGAATCCTCGCGTTCTTCATGTGGGATGCAAGACAAAGAATTTAAATTTACACTAAATGGTATGCACAAATGGAAAACGTCCTAAACAGATAATTCTATTAGCGGGAAGAATTGATTGAAATTTTTGGCTAATGTTGAACGATCTACAATGCGTTTAATTAGTGAAAAGTGTGGCCTAAAAATTACGAGCATAATCAATGATAGAAAAATAGCGGATATGTGCCTAAGTCCTACGCCACTCAAGTCGAGTCCCAACCACACAGAAGGGGTTGAAACAAACCTGACACACCACAGAAAAGTTCAGTCTGTATTACAAGGGTTCAAAGATAGGGACCCTGAGAATAATGCCTTGTTTGAAGCAAAATATCCAGCCTCCAAATGTCTTTGATTAAATTCCTCGAATAGTCGGCAAAAAATCTTAGAGGAATAAATGTAAATTAACCTCTTGTGAAGATTTTACTAATGAGAATAATCGACAGTAATTTCAATGGTTTAATCAGAGTAAAATCCTTATCCGAACTCCTGCAAAAGATTTATCAATAATTTCTCAAATACAAGTATGTCAAATTTTGCCTGCAAAAGTCAATTATGTTCCTCAAATAATAATTCTCAATAAATGACCTCAGATTTGTTCATAAGCTATGGTAAATGGTAGAGCATGAAAATAGCTTCAAAATGACATATTGTATGCTTAAAACAGAGTTCGTATGAAGAGGATATGCTAAATTGAAATTTTCAGGGACTAAAATGTAATTAAAATAAAATTATTCCTTCAAAATGGTCCCTAGGAGAACTTATCTGTAATTTCCAAAAGTCGGAGGGCCTCGGACGTAATTTACCCAGGCGGGGGTATTTCTGCAATTTTGGAATAGGTCGGGGGCTTCGATGCAATTTTCACACTGCGCACGTGCGCTAGCAGGCTCGGAGGCGGGCGGAGGTTCGGACACTCCCGAGGCTAAGGTTCGGGGTCTCCGAGGCGGAGGCTCGGGCTGCAGAGCTCAGGCTCGGATGCCCGAACCTGCATGGAGGCTTCTGCTGCTTCGGATGATCCGAGGTTACGGCTCGACCAGCCCGAGCCTCAAGGCGGGGGGGGGGGGGCATGGCTCGATCAGGGCCGTTGGATCGAGGGCCTCCTGCCCGATCCAACGACGCCTGTACGTCGTGGTGGGGCAGTCGGAGGTGATGGGCGGAGGCGGCGGGCCGTGCGAGGGAGAAGGCGGGGCGGAGCTGTTCCGGCACCGAGGTGTGGAGGCGTGAGGCGGAGGAAGTGGAGGTGCTCGGGGGTCTCGATGCGTGCCTCCTTCGGCAGGGCGGCTGAGCTCGAAGGCGAGGGCGCATGGCGGAGGCGCTGGAATCGCGTGGGTACGGAGGGCGGTGGCGTTCGCGCCCCGGCTGGCTGAGGCTCGTCCGGCGAGGCGTGCAGGAGGTAGAGCGATGAGGCGGAGGAGGTGGTGCTCGCGCGGAGGCGAGCACGGTGGAGGTCGATGCGCGGCGGAGGGGGTTGTCGATGATGACGGCGATGGTTGAACCTGCAAGTAGTCAGGCAAAACAAAGGGGGAGGGAGCTAACGGCGAAGGTTCGCCTCTGTTTGGAGGAGCAGAAACTCGACTCCTTCGCCTCCGTGCTTGGCGGGAGCACAAGGTTGAGCTTCACAGCACAGAGGTACAAGGTCCTCTGGATTACGCCTGGTCAGCAGCCGCTGTCACCAGCGCTTGAGGGAGAAGGAGCGGATGGTCGGAGCGTCGGGCGGGGGTTGGGCTTTATAGGGGGTTGGCGCGGGTAACGGCAGGAGGTGTAATGGCCGGAGTGAGCGGGGGGGGGGGGGCTGCCGTTGGGTTAGGGGAGAAGGTTGTAATGGCAGGAGGTGGAAGGAGAGGGGGTCGGTACGTGCTGCGCACGTGCGTGCGGAAGGGGCAGGCGGCACGTGCGTAGCACGTGCGCGAGGAGAGAGGGAGATGAGGGAGCTGCCACGTGGCATACAAAAAAAATCGAAATTAAAGAGGGAAAAGAAGTAACAGGAGACCTCGGATCAAAAAATTTCCTTCACAAAAATTGTTCGTCTCGACGAGATCTACCACTTTCGTGACCCGTGAGCAAAGGAGGTCATCTATGTGAAGTGGGCTTTTTGGTGGCTCTCCATGTGTATAGAAAATCTGATTTTTGGGGTTTTGTATTTTTTGGTGGTTTTAGAGAGGATAAAAATTATAGAAAAAATGCGATAAAATACAAGAAAATTATTTACACACTAATATGATTTTTTGGATTTTTAATAAATACGAAAATGGGAGAATAAAATAGAAGTCAGAAACACACAACTTTTGTACAGACCGACAACGGACACTTGGACTCAGTCAGTTCCTTTGATTTCGATTTTAGTCTGTATTTGGATTTTTGTGTCGCTTAATAAAACTTTCATCAAAGAGCACAAATGAAGAAGAAATAAAATTAAAAAGATTAATTATGTACATAAAAACTGAGGTCAAAAATAGCAAAAAGTCAAAATGCGCAAAAGAGACCCAAAACCCAATTTTCACAAATGAGCTCCGAATTTTACGAAATTGGTCTTGTTTTGAAGGTATTTGAAAATGGAGTACTTTAAAAGTGAGTAGACCAAAATCGGACATTGTATGTGGGAGATATGCTCATTTTAGTCCGTCAGATGTGAAATTAGACTTTGGGATTATTTGACACTTATTGAGGTTAGTAATTTTTTTTATTTTTTATTTAATAAGGTTAGTAATACCTACACAATGGAGGTGATTTTGGGTCAATCAGAGTTAGGATGAATTATTCACAAATGTGAGAAGTTAGCGGCTTTTTGGGCTAATTTACACTTGGGATTTTAATGCAATTATGCATGATGAAATGCATATATTATTTACACATGTATGAATGCTAATAATGCTCTATTAATGATTAAATGCATATGAATGTTGGGGAACAAAGCCTAAATGATCAATTTTAGCATGATGAATACGAGATTCATCAGCCACTGGCCCTCGTTTTTTCCGAACTGGCATTAGGGTTCCCACTTGGAACCCTTTTTCCAATCGAGCGCCACCCTTCCTTTTGGGTTTCTTCATATGCCGCCGCCTACATATGAGAGAGTGGTGGCCTAGAGGGGTGATTGCTTGCTGCCTGGGAGGCCTCCGCTGGAGGCTGCGATGTTGCACGGGGTCCTCGAAAGTCATTGCGGTCAGGGGCCATCGCTGCAATCGGGAGGATGCGCCAAATTACTTCTGGCCATCACAGGAGACCTTGCGAGGAGAAGGTTCACGCCATGGAGATGAGGGAGGCCTTGCACGGAAGGCATGCGATGGCAATTTGCTGCTGCTCGCTTGGAGCTGTGAGGATCGAGTGGCCGCGCGTTTCCAGGAGCATGCGTGGACTATACGTGAGGGCTGGGGCTCCGCACGAGGGATGATGCGGATCGAAAATTGGTGCGACGTCGAAAATTAAATAATTTGAACGGTGGATTTTTGGTAGAGAAAATAGAGGGGTTGAGAAAAGAATACACGCTGGATGCGCGAGATTCGAGAAGAACGCGTAGGGGAAGAGAGAGAGACCAGAGAGAGGGAGATAAAATCTCAATTTTTATAAATTCTGAACTGACTAAAATAATGGACCACCATCCCTTTATATAGGAGGGATGAGATTACAAAAATAGAAATCAAATTTAAATTGAAAACTAATTATCCTAATTTGACTCTAACCAATTAACCGACTACATTTGAACTTCAAATCATCAACTAATTAATTAAAATCACATGCGATCTCGTTTGTTTAATTAAAATTGTGACAACTCAAATAAACGTAAATAAAATTAACGGATAAAATTAAATAAATGTGCGGCCCTATATTTCGGTTCCACGCTGCATCAACTCTCTTCCGCTTTTAAAAATTCGTTTCCCGATGAATTGCTTGATCTTCAGTCTGTTGGTGGAGGATTCCATATAGATTGATTGATCGGATCTCCCAGTTTTGCTCCTTTTCCATGTTACGTTTATAATTCTTCTCCGTTGAGGGGTACGGCTGCAAATATTCTACCCCTTCACTTAAAAACTCATAACTTAACTTGTCCACCTGGCCCATTGGGTAAAATAGCATTGGAGGAGGGGCTTCATGGCAATACTTCCAATCCCAAATTTCATGGGATTCGAATCTCATAGATGAGGAGCCCCATGTTAGGATTCCCCGTTCTTTTCCTTGGCCACGGCGGCGGTGGAGGCTTCGACTCCAGGATCGGCGTCGACCCCTTTGGCTAGGGTTGCGGCTTGAGATCCTAGTGTTACGCCTGATCTCGCGAGGGTGGCGGCGTGTGTTTTCCCAATGGCAGTGGCGCACGGTATCACCAGGGTGGCATCGACGGGTATTGTGGTCGACCTTTGGTGGCGGGGGATAGGGTGGAATCGGGTGTTGTCGTGGTTGGTGGGAACAGGGGTAGGGAGGGATGCTGGCGGAGGCGTGTAGTTGAGGTGGCGACAACACGGAAGGGGAAAGCTGGGGAGAGGTGAGGGGAGCATTGCGAGGTGGGCGATGGGGGAGGGTGCGCCGGGAAGAGGGATTGGGGCCGAGGCTGGGGGAAAATCGGTTGGGCTTCAGAGGAAATCGCGGGGAAGGCGGTGGATGGGAGGGCGCCGGCGGTGCTGGGGGCTTGGCTGGGCCCGCCGGTGCTGCGAGAAGGGAGTCGTGGGTGCGAGGATGGTGGGTGGGGTCCGCGAGAAGGCTGCGGATGGGGCGTAGGTCGACTCCGGGGGTTTTTGCGAATCTGAAAATACCTGTACAGCAATCGGATCGGCACCTTTTACTTCCGGAACGGGCTGGACAGCGACGAAATCATTGGCGGCGGCCTTGTTTCCCTCTAAAATGGGCTGGACAGTGGCCGTTTCGTCGTTTTCCTCCTCTGAAACTGCCTGCACAGCGAGCAGTGCGTCGTTGTCGGCATAATTTTCGTGGCTCTCTTCATCAGGAACTTGGACAGAAGTTTCATCGCCCCTTTCGGCAATGAGTTCTTGTATTTGTCGCGTCCATGACTCTCTATTATGTGAAAGATTTTGAAGCATATTTGATAGTGTTTGTCTAACCTCAGCACGTCATGCACGGTCGTTGGGGCGAGATCCATTGGACTTGCTGCGCGAGTGACGAGAGGGATCGCCAGATCATGAGGACGACCTATATGCCATGCTCTGATACCAAATGATGCAAATCGAAAATTGGCGCGACGTTGAAAATTAAATATTTGAACGGTGGTTTTCGGTGGTAGAGAAATGGAGGGGTTGAGAAAAGAAACTCGTCGGGAACACGAGGGACTAGGGAGGAGAACGTGAAGATCACGAGGGGAGAGAGAAGGAGAAGGGAGAGGAGAGATAAAAATCTCAAATTTTATAAATACTGAACTGTCTAAAACAATGGACCATCATCCCTTTATATAGGAGGGATGGGATTACAAAAATAGAAATCAAATTCAAATTGAAAACTAATTATCCTAATTTGACTCTAACCAATTAACCTACTAATTTCGAAAGTCAAATTTATAACTAATTATTTGAGATCACAGGTGATCTCGTTTATTTAATTAAAAATACAACTTAAATAAACGTAAATAAAATTAACGGATAACATTAAATAAATATGTGACCCTATATTTTGATTCCACGCTGCATCAAGGGAGGACCTGAATCGCCTGTGCGAGAAGGATACACATATGTGTTGGATGCTCGAAGGGCTCCTGGAGATCGCGCGAGATGGGGTGCCTCCTGGAGGGTCTGCTCCTTCGTGCGAGTGCGCCTGGAGGATCGGTGCGACTTGATGGATGATCGATATACATACGGTGGAGCTCGATTGGAGATGCGTCCCCCTGCATGAACAGAGATGGAAGTGAAGCCCTGGATTAGGGCTTCATGATTGAAGATGCCTCCTGCAGGGGATGTTGCTTCCTTTAGAATATATGATACAGAGCGGCGAGGAGAATGGAGGTGCTGCAACGTCGCCTTGCGGCGATCTGCTTGGAAGATGATGCGCGCCTTCTACGTCCTGGAGATCTTGATTAGGGTTTCATATGAGACCCTAGAACTTCTTGAACAGACTTGAACATATATTGAATATGAACTTCATGAAAAATAATCTTCAATAACAACATATTAAAACTCGAATCCCAGACAATTAAATAATCAATATAAATCCTCAAGAATCAACCCGCTCGGATACCATGTTAGAAAATAAACAAGCGGAAGCTAATCAAAGAAAAGATAAAGAAATTTAGGGATACCGGGATTTTTACATGGAACCCTACTCCCTAAGGAGCAGGATGAAACCACAGGAGAATGCTTCAGAGGGCTTATAGTTTATTGCTTTTCTCAATGGATACAATGGGTGTGGGGGTCTATATATAGCCCCCACTGAGTCTCCACATCTCCAAACTGGTAGATGTGGGACTAAACTGTTGGTGAGATAAGTGACACATATAAACAAATATTCCAACAGCTACCAATTTCCTTTTTTAACATGTAACAAGATATAATTTGCATCATGGCCTCGAATATCAATATTGGTGTTGTTTCACTCCAGAAAGGGGAACATCCGGGAATTTCGCTGATATATCATTGCCAGAAATGGTAGAATTGGTTTTAATTTTTTTACAAGATAAGGTTTATCTTTTTTACGAAAAAGAAGGCATGACATCGAGAAAATGCCTACGTAAAGGTTTTAAATAAGAGGTTTGACTTGTGCTGCATCATATATGTCATGCTGAAATACGCGCGCGCACACACACATATATGAGTATAATATGCATATATTGGATTATACGATGTCAAATTCAATTAGAATTGTCTATATATGCTCGGTTATACACACACACACAGGTGTAGTCTATCCTGGGATTTTAAAAGTCACCTCCATCCTAGAAGAACTATGTAAAACTTTTGTAAGTTATAAACTGTACATTTGTAAAAAGGGTAATCAGAATATTTTGCTAAAAAAACTACCATCTATATGTAACTAATGTTTTCATCTAATATACCAACAATTTTATAATTCTATCGTGATGTACATGAAATGTTAATATTTATTGTTAAATCTATGACATAATAAAATGTAAATATATGAGAAAAATATCTAAATTGAGGCTGGCTATCCTTACCCCAGGAAATATCCTACCTCATTCGAACTTTTCGAAGTTTCGCCTATATATATATATATGGGTAAAATGTGTATGCCCCCTAGGGGGAGCTAACTTAGCTCCCCCCGCCCCCTTTTCACAATTTTTTTATTTTTTTTTGAAATCTAAAACCGTGTAAATTCATTATTAAATCCATATATTATGTCATTCAAATTTCATGCGAAACAGAGACTCCTACGACCTCCATCCAAACGGGGTCGATTTAAAAAATCATGTTACCGTTAAAAAAATGACTATCTGGATGGAGGCCGTAGGAGTCTCTGTTTCACACGAAATTTTAATGACATAATATAGGGATATAGTGATGAATATTCATGGAAGAAATTTTCAAAAAAAATTAAAAACATGGGGAAAATGGGGCGGGGGTAGCTAAGTTAGCTACCCCCTGGGGGCAGCCCCATTTTACCCTATATATATATATCCGTCCAAATAGGAATCTCAGTGGTCGATCAGCGAGCCGAGGGGGCGAGGTATGTTATTTGAGTTGAGTTATACCCAAATTTATTCATTAATTTTACTATTATTTACGAATGGTTGTCGATAATTTGGCATTTACAAACTGTACATGTCATGCTTCTTATTAAAGAAAGAGGTCTCATCAAGAAAATTACACAAAAAACTATTAAAAAAACTATGCAACAAAGGCAAAACTAGGAAGAATGCTGACAACATTGGGCGAAGTCGTTGAAATTAAAGAAAATTTCACATTTCTGTGATATTTGGTGAAAATTTGCCGACATGTGGGAGAAATCATGGAAAATGGTACCGGGGGGCTTCCAATGTCGCCATCTAGCTGATATCGACCTATCAGCGTTGTACTGCTAATATGTCACAATACTTAGGCCATGCTTTGAATTATATAACTAATTGACATACGAAGCGGATGAAGTTTTCTACCTCATGAGAGATAATTATAATGCCATTCTTGACTTTTCTGTTCCTCATCAATTATGAATAAGGAAAATAATAATTATTTTCCCATTGGCACCACGAAGGCAACTTAACAAATTGCGGATTAAGACTATCTTCTTCTATTTCTCCTTGTTTCTTAGCTATCACCTTTCCTACAACTAAAAGATAGTCATCCTGAATCTCTTGATGTCACTTCCACTTATTATGCACCTCCTTTATTTATTTCTTATCTACAAGGTCTCTTTTTTCCCTCTCTGACTCGTAAAAAATCCTTTAAAACAAGGCCCATTTAGAATATTGCTAAGATGTGTCTTCAACCTAATTTTGTAGAACTAGGATTTTGATTGTAATTAAGATCCTACTTTCTAGACATTGCTGCACAGGTCTTGACTTACTTTACCGTCACTGCTCTCCCCCATTATGTTCTTTCCTCAGGGTTGAGGTGGTGTTAAGAATCTAAGATGAAATGGACTAAAAAACTGACCTCTCTGCAAATAGGACCTTTAACTAATCCCTGCCACCGGTGGCCTTACTGCCATTTTAATGATCTAATCTCTCACATGGTATTAAATGTTTGGTGATTTCTCGAGCTCAACTTTAGGGAAACTTCAGACTTTCAAACGTCATAATTGGTTTGCTAGTGAATCAGGGACCAACTCAGTGGTGGAGATTACCTCTGTTTGCGCAGTACAGGATATATAAGTATTTCGTTTTATCATTTTTTAATATAGTAGATGTTCAGAAAACATTTATTTTATTTGTGCATAATTGGGTCTATTAATCTTAAGATACCACCACAGATGATAATAATTCATTGTAATTATAAGATTATGTCAGAACAGAACATATCCACCATGGAGGTTGCCTGCTAAAAGAAAGTTCTTTCAATTCATGTCGACTTCTCTTCCTAAGCATGGCGACAGGACTCTCTTGTTTTGTTTAATGCAGTCTTTTTTGATATATATATATAGAGAGAGAAGATTCGTGATTTCAGGTCGACCTTTATCTTATATAACTAACTCCATCGTTTGATCGAAACAGGGTAACATTGTCCAGGAGGGTGCACGAGGTTTAAACCCTGGCACACTAGTTCTGATCGTGGTATTTGGTGTGGTGGCACTCTTCCTTGGTGGAAACTACGCCTTATACCTTTACGCACAGAAGACCCTTCCTCACAAAAAGAAGAAGCCTGTGTCCAAAAAGAAGCTGAAAAGGGAAAAGCTGAAGCAAGGAGTCCAACCACCAGGAGAGTAAGTACTAGTTCTGCTAGGGGAGAGTGTATGCGTCTGTTATCTCTTAAGTAACTGTAGGATTTTGACAAAAACCATAAATTAAGGATGGTGCCTAGACTCGAACAAATTCTGCCTAGACTTATTTAGTTAGTGGTAATCTTCTTGTACTCTGCGACAGTGAGTGGTTACAATTAATTGCCGGCTGCTCCTCATATCCAATCAATTTGATTTATGCATTGCTGTTGGATTTGATAGCAGGTTAGGCATTGTTCCAAAAATATAGTAATTTTGGTCTACTCTTTTTACAGCCATAATTCAAGAAACATATTTTCAGTCAATAATTTGCAACTGGTTAGTTCTTACGCAAAATGCATTCATTTCTAATCTGACTTCTTAGAGAGCGCCTTGTTTTAACTTTTTTTGGTCCTGTGCTCTTTTTATGGCATCTGATATAAAAGATTGGCCTCTGTCCTTTTAATTTGCAATGGATCAACGGAAATACAACATTTGTTCATTACTGTTAAACACCTCGTGCCATACCAATTCTCTAGGTCCTGTTTTTTGTCATTTAACTAATATAGTTTGGATCAGAATCTTAGATTGAGTAAAATTAGACTGGATATTGAATTTAACTAATATAATTTACCGATATCTTTTTTGTTTTGTTTGTCGGACCCACATTGAGCATTTATGGATATGGAGTTGACATGTAGAAGATTTAGAAGATGGACTTCTCTCTTCAAATCAGCTTCAATATGCCTTTTCCAAATTCCAATGCATTAGATAAGTAGAGTAACATATCACGATACTGGAGCTTGGAGTGCCGTCTGAATAATCTGTCGGGTTGTAGTTCAGGGAGACTTGGATAGGAAGTTTTTCCAGGTTATTCTGCCAAGTTTATACTGGGCAAATTTGGTTTTTACTTCTGCAATGGCCAACTCTGTGTCTCCCTAATCTAGCCAATCTCTTTTAACATGTTTCTCTTACTTTGTTTAGTTCCTAGCCTTATAGTCTTGTATTTGATTTTCATTCAAACCCTCACGTTTAGAATGATAAAGCCCATAACCAACCTTCCTCTAATGCATACTAGTGTGTATGCCTCTTGGAAGCATTTTGGGTAATGCAAATGTTTCTTCTCCATCCCTTGCACCTAGAATTTCCCTTTTCACTCAAGGATATCTAGGGTTTTTTACTTTGGATTATGATATCCTCTGTTCAGGTTCACACAGATAGAAAAGGTTCTGATAATCATGTATAGTCTACATATTACATGGGCAATAACAACGATAACAAGACCACCACCAACAATAATAATGATAGATTCGGTTAGGCTAGATCCTGGCATGAATGCCAGATAAAGATCGAACAACATCAAACCCTGATTAAGCCAATGATTGATGGATCTTCTTTACGATTGAATTGACATAGTTTGACATGTAGTGCAAATAGACTCTCTTATTGGTTTCCCCTTAGTTACAATCTTGTTAGAATTGTGAGAAAGTCGGAGAGCTTTGGAGAAAGACCTATGATATATTCAGAATTTAATTTCAAAGCTTAAATCAAACATCAAATGTGTGATCTGCTTCATTTGCAAGCCCAAAGCATAGAAAGTGATTTGTGGTTAATAGGTCTGCTCGAGATATACATCTATGTTGTCTATGCTGACTATGAATTATTGTAATTTTGGGAGCATCATCATCTTCCTCCTTTGACGGTGAGATAACTTGTCATAAAATTTGTAGAGAGCAATATGGAAGAGGGAGGTATATGATAAGGTCCTTCCATCGGAACTAGTCTAGCCATCAACTAGGTGAGAAGGTCTACTGCCTCAAAATAGGTACATAAAACACATGATCTCCATGGAGGAAGAAGATGAGCAACAGACATGGAGACGGGAGGAGTGCTCCACCTGCTATCTTACACAGATTATCTTCCTCTCTTTTTGTATGGAGAGGAAGATGTGAAGAGGGGGAGAGTATTAATGGATAAGAAAGGTTTTCTCGATTGGCCTTCTCTTGTGTTACAATGAAGGATGCATGTTGAGTGGGCTTTTCTCCCTTATCATGATAGATAAACCATCAACTTTTTTAGGGTAGCATGCCTAGAGGTAATTATAAAACTAGAACTTTTACTATACAAGTGAATTGTACATTTATGCCTCCTATGTTTAGCCCTCTCCCAAATTCCTCCCTCTCTTTCCTAAACCTGTTTGTCCTCTCCTTTCCATTATTGGCCCCTACATTCCCTTTGCATCAATGCCTTACATTGCTCATGTTGCCCCTCCTTGATTGGTTTTCTTCGCCAGCTTAGTACTCACTTCTTCTTCCTTAGGTAAATACTTACTAGTACATATTTTTTGTCTAATTGAAACAAACTTTGATCTTGTGGCAACCTATCGCATTGCCACTCTTAGATTTTATGCCTTGTTTGCATGTACATAAAACACATGATCTCCATGGAGGAAGAAGATTAGCAATGGATAGAGAGATGGGAGGGGTGCTCCACCTGCTTTATTGCGCAGATTACCCTCCTCTCTTTTTGTATGGAGAGGAAGATGTGAAGAGGGGGAGTATTAAGGTATAAGAAAAGTTTTCTGTATTGGCCTTCTCTTGTGTTACAATGAAGGAGGCATGTCGAGGGGCTTTTCTCCCTTATCATGATAGATAAACCATCAACCTTTTCTAGGGTTGCATGCCTAGAGGTAATTATAAAACTAGATTTTTTACTATAAAAGTGAATTGTCCATTTATGCCTCCTATGTTTAGTCCTCTCCCAAATTCCTCCCTCTCTTTCCTAAACATGTTTGTCCTCTCCTTTCCATTATTGGCCCCTCCATTCCCTTTGCATTAATGTCTTACATTGCTCATGTTGCCCCTCCTTGGTTGGTTTCCTTCGCCAGCTTACTGCCCGCTTCTTCTTCCTTAGGTAAATACTCAGTAGTACATATTGTATGTCTAATTGAAACAAACTTTGATCTTGCGGCGACCTATCACATTACCACTCTTAGATTTCATGCCTTGTTTGCATGTACATAAAACACATGATCTCCATGGAGGAAGAATGTAAGCAATGGACAGAGAGATGGGACGGATGCTCCACCTGCTTTCTTACATAGATTACCCTCCTTAACCTACCTTGTGACTCGTAGGCAGCTCCTTGCAGTGATAGACCCATGTTCAAGGCAATTGTGTAACGTTCCTCCCCTTATCAATTATCACACAATCTGTTAATATTTTGTTGTCTTCGAATTCGATGCTCCTCGACAAATCCACTTCCCACTAGTTCACTATGTGGATTTCACCTTTCACATGCGTGTTGTTTCATAGTTGTGCATTGTACATTTCCCAAGATTACATGGTGAGGCCGCTCCTTGTATGACATCTCTTGAAAAAAGTATCTATATGACTTTTGAAAATACTGACATGACATCTAATATTACGTCTAATGGAGTCGAAATGTTTGAGATATATTAAACATGTCTTAGTGGAGGTTGAGTAATTGGTAGTTAATGTGACTTATTCTGTTATGGACAATTCTATAGTTAACTTTCAATAAATAGAAGCTTGAAGGTTTGAAAGAACTTGGCTAGTTTGAGGTCATGGAAATTCTCAGTTTAGTTGGTCTTTTCCCTCGTTCAAGTGTTTGGCTCGACATATGTTGTAATTTAGACATATATGGTACGGATAATTTAGCAGTTTTGCTATGTCTTCAAATGACAATTTATTAAAAATCCATAAATTATATGAATATGATGTTTTGTATTGAATTGGATTTGATAAAACTTCGATAGATTTGATGGTATTGAAAGACATGCCGCTTACACTAGAGAGGTTGAGAGGTGTTTGGAAAAAGGGATCCGATCATTCAATCGATATATAATCTATTCCCCTCCTCATGGGAGGTTTATGTAGGCATGCTAACCACCTCAAAATTCCCGTACTCCACGTCCGAGAAACATGTTCTTTAAGATCCAAAGGTCCTTGATGCATTGCGCAACCGTCGAGGAGGGGTTGCTTGACCACGAGGTTTCATATGATAGATTCATATTGACATGTTTAACTTCTACTTGAATGAAGTGGTTAAGATATCTATACTCACCATTCATAGAGTGTAAGTAAAACGTAAAGATGTATTTTGTTCATGAAAGCATCGTGCTTGACTCATGTATTCCTGTCCCATGAATTCAACATGTTAAATATATGTGCATGATGTTATTCCCTTGGTTAGAAAATCATCTAACATGCCAATTTTAGGAATGTAGGTTATTGTAATGTCTTATTTTGCCACTTTATTTTGTATATAGTGATATTGGACCTCAATATGCTTTCGTTTAGAGCCATTAGTCTGATTATTAATCAGATTTCTTATAGCTTGATTATCACAATATATTTCAATTGTTCCTTTGACCAATTCAATGCCTAAGTTCTCTAGAAAACGTTTAATTCAAATAATACAAATGGTGGATATGTTGCATGCAATATGTTATACATCATGCATATCTTTGGATACACATCATTGTTTCTCAATGTTGTAAAAGTAAACCAACTAGTTCGACTAGACGGTCTGACTAGTTGAGTCGGTGGGGTAGCTGATCGAGTATTGACTAAGCAGTCAATAGTCGATCAGTCGACTACTTGATTCAATGAGTCAGGAGATTAGGCTGGCTACTTGATCGATTTTTGCTTGAAGATACCATTTTATATTTTTCGCTTTTATTAAAAAGCAAACTTATTCTAATATACACAATATTTTGTTTAAATTCAGCTACTTCTTTTATTTCGTAATGATAAAATAGAAAACATATAGATAGATGTAAATATATGAGTATATATGTTTAAAAAACTATTTATATATTTAAATTAATGGGAAAAAAACAAAACTGACTAAAGCTTGACTAAATCCAATTATTTGCCTGAGTGTCGATTAATCCTTAGTGGCTTGACTGATGGAGTATCGGCTATCGATTTCTACCACCTTGTCCTTTCTTTGTATCCAAGAAACTGTTGTACTATCAAACACGAAGAGGTAATCTGATGTTAGATTTTTTATATCCATATCGCTTCTGAAATTCACATCGGAATATCTTACTACTTCAAACCATTCAACTTGATACACTGATGTTAGAAGTACAATTCCGTTTAGATATCTTAAAATCTTCTTTACGACTTTCAATGTGTTGAGTTCGGATTACTTTGCTATGTATTAGATAGGCTTACTAGATAAGCATAGTCAGATTGAGTGCTCTTATTGCATACATCAGATATACATAAGAATTCTCACCACTTGTGCATATGAAACATCTAGAAATTTATCTCTTTTTTAAAACATTGACTTTATTGAATCTCTTTCAACTTATAAGTGATGTGGGGGGTAAGCTAGTATGTATTTCGAATATTTTCAGCATAGTATGTAAATATATTTATCTTTTAAGACTCAATGTCCTTATATCTTGGTCTCATGTTACTTGAATTCCTATAACATTAGAATGCTTCGTCCATATCCTTCATCTAAAATTTATTGTTTACTTTCTCTTTTATCCCGTTGAGCATCTCATGCTATTACCAACAAGTAGAATGTCGTCCACATGTAATAACAGAAGCACAAATTTGCTATTATTGTTGACAATACGCAACTATGTATTTTATTTGCAACAAAATCAAACTAGATAATTTTCTCATGGAAATTCAGAAACCATTACGGTGAAGATTAGAAAACCCTATCACAACTTTCTTATTTTGAAAACATTCTCATAACCTTCTACCTGAAAATCATCTTAATGATGGGCCTATTAATGAAGTATTGCGGAAGGTGGGTGAGGTTGAGAAGGTGCTTATGTCAGGGCTGCGCCTAGGCTAAGGTTGGGATGTTGTCGTGCTGATGAATGATCCTCAGAGGTCAGTGCCAATAGAGGTGGTCTTTCTTGTGGGGCGGGTGAACTTCATCCTCCTCCTGATAGTTGTGGAGGAGTGCCGGGAAGCATCGCCTTTAGAGTCCGAGTTGCTGGAATACTCCATGATGCAACCCTTGGATCGAAGACCCGATGATGGTGACTCCTATGGCCGTTACGACCACGCAACAATAGATCGTGCAAGATTCTCAGGTTGATTGGTTGTTTCAGATCCATGATTTTCGACCGAGCATTGTTGGATCTTTCGAAGGGTTTCCTTTTTTGGAGAGAAAGGCACCTCTCTCTTCGAGGAGGCGAGATATTTTGAAAGATGAAGGGCCAGTTGTCGCCAATGTTGGTGGATAGGACCTAAACCGATTTCAGTTAATGAGTTTCGAATGGGGAGCTCCGTTGGAACCTGTTGTTCAAATCTTCTTCCGAATCGAATTAAGACACGAGAAATGGATCTTTCTTTAGATCTATGCAACACCTTTCCTTTGTTCTCGTCTTCAAACTCGGGTGGAGGACCTCTGAAGGACTCGATTCTCCTAGAACCAGATAGAGTGCCATCGAGGCTAGGAGGAGGAGTCGATGGCCTTGTGAGCTCAGAGATGGAGTCCTCGGAGTTGGGGGAGATGACAATGCTCTTGCGATCTCGGGTGGAGGCCATTTGAAGGATCTGACTCCTTTGGATTTGGATATGGAGCCCTCAAAGTTGGAGGGAGGCGAAGGTGCGCTACCTCTTTCGTTAAAAGGGAAGGTGGCTCTCGTCGAATGGCAAGTAGTGCTTTGGCTGAACTTGGAGCTCTGTAGTTCAATAGACTAAAACTCACGTTCATAAGGAAACTTTCCTGGCTTTGGTTGTGGGTAAAGGGAGCAATTGGGGGGTTGGCAGGGAGTGTGTGGTAGAGCTACTTGGGATTGTAACCTTGGCTCGAAGTTGGAAAATGTAGTGTCGCATTTTGACATTGGAGAGAGTTCGAAGAGAGAGGAGGTTGGTGCTAGGTGATGGAAGTCGTAGAACGAGGGGAGATTCGATTTTTCCTTCTCTCGTAAGAGGTGGAAGCCTGAGGCATATGTGTGGTTGGAGTAGGAGTTGGAAGACAAAGCCGTGGAGAAGTGGGGCCTTGGTGCGAGCGGAGTCATCTCGTCTACAAATCCAGAGGTGGGGAAAGAACTTGAGGGCGATGGGCTAACTGCTGGTGTTCTAAACTCTATGGTCGACATTCACGCGCGAGTTGTAGAGTGTTTAGGGGTATTTGTACATGCCGACAACCCTTCGAGTGGATCTTAATGAAGATTGTCTCTTGGAACTTGAGGGGGTTGGGTGATAGGGAAAGTGAAGGGCGATTGGAGGCTGTTATGTTCTTGGCGTGCAAATGTGGTGTTCTTGCAAGAGTCTAAGATTGCGAGATGGGACTCTTTGACTTGGAGATTGCTAGGTTGTCATAGACTTTCGAAGTTCGGGGCAATTCCGACAGTCGAGAGTTCTAGTGGCGTGGTTCTAGCATGGGGTGCAGATTTGTTCTTACCTGTAGAAGAAAGATTGGGGCTCTGATATGTTTCTGTATTGTTGAAGTGCAAGTTCGGGGCTAGCAGATTTTTGCTTACTTCAGTGTATGGTGTTTTTGGAGGGGGCGCAACCTCTCCTTGTGGGAGGAGATGAACGCTGCTAGAAGGGACTTTCCAAGCATCCCTTGGATTGTTGGTGGTGACTTCAGTGTGGCGTTACTTGCTTCGAATCGCCCATGTAATCATGGGGGGTGGGACCCAGGCTCGTCTGATTTCATGGACTATGTTGGGGAGTTATCTCTGGAGGTACTTGATGTCACGAATGGGAGATACACTTGGTGTAATACCTCATCGAGATCCCGTTTGGATCGTTTCCTGGCTTCTGTAGAGATGATTGAGATGTTCCCGTTACCTGCAGTGGGAGTTCTTCCCAAATCAAGATCAGACCATGCATCAGTCTGTTGGGAGTTGTGCAAGGGGATGATTTCGAGGTCAATGATCAGGTTCAAAAGAGCATGGCTGTTGGATGATGGATTCAGAGATTGTAGTGAATTGTTGGAGTTCATTACAGGTAGGGCTCATCAACACAAAGGTTGACACAAAAGATCATGAAGTTGCGAGACATGTTGATGAAACATAAAAAAGAAATGAGTCAGTAGAAGTGAGAGACACGACAAAGCTGTCAAGGAGATTGATAAATCGGATGAGATCGAAGATCGTTGTAACCTTAGCAGTAAGGAGATGCAAACAAGAGGAGAGCAACATCAGGTAGTTGTTGAAGACGACAAGTGGAGGGATGTGGAGTGGCGTCAAAGATCTAGACTGAAATGGGTGAAGGAGGGGGATGCAAACATACGGTTCTTTCACGCTGTGACAAGTGGAAGGAGGAGAAACCCAATACATGACTTGTAGGTAGAAGAAGAGAGTCTCGGGAGATGGGGCGATTAGGGCAGCAATCATGGAACATTTTCAGAGGTTCAACAGGAGACTATTGTCCTCCGATGCCAGATGGACTAGAAGGTGGGCCACCTTGGGATTGAGTCAGCAGGCGGCTCTTGTTTCTGAGTTCACTAGAGAGGAGGTACGCAGGGCGGTCTTTGACCTCAATGCAGATGGTTGCCCTAGCAGATGGCCTTCCAGTCTTCTTTTATAATGAATTCTATGAGGTGGAGGGGGATACCATTATGGGACTGTTGCTGGAACTTAGAGATGAGAATAGGGGACTGGAGAAGATACAAATCCATGTTCTTCTTACTCCCGAAGATGGAAAGTGCTGAGTGAGTCAAAAAATTCAGACCCATTGCATTGTCTAATGTTATTTACCTCATTGTGACCAAGGTGTTGGCCAACGGGCTCAGAAAAGTGCTAGATGATCTCGTTTTGCCAGCTCAGGCAGCTTTTATTTCAGAGCATCAACTACTGGAGGGAGTGGTTATGGCGTGAAAGATGGTCTCGGATTGGAAGAGAAGAGGGACTGTTGGTTTCCTCTGGAATGTCAATTTTTCGAATGCCTATGACAACATGAACTGGAAGTTTATTTGGGCATATTTGGTCAGGAGGGGGTTTCTGAACATCTGGATAGATTGGATGAAGATGTGCATTACCACTTCCTCACTTTCAGTACTTGTGAATGGGATGCATTAATGGGTTTCTTTCAGCCGGAGAGGGGTGTGAGGCAGGGATGTTCATTGGTCCCATTGTTATTTGTTCCGGCGACGAACGCTTCGGCGGTCATGTCTGGGTTGACAGAGGAAGGAGGGTTCTCCAGGAGCTACTCCAGGGAGGATTTTTCAGTACGTGGATGATATCGTTTCTTCATTGGGGAGGGGGGTGACGGAGTGCAGTCAGTCAGGGGATGCTCGACATCTTTGGTGACATGTCATGGTTGAAGGTTAATGGTGCAAAATCAGCTTTTGTGCCTTTTAACCTTTCTCCTGAGGACACAATGGCTTGTGTGGAGATCTTGGCAACAACACAGAAGAGTTTGCTATATATTATCTTGGTCTACCATTGATGAACGAGACACTTAGATTGATTGTGCCTTTCAACCTTTCTTCTGAGGAGATCTTGACAACAACACAAAAGAGTTTGCTATTTGTTATTTTGTCATACCATTGCTGAGCGGGAGGCTTAAACAGATTGATTGGATGCTGGTTGTGGAGAAGTTGGAGAAGAAGTTAGCAGGTTGGAAAGCTTCGTATCTTGCGAGAGGTGGGAGATTGGTTTTGGTGAAGGATGTTCTTTCATCTATTCCTATTTTGTCATGCCAACCAAAGTTTTACCTTGGTGTTCGTAAGAGGCTGGAGACGCTAATGTGGCGTTGGTGGGGTGGTTGGTGGTGACTAAGCCGATCAAGGAGGGCGGCCTTGGGGTGTTGTAGATTAGAGATATGAACAAGGCGTTGCGAGATAGGTGATGAGGATTTGGGAGCTGGAAGTGATATGCTTTCTAGATTGTTTTGATCTATTTATGGTGTGTCTCTAGGACTTTGTGCCCCATTCGATGTCGTGTTATCGCCAACTACTTGCTGGATGGGGGTTTGTTTAGTCTTGTCGGACTTGATTGACTCTTTGTGTCTGCTGCCGGGGGACGGTTGTGGTTTTTGATTGTGGATGGATGACTGGTCCGAGGAGGGAGCTTTGTATGACTTGTACCCAAGACTTTCTCTTTAGCAATAGATAAGGAGTCATGTGTTGCAGATGTGTGGTCAGATGGTTCTTGAACTCATAGGTTTGTGGCTGGAGTTCTCGAACCAGAGGGTTGAGGATTTTATTTATCTATCTGATAGATGGCCAGACTTAAGGTGCCCTCGGAAGAGAGAGATCCATGGTGCCAGAGAGATGGGATGTTCACAGTCAGGAAGGCTGGTGCTAGAGAGATGGGATGTTCACAGTCAGGAAGGCTTACCATGTGCTATATGCTTAGCTTCCTGCAGTAGACTCGGAGACCTCTCGGGTGTTAGGATCTGGAGCTGGAAAATTCCGTTTAGAGTGAGGTGCTCTTGTGGCTTTTAAGAAGAGAGCGGGTCTTGACAACTGCAAGGCGAGCTAGGCTATTTTTGAGAGCGGGGGAGGCATGCAGTTGATGTGGAGAGTCGACATAAGATATTGACCAACTTTTTTTTAAATTCCTGGTTCAGTGGACTCATGGCAAAATGTGAACATTCCAAGCATTTAATGGAATGATAGGGTTTCTTTTTGGCTTTGTTGAGTAGAAATTGGTCTGGGTCAAAAGAAGGGAAAATAAAGCTTTGTGCACTTTTTTGGGTGTTGTGGGTAGCCAGAAATGCTAATGTTTTTTTAAATGTCAGATTTTATTTCGAAAATGTCATTTGGACATATGCCAACACCCCTTTTTGAAACCCTGCAGATGTAATTATCTCTTTTTATTTATTTATAATATATTTTTTTGGATGAAACACTAAAGGAGAAAAAATCCCACCGTTTTCCTAAAAAAATCACTTAATGAACATATACATTTCCTTTAGTTCCCTGTTAAAGAAGGAAATTGTCATATCCATTTGAAATGATTCCAGATTATAAATACAACTATTACTAAGATTACTCTTATCAATGCAAGCTTAGATATCAAAGAGTATGTTTCTTAAAGGGCTATTTCAACTTTCGAACATGACAATTAATCTTTCTTTGTATTTGTTGAGATATTTCTACATTCCTATGTACCTTTTCAGTTATTTTATTTCTTTATGTCTATCTTATGTAATTTACCCATAGGTCTCTCATCTATATAAGATAGCCTAGGGTTTCAAGAATAAACAACTCTCTTATTTTTCTCCAACAATATTTATCAACAATATCATCCACCTAATGTCTCGATTATCCACCTATGGATTGCCTAACTTTTTTAGCAAACTTTAATTGATATTTAAATTTTGTTTTTACTTTTGCCTTGTGTTTCTTGAATGTTTCAAAGACTTTTGCTTTTCTTCATAGGAAATATGTATATGAGAATTTCAAGTAATTGTTAATGACATTATAAAATATAATTTTCTTGTATGTGTCTTGATTAGTAGGCGGTTCACACGCACACTACATGCTCACGCACTCCCAGCCATGCACGTGCACACACATACTTATGGACTTATAATCTCTTGATTGTCCTCCTAAGAAAGTTTTTTTCATCATTTTATTGATAAAAAACAATGTTTACAGGGTAATGTTCTTGCACATGTATAGTGTGCCACTGCCACATACATGTAAAAAACAAGAGCGTTGACGCTCTTGTTCGATCTGGAATGATATTTGTCCGTATAGTGTGCCACATCTCGTACATCCTATCATAAATCTCGATGATGCTTATCAGATTCAACTTTGTATGAATTAATATGGAACTCCTAGATTTTTCTCTCATTGTTTGTGTGATCTTACTTCCTCTACAAATGGATTTTCAGATATGTAGTCATGTTTATCTATAAAGGAATGAATACTACTAGTGTAACATGTGAAGATAAATTTTCTAACTCCATAATCCTTATATGTATCTATTAAGACTTTCAATTTTCCCTAGCCCCATAAATCGTAATTGGCACTATTAAGATATTCATTTTTTTGCAACTCTTGCCGTAGACTTGCGTGCCATTTTGGATATATTGAAACAAATGCAAATCAAGTATAAGTCCATACAATTAGGCACTAATAAACAAAGATTCATACATGATAATAGTCACACAAATAATTAATGATATTGAAAAAACAAGTATAACAACGATTGAATGTGCCATCAGTAAAAAATAATCAAAAAAGTAAAATATTTTAAGTTAAAAAGCGTAAATCTTCTAATAGGAAAAACAAAAACCCCATTAAAAGAAACCTTTTCCTTTACGGTATTTTCTTATTAAGGAGTTTATTCGGAGCCAACTTTTCCTTGGCGGAATTTTATTTTCTTATTGAAGAGTTTGTTTAGAGGCAAAAGATGAAAGTGTCTAAAACTAATACTGAAGTCCAATTAAAATTAGTCTCCAATATTTCTCGGTTTAAGGCTCTGGTTAGTTTGTGAAAAAACTATTATATTCTAAAAGCTTCCAGCAAAGGCAGCACTTTGGCCCTTGGAATATTCTGCTGCTTTTATTATAGAGCTTCAAATTGTTAGCAAAAAAAGGGCTTGGTTGTAAGAGGGAGCTCCCAGCCTAGGCACAGTGGCTTCAGAAGATTGTTGCTCTTTTATTGGAGGTTAGTCTCCATAAGTTAGGGTAAGCATTCCTCAAGGGCATGGATTAATTTGTTGAACGATTCAAGCAGCTGACCTCATGGTCCATTAGTTGTCTGCGTTGGCGGTTGTGCGGTACCACATCTCAATGGGCGTGGATGGCAAGGGCAGACTGAGGGAGGGATGGTGCACATCTTATAATAAACATCTTCCTGGAGGAGAAAATACTCGCGTCGAATAAGTTATCTCGCTTTTGGGAGCCCGCTCTGCATCGATACTACTTTCTCTTGATTTAAAGCACAATCTCTTCTTTATGTGGTATTAGAGCCATGATCTACACTACGCTGACACGTCCGTTGCTGGACTTGCGACCTCTTGATCTTCATCAAAATTGACATCCATCAAGTGCATTAATTCAATGCATCAATCCCTTACAGTATGAAGACTTAGGGGATCTGTTTTTTAATCTCATGAGAGGTACTCATGAATAATAATCATCGTATAATTTGGCTTCCAGCATTATACTACACAGATAGTGAGAGGATACACGTTTTACCAGCTAAAGAGATATTGAATGATTCGAGCAGTTGAACTTGTGATCAAAACCATCATCGACAGTTGCACAAAGCCGCATCTTAAGTGGTATGGATGGGAAGGGCGGACTGATCAAAGGGTGATGCATGCTCTGTACACTCGTCGATCAAATACCTCGTGTTTGGGAGCCCTCCCCCAACCCATACTTCTCCTTTGTCGATTCGAAACGCAATATCTTCTTCATAATTTCTTTGATAAAAAGATCACGCTATTTGATTCATCTAAAGTAAAAACATCCGGAGATGCTACAAAGGATAGTGAGAAATATGTTCATCATTTAGACCATCATTCCAAAGATAAGTAATCATTTTAGGCAACTTTGGAACACACCTCAAGAAAGCCTTTTTGGTCTACATTGAGTGATATCCAGAAAATAGAGTCGTGCGGAGATAGTGCTAAATTTATGGGAAGAGATTCATTTGTAAAGTATCAGAGATTGATAACAAAGAGAGAAAGAAGTGAATGATATTGAGCATGTTTTTTAGAGCACATCTTTATTAGAGCTCTCAAGATAAATAGTAGGACATTTAAAACTCAAAAAGCATGAGAGTGTGGGAGATTACTATTTAACAGTTTGGGTTTAAGCATTTTGGGTGATGATGAATGGGTGTAGTTGGGTTGCCAAGGCCGGTTTTGTAGATAACAGCTCGGTTCTAGTTCAGGACAGGACGTTAACATCCACCGATCAAGAATCTTGTAAATCCAATCCATACGTTCTGCTTATTCACTTGGCATGCTTTTCCAAAATCTTAATTTTGTAATCCTACATTGAACCACGATCATTTTTCTTGTAAATCCTTTTTTAACTAAATGCTTACTGTTTTTTACTTTCACATGCGTACATACGTTCATGTTTTATTTCGTTGTTTTTTTTGAAATCAATCTTAATTATAGTCGTCAAAGTAAACGCATAAAATACACCGTGCTATGACCCTAAACAACATTAAAGTCCAAAAAAGTTGCAAAAACATATGAAAGTTTTTAAATGAATTGGATGGACGGTAAAAATAACCGTTATAGCAGTATAGTAGATTATTATCTCGGAAATCTATAACCTATAACCCGCTATTGCTAGGTATTTTCAAGTTTCTTCCTCAGGTGGACATGAGACGCTCCCTGCCCCTGTTCTCCTGCACATTCCCGCTCTCCCCTTTACTCTCTTGTGCTTTCTCCTTATAAGTGCACCTCTCTCTCTCCCCCACCATCTTTCCATTGGGCATGCTCTCGTTCTTTTTCACACACACTCTCTCTCACCCATGTAACTATACTAGATATATCACCTATTCACAATATGATTTTTTAAAATAAAATTTTATTCATATCATTTTAACTTACGTCATATAATCAATTAATTGTTTAGAATACAATCTTGAAATTTATATAGATCATCAAAAAAATTCTTTTATTATATATGTGTTAAGTTTGTATATAAAAAATCTAATTATGCAAATCCTATCTTAATATTGCTGATTGTTAATGTATAAATATGTTTTTTACATTATTCATTTTTTATCTACAAATAGATATGTATTTTTCAATTATAAAAAGAGAGAATAAAAAGAGTGTATATACGTCAGTTTTCAAAATATATTTTATGATTGCAATACATATTTTAAAATCTTATCTTAAAAATTGAATCCAATAGCATTACTTTGATTAGATATACACATTTTTTTGTGCAAATTTAATGTTTATGGACAAGTAGCTACCTAATAATTATGAACTAAAAGATACGTGGTCCAAAATTCATTCTCATTAGATGCATACATATACCTATAATATATATATATATATTTATTTATTACGTAAGAAATTATGTTAGATATTGATTTTTTAAGCATTAACTTGATCAAATATTACAGTTTTAATGCTATGGACTTTTAATTCTATGATAATTATGAAATAAAATATGCATGATCCATAAATCATTCTCATCACATACATACATATACCTATAATATATAAATAAAATAAAAATTACTTTTTTTGGAGTCTTTATTATCTATGGAATATATCAAAAGTAATATGGTGATTGTTGTTAAGACTGTTGGACATGCGAGCCCACGACGAGCCATTATGCAATAAATATTATTGCAATTCACTCCTTAATCTGAAATGAAGAATAACTAATTTACATAATAGGTCCCTTAGTACAATTAGGGTTATGTACCATGGCTATCTTAATGATCATATAGCTGTTGATTCAATTATTGAATCATAAAGGCTGGTGCTTGGATGAATATCTAAAGAGTTAGATTGATGACTCATCAAGCACCATTAAATGATTGTTAAGATGTGATCTCCAGCCTAAGTAGGAGATGACAATCATTATCTCTAAAGGATGATATCTGACCGACCTTTTGATGCAGGTCCTCTGCATAGGAATAGAGATTCGGAGGTGTTAGATTAGTTAGGTGAAAGAGTTGACTTAACGAGATCGAGATAATCAAAGACCTATGTCGTATGCTGTCACGGTATAGGCATGCATCCTCTGACCAGAGACAGATGTGTTACTATATGTCTGAGTATGTACATTTGGCAGACCAATAGGTTGATGACCTAATCAAGGTCTATACATCGGCACGTTGGTGTGCATATAAGGGCATATGAGTAATACTATCTCTCAAAGGGATCATACAGGTTCATTTACTGAACCGGAAGACATGAGCTCACTCATGAGATATTGGGAAGAATCAAATTCCGTGCACGGTCGTCTCGCTTTGGAAGCTTGACTGAATTTGTAGATTTGATATATACTTTTGGAAAGTATATGATCAACACCTGGGTATGATATATGCATTTGGAAAGTATATGATCGATACCGACTCCCAATTATCAAATGAGAAACTTAATGATAAAACCCTGAAGGAGACAGTCTAAAAGAGATCTAAAACTTCGGGTTTAATCTAGATCTTCCAGTATGCATGATGTACATGTATTAGGAATATCTGAGGGGTGATGTGATCATAAACGATTGTATAACCATGACGCTTCCATTCTTAGGGAGTGATGAAACGGATCTGAATTTTAGTGATTCCTCTCAGTAGAGAAGTGATCTAATCTTGGTCCAATTATTGGACATCGATCTGAATGTGATTCAGATACAATGAGAAGATTAGATTTGCAGTCTTGATTTAATCAAGCATCTATGAGAGGTCCGTAAGATCTGGATTTGGGATGTGATCTCAATATCCAAGTCACTATACGTGGAACAATACAATCGCCATGTCCTTATCTTCAAGTATCCGCAGAGAAAGCGCATTATCCTTGAAAGAGTTCATGGATAATTTCATTGTTGATATATGTATCCAAGCATCGAGAAAATTGATAATTAAATGTGATTTAATTATCATGGATAATATGAATTTGATTCATATTATAAGGAGAGTTATCTAAAATAATTAAATGTGATTTAGTTATCAAAGATATGAATAATGTGAATGTGATTCATATTATTTTGGCACATGAGAATAGAGATCCAAGATGATTAAATACGATTTAATTATCATGGGTATGAATAATGTGGATATCACTATCCATATTAATCATATATATTATAAATATAATTTATAATATGTTAGAGAGAGCATATTGTGATTTATATTTGTTAATTAATTATTGATGTGAATTAGATTCACATTGGATGATTAATTAAAATATAATTTACATTTTATTTCGGGATGTGAATTTGATTCACATTTTCCAATGGCATGATTGCAATATTTCACAAGTTAATTATGGATTGTTTTTGTGAAATAATTTACAACAATTGTTGTTGTAAATCCTGGAGATATCATGAGATAATGATATCTCATGAGATAATGAGATCTCATGAGAAGTTGGTAGCCGTCCCCCCTTTTAGGGGATATGGTTTATCTCCTCATTATCTCCAAGGATAATTAATTGATTTGATTTGAATTTAAATATATTAATTTAAATTAAATCATTTGTTATTGTGTTTTTTACAACAACATCTCAGCCATTGATAGAAACATAAATCAATCTCAACCATTGATTATGTATTTTTCCATGGATTGGGATCCATGGACTCCCAAAACCCTATATAAGAAGAGGCACCCCTTTCTCTTCTACACAAGATATACAATTATGAATGCTTTCTCTCTCTCTTTCTCCACACACCAAGCCTCTCTCTCTCTCTCTCTCATAGTGGTCGTCCACCATGGATCTATTGTGAGAGTCGTCATCGATGCAGCATCGTCGTTATGTTGCCGGATCATCTATTCGTGGATCTCCATCTCCTTCGGTGTGTCTCGCTCGTGAAGAAGATGTTGGATCTCATGTGACGAGATCACGAGATCTGTCGCTCGGATCATCAACATGGATTGCGAGGAGCACGCGTCTCATCAATGCGCTCGCAAGCATCTCCTCTGTTGGATCGGACTTGAGACAGGAAGTCTCTTCGTTTAGAGACTCGATCGCGACCACGCTTCAAGAGGTAAACCTTATACCTAATCGTTGTTTAGATGAAACGATCTGAGAAACGTTCTTGGATCATTGATGAATCTCGTATTCATCATGCTAAAAATTGGTCATTTAGGCTCTATTCCCCAACATTCACATGCATTTAATCATTAACAGAACATCACTAGCTTCATACATGTGTAAATAATATTTGCATTTCATCATGCATAATTGCATTAAAAAGCCTAAGTGTAAATTAGCCCAAAAAGCCGCTAACTTCTCACATTTGTAATTAATTCATCCTAACTCCGATTGACACAAACCACCTCCAATATGTAGATATTACTAACAAGAATAAATAAAAAATACAAAAAATTACTAACCCCAATAAGTGTCAAATGATACCAAAGTCTAATTTCACATCTGACAGACTAAAATGAGCATATTTCCCATATACAGTGTCCGATTTTGGTCTACTCACTTTTAAAGTACTCCATTTTCAAATACCTTCAAAACAAGACCATTTCGTAAAATTCGGAGCTCATATGTGAAAGTTGGGTTTTGGGCCCCTTTTGCGCATTTTGACTTTATGTTATTTTTGATCTAAGTTTTTATATACATAATTAACCCTTTTAATTTTACTTCTTCTTCATTTGTGTTCTTTGATGAAAGTTTTATTAAGCGACAAAAAAATCCAAATCTAGATTAAAACTGAAATCAAAGAAACTGACTGAGTCCAAGTGTCCGTTGTCGGTCCGTACAAAAATTGTGTATTTCTCACATCTAATTTATTTTCCTACTTTATTATTTATTAAAAATCCAAAAAAATAGGTTACTGTGTAATTTATTTTCTTGTATTTTATCGCTTTTTTCAATAATTTTTATCCTCTCTAAACCACCAAAAAAATTACAAAACCCAAAAAAAAACCGGTTTTCTATATACACATGAAGAACTAGCAAAAAGTCCACTTTACACAGATGACCTCTTTTGCTCACGGGTCCTTCATGAAAGTTGTAGCTCTCGTCACGAACAACTTTCGTGAAGGAATTTTTTATATACGAGGTCTTCTCTTATTTCTTTTCCCCTCTTGAATTTCGAAAATTTTTTGGGTACTACGTGGCAGCCCTAGGCGTGCCATATGGCACCCCGTTTCACTGTTTTCTATCTCCAGCCCCCAGGTCACGTGCCTAGCACGTGACCTGTGCCTCTTCCTCCTCTAGCTGTTCTCATCTTCCCCCGCCCCTAAGCGTTGCGACCCCTCCGCCCGCTCCTCTACGTAACGGCCACTGTTTCATCACCTTCTTCTCCGGCCGTTACGTGGCTACCTCCTCCGTTGCAGCTGTTACTCGACTCCCTCCTATAAAGCTTCTCCCCTCGCAAGCCATCATCCCCATCCGTCATTTTCCTCCTTGAGAGCTGGTGACAACAGCTCCCTCTGACCGACGTGATCCAAGGAGTTATTCCTCCTTGTCGCTGCTTGCCACGAGCAGCCAAGCTACGCCGTGCTCCGCCCACGGTGAGGCGACAATCGGAGACGTTGCACCTCCATTTCAGACGTATACCATCCCATACGACCATCTCCGGAAAACTCCCCCTGTTCTTCGTCGTTACACTGCAATCGTCATTCGATTTGTCCCCACCCTTGGTTTTGGATCTGACCCTTGCAGGTACGTTTCCCCCACCGCCGCTCCGCCACCACCTCCCTCGGGCATGCGCCGCCTGGGAGCCGCCCCAGAAGAGGCCCTTCTCGACCCCACTACTGCTCCAAGCGTCGCCTGCGCGGTGGCACCGCTTCCCTACCTCCGTCGCAAGCCGCCAGCGGCTCCTCCTCCACTTGCCGCCACGCAAACCCCTCCGCGCCTCTCCTCTGCCGTCGGGGGTGCTGCCCTCCAACTGCGACCACCCTCGGGTAGGCGCGTGGCAGCGCGACCTCGGTCCGTTGCAGTCGCCCTCGGGGAAGACGAGCCCGCTGCCCAAGTTTCTCCCCCCTCACGTGCTGAGCACATGAGCAAGGAAATATTGCATTAGCCCCCTCAAGCATTCTGAAATTTCCAAAGCAGATTCGCTAGGCGGGAGGCACGTGCTTTGCACGTGCTTCTTGGGAAATTTGCGCCAAAACCCAAGCAGTTTTCAATATTTACTGATAAGTCCTTTCAGGGACTGGCTAACAAGAAAACTTTAATTTTTATTACAGTTTAGTCCCTGATAGTTCATTTTAGAATACCTTTCTCTTACGAACTCTGATTTATGCGTACAATATGTCATTTCAAAGCTCTTTTCATGCTCTATCATTTACCATAAATTGAGGATAGATCCGAGATTGTTTTTCGATAATTATTATTTGAGGATCTCTGTTGACATATGCAGTCTTCGTCTTGATTTATTTGTGCCTTTCTGAACTAAGAAGATCATTGACGTTATTTGCAGGGGATTAACTGCAAGGACCTGAAAATTATTTGATTACTTTATACTATTCTGGATATTTTTTAGGATCTAACCTTTGCAGGAGATTCGGCTCATTTGACAATAAATAATGTGATTGAACTCGAATTATTTAAGAATTGAATCAGAGAGAATGTTGAGATAAATTGAGGGCTAATCTTGATTGAAGGCTTATTTGGAATCTTACTTGCATTTATTCGATCTGTGACTATTTTTTGAGAGAACTGATCAATTTATATGGATTATAATTTTCGTCACAGATCCCACGCTTAATATCTTTCTCTGAGATTTTCATCATTGCATTGCATTGCATTGTATATTTTCTTAACACAGAATTTAATCATCATTAATTAATTATTTAATTTGATTTAAGATCACGCAAGTAAGAATCTCCATTCCATGTGTTCGACCTTGGTATACTTGCAAAGTAAAAAAATACTCCACAACGTTCAAGGATTGTGGTTTTTGATCGACCGAAATTCGCCTCCTATACTACTATTACCGATTATTAAAGAGGTAGATTTCACGTTCATCAATCATGTGGTTTCATCATATTAAAATTTTTAAATTCCACTACTCGGAGCAACTAGTGTGACTAGTCGCTCCCGATCGCATACGATGCGATCCACATGCTTCCGTGATGCACTTGCGGATTTTCTCCACAATCCTTCAAAGACAAGGTCCATGGAGAGACGGATTTCAACATGGGATCCTAACGCTTGGTTTTGGATGGCATGTGGTGCTCGACAAGTCGGAAATCGATGTGTCAATCGCTCTTGCAGTACTATGATCGTATCTCATTCCCTCATGAACATATAACCCATAATTATAATTAAGCAATAACTCTAAGTGAGCTAAAATTTATTATACCCTATGAATAAGTATGTATAATATACAAGTGTAGGGGTCGAACTATAAAGGAGCAACGAGGATATGTATAAAAAATTGGCAATCAAAGAGAAAATCAACTAATGTATTTTTATGTTTTATAAGAGCTTTCTAATTTTTATGGGTTTTTAATATTTTATATTTTTTGGATTTTCATGTCTCATATTTTTTATGTTTTTAATTTTATAATTTTTATTCTCTTTTTATGATTTTTTTCAATTTTTTCCTTTTTAATATGAGATAAGTATATGTATAAGTGTATATATCATATTTATAATATAATTACTATATAATATATAAATATAATATAATATATATATATAATTAGGAAGATACAATTAATTACAATCCTTTTTATTCTTTTAAAGTTTTTATATATTCTAGGTATTTATAATAATAATATCAATATTACTAAGCATGTAAGTATACATCGATATAGTCAATATAGCTTTTATATTTATAAATATTGCTATAAATACTCAAAAATTACAAAATAAAATGTCTTTGTCTTTTTATATTTTCTTTGTATTTATATTTTCTTTGTTTTCGTAATTTTTCTTATAATTTTTGCTAATTAATGGATTTTTAGTTAATTAAAAATGCCAAACAGGGACTTATAATAATAATTCTGATTGTTTTGTAATTTTAAATAAATAAATATCTCAAAATTTTCCAAATTATTTTTACGATATAACTTATAATAAATCGAAACCAGAAATAGAAATAAATATTTTTTATTTTCTATATAATTTTATTGATTTTATAATGTTTTTAGGGGTTTTTAAAATTTAACATTTTTTGGTAAATGTTGAAAAATAAAAGGTTAGAAAAATTAAATAAGCATAAATAAACACATATGGATTTTTTTTGAATTTTACAAATTTTTTATAATTTTTATGTATTTTTAAATACAAATAGGATAAAATGCATTGTTATCATATTTTTTAAATAAGAAAATATATTTAATTGCCTCAAGAAAAATATATGTCATTTAAAATAGTTTCAGACAATTAAGATAGTTTTTCCTATAATTTTTAGATGCAAAATACTATTTTTAATAATGCAAATACAATAAATTAAATTAAATATGTTGGTAGGGACCTAAATGCAATTTAAATAAATTTCAATGCATTCTAGAACACCTTACAAGTCCATGGGTATACATGTAAAAATCCCAAATATATCAATATAAAATGCACTAATAGGGGTATAATTGCAATATCCAGAAAGTTGTAGGTCCCGTACGCAAATTTTCACAAAAATATTATATCGATATTTAGAGTCTTTGGACCAAACAATAACACAAACCAAAAGGGGTGTCTTTGTAAAATACCCAGTCCCCTCACGTGCATAGGCATGTGAGGTGACGTAGATTGGACTCAAGTGCAAATATGGAAAATTTAGGATCCTAAGAGTAAATATTACAAAAATATTTGTACTACAAATGAAAGTTTCTGGACTAAAAAGTAAATACAAAAACGTGGGGTGAAATGATGCAATATACACCCACTTGTGTGGATGGATGGTGATGAGACTTCACTTGATGCGCGACACGCCCTAGCTGCACGATGACGCTTCAGCTCTGATGGTTGGGACTAGATCGCGGCTCAGATGGAATGGGTACGGAAGCCTCTGATCCAACGACTACTTCTTGATATTGAGTGCCTCCTTGGATCCAACAGTTGTTGCTTCCCACAAAGAACAAGGAAGGACAACCACTAGGGTTGTCTTCGATCGACATTCCTGCTCATCTCCGACACCTGGGCGATTCCCAGGTGTCTCAAAATGGAGCCCAAGTCCGTCCACATTTGCTGATGGTCCTAAGAAGGTCGAGGACCCATCGATGGAGTCCCGGAAGCTCGAAGTAGATTAGGTCCCAGGGGACCTTTGTCCTGGTCAAAAACTTGGCCCTCCAGGGCCTATCTTGCTCTAGAACCTGCAAGGTAATCTTGCAAGCAAAAATACGAAGGTCCGAGGCTCGATTTGGGGGAAAAAAAGGTGAAATGAGTCAGAGCAGAGGTCTCCATCGTAGGTAGAGGTGGAGACCTTGATCTCCTGATCTGTGCAAGATCAGGGGGAATGGAGGGTGCTAATGGTTCAGAAGGAAGGAGGGAAGATGATGTGGTGGTCGACGAGTCGAAACAGATGCTAAAACAGAGGATTACAGTAGTCGGAGCATCAACTCCGGGGAACTACAATTTTGTATTTCACATAATAAAGACAAAATTAAATGAAATAAAAGCTAAACTACACTACTGTTAGTGGTTGGAATTGAAAAGGCAAGCAAAAGAGCTGCTCGCAGGTGAAGAACATGGAGCAAAGTACCTTTGCTTGAGCAAGTCCGGTAAGGCTTGGATCTCGCCTTTTCGCTTCCTTCTTTGCACCTAGATCTCAGGAGATGCACTCACTATCACCGGGGATGCTTCAATTGAAGAGAAAAGGGATGAAGATGAGTCAAGGCAGATCAAATTCAAATGGAGGTCAGAGGAGAAACTACATTGGGAGGCAATTGGGGTTAGGGTTTGCAGGTGAATCAATGCTATATCGTTCGAGAAATTACTTGGGAGTGAAAGTCCAATGAATGAGGAACAAATTTGCAGAAGGAGTTGAGCCCAGAAAATGCAAGATTCGGGCAGTCAAATTGGAGAAGAGACGGGGTCAGTGCTCTGACACGCCTAGGGTTAGTTGTAGATACAGTTGACCGGCTTGTCAACCAAGACCCGCACCTGATTGGGCCACGTCAGGTGGTAGAGGACATAACAGAAAGGAAACATATAAATAAAATAGAATTTCTTAAAATATGAAATTTATTTCTTATTTTATATACTATTTTAAGTGATTTTTATTTATTTATATCGACCTATTGATTATATTGTTAATTTTACAAGTATAATTAGAGATATAATTACCTATATATAATATATTTTATTTTTTTTTATTTAAAATTTATTACTTTATGTACATAATTTTATATTTATAATATGTTTAATTATACAATTTATATATTTCATTTCATTTTTTTGACTTTATTTATACACATAAATAAATATAAGTATGTATAATATAAGTATAGTTTACTTGTGTATTTTATTGTATTATTTATTTTAATGGAATTTTAATTGTTTCTTTTTGTGTTTATAATTTTAATATAATTCAAATAATATTTACGAACATCGAAAAAATAATAAAAATAGTAGAATCACAAAGAAGGAATTAAATGTATAAAGAACATATAGTAAAGTATACAATGGAACCTCAAATACCACTTTTGGATCTTAACTTTAATTTTAATGAAATCACCTTTATTAGATAGATAAATTAATTTAGAATACAATAAAGATGATTTTGATTTATTTTGACTTTATATGGAGAAGATATGGATATGTAAAATTATGTTCATAGCATTTTCATCTGTGTGCCCCTGTTACATTATACCTTTTATGTAATATTAATTGTCATTTTTCTATGTATTTTTACGTACATGTTGATGTTGAAAGTATTTTTATTTGAAGCGTAAAGGATTGTAGTGAAAGTTTCAGCTATATACAGTGCACAAGTCACCTTGGGTTTCTAGATGATAGTGCCCTTTTGTCTGTGTTTATTCTGTCATTATCTCCCCTTAATTTATTTCCTTGTCGATCAAGTCAATGTTGATTTAATCTTGGGGTTTATGATGTATTTGCACTACTTTATTTTTCTTTTCTTTTCTCTATTCATTTATTTTGTATTTAAATACAAGTATTTAAGCACTATTTACAGGCAAATGTCAGAGTGTTAATTTGTACAAGTTAACTATATTTACATGCATTTAACTAGGATTTTTAACAATAAAATAAAAAAATAAAGGTAAATGAATGTGTATTCATCAGTCCAAAAATGATAGACATTTGTAGAAAGATTTTTATTATTAGAAACATTGTCGTGTTGTTACAATTGAAAGTTGGATGTCAAATGGACTACTAATTTGGTATTCAACGAGTTTACTTCATTTAAAATCTAAAATCTACTCCATTTATAAAAAGATGTCGGTTTAGGAATCATAATAAAATTGCCTTCAGAAGATGAATATATTTCCCGATATCTTCTTACATTAAATTCAAGAATCTCAATTATACAATGATATTAGCCATAGAAAAAATCTTATACACAAAATTAATGTTCCAAATAAATTTTACCGTTATTACTTGCTATAGAAATAATTATTATCTCAATCAATAAATAATTAAGATCAAATTTCAATCTTCTTGCAGAGAAACTTGGGTTATTTGCTATTTGGTTCATATTTTTAAATAAATGGAGATTACTTTGAAGACGTAGTATCATTTAAATTTACAATTATGAAAATAAGCCTTTTATTGTTACGTAAATTATGTCGGGAATATTATATGGAATACTATGAGCTTTAGTTATTAGTGGCACGTAATTATCTTAGTCACATTCGTTTTATAAACCACTTATACAGAGACATATTTTAAATCCTTGCATAGTTAGCGAATTGCTTAGAAATTTATTATAATTAATTAGCTACGAAGTTGGCAAATTTCTCGATCATTCTTATCATGGGATTGATCTTCGGGAATTTGCTTTTGAAAAAGGATGTTTCAGTGGTATTGTTTAACTTGGGAATATTGTTTTAGACACCTATCAAATTTCATCTATTACCGTAACTATTTAATCACAAAAGTCAGAAAAAATCAAACTCGAGATTGTTTTGAAGTCACAAGGATGTTGACTTTTTAAGATAAAGTAGCTATGGATATCTGGTCAAGATGAAAATTTAAAATATGGGGAGCCAAAGGCTCGTGATTTGTACCGATTTGATAGACTTACCTTTCTCACTTTAAATGCTCATAGGTATCGTATTTTCATTTGTTTTTTTTATAAATTCACGCAAACACATAGATGTGTTAAATGAGGCTTTTGAATGCACATAGTTGTGTGAAGTGACAACAGCTGGCATCAGACAATATATAGGGTAAAATGGGGCTGCCCCCAGGGAGTAGCCAACTTGGCTACTCCCACCCCTATTTTCCCCTCATTTTTTATTTTTTTGAAAAATAAAAATTTGTATATTCATCATTATATCCCTCTCACATTCTACTAAAATTTCGTCAGAAACAGAGACTCCTAAGCCCTCCATCCAGACGTCATTTTTTAACGGTCGCAGGATTTTTTAAATCGACCATGTTTGGATGGAGGCCGTAGGAGTCTCTGTTTCTGACGAAATTTTAATAGAATGTGAGAGGGATATATGATGAATATACAAATTTTTATTTTCCCAAAAAATAAAAAAAAATGAGGGAAAAATAGGGGTGGGAGTAGCCAATGGGGCAACCCATTTACCTCTCTCTCTCTCTCTCTCTCTCTCTCTCTATATATATATATATATGAGTTTAGTTAAGCTATCACCGGGGAGCCAAATTATCTACCCTCACCTCTATTTTTCTTATGTCAAGTTATTTTCTAAAAGCATCTGGGTTAGTCCACTAAATGACATTTCTAACCCCTGCACATCTATAAGGGATCAGTTTCAACAATTTTGAGATTGTTAAATTTAACCGACTTGAATGATGGGACGAGTCTCAAATTGAGTTGAAATTTGTATGGGAACATTGTGTCATATAGTGATCTAAATCCCTTCAGGTGTCTTTAGAAAATATCTTAAGAAATAAAAAAATTAAGTGTGAGGTAGGCCCATTAAATCATATATATATAGAGAGAGAGAGAGAGTGAGAGAGAGAGAGATGGGGTTGCAAACTGGCGGTAGCTAATGTGTTGCTCCCTCCTCCTATTCTTCATTTTTTTTAAAATACCATAATATATTTTCATCTTTATATCCATATATTATGTCATTCGAGTTTTGTCAGAAACAGAGGCTCATATGCCCTACATCAGAATTGTCAAATTGTAACGGTCTCAGAATTACCACAACAGACATGTTCTACATGGAGGGCATAAGAGTTTATTTTTGATGAAATTGAAATGACATAATATAGAGATAAAGTGGTGAAAATACATGATGGTATTGTCCAAACAACAACAATAACAAAGCCTTTTCCCGCATTAACTAGGGTCGGTTACTGGATTGCCTCCATTCAGATCTATCTTGGATCATTCTCAAGCTTAGATCAAAAAATTAAGATTCATTGTAAAGTCTCTTTCCAACACTTCTTGAGCCTTCCTCACCCTCTCTTATCGTCCCAGCGTCCAAAAACTCACATCTTCTCACCGATGCATCATCCTTTACAAATAGCCAAACCAACATAATAGATTTTCTTGCATCTTATCCTCGATCAGAGCTACACTAACTTTCCTTCTGATTGCATCATTCGGAATCTAATCTTTACGTGTGTGTCCACACATCCACCTTAGCTTTTTCATTTATGCTACTGCTATTCTCTATGCATGTTTATGGTTCACAGGTCAACATTTAGATCCATAGAGCATAGCATGTCTCACGATGCTTTGTAAAACTTTTCTTTGATTTTCAAAGGAATTTTCTTATCACAAAGAACAATACATGCTCCTCTCCACTTCAGCCAACCATCATTTATTCTATTATAAACATCTCCATCATTGTCCCCATCATGTTGGCAAAATAGACCCCAAGTATCTAAAAGAATTCCTCTTCTGAATGTTATCATCACCAATCTTCACCTCGATTCTTTATCATGCTTCCATCAAAATTACACTCCATATATTATGTCTTAACATACTTATACGAAATTTTTAGTCTCCAATGCATGTCTCTAGACCTCAAGCTTCTCATTTACTTTATCTCTAGTCTTATTAAACAATACGATATCATCAACAAATAATATATACCAAGTTATCTCATCTTGAATATGACTTGTCAACTCGTCCATAATCTAAGTAAAAAGGAATGGACTCAAAATCTAACCTTAATGCAGACCAATGTTGATGTCCAAAAATACAAAAATGCCAAAAAATGCTGAAAACACAAAAATGTCAAAAATGGGACGAGAGTAGCATGTTGGTTGTTCCAAGTAGTAGCTCCATTTTTCTCATATATATTATATACATGCACACATGCATGCATACATACAAGTGTGTAGTAAAGGTACATAAAAATTAAAAAAATTATCTATTATTAGTAATGCTATTAAAAAATATATCATGTAATATTCGTTAAACATAACTAGATAAGAATGTATCTAGATAACAAGGCCTTTTCCCACATTAAATAGGGTTGATCACATGGATTCTTTGTCTCCTTTCAGATCTATCTTCGATCATTCTCGAGCTTAGATCCAAAAACTAAGATCCATTCGTATAATCTCTTTCCAACACTTCTTGAGCCTTCCTCGCCCTCTCTTAGCTGGCTCAACAACTCAAAACTTCGCATCTCCTTACCGGTGCATCGACAAACTCGTTTACAAATTCCCAAACCACCTTAAGTGATTTCCTCGCATCTTATCCTCGATCGGAGTTACACCAACTTTCCTCTGATTGCATCATTCTGAATTCGATCTTTATGCGCATGCGCGTGTGTGTGTCCACACATCCACCTTAGCGTTTTCATTTCTGCAGCTGCCATTCTCTAAACCTAGTTATGGTTTACAGGCAGACATTCAGATCCATAGAGCATAGCAGGTCTCACGACTGCTTTCTAAAACTATCCTTTGATTTTCAAAGGAAATTTCTTATCACAAAGAACAGTACAAGCTCCTCTCCATTTCAACCAACCATCATTTATTCTATTAGAAACATCTCCATCATTGTCGCCATCATGTTGCAAAATAGATCCCAAGTATCTAAAGAGTTTCTTCTAAATGTTATCATCACTAATCTTCACAGTGATTCTTTTATCATTGTTTCCATCAAAATTACACTCCATATATTCAGTCTTAGCCAAGAATTTTTTAGTCTCCAAAGCATGTTTCCAGATCTCAAGCTTCTCATTTACTTCATCTCTAGTCTCATCAATCAACACGATATCATCAATAATTAATATACACCAAGGTATCTCATCTTGAATGTGACTCGTCAACTCGTCCATCATCAAAGTAAATATTTTATACTTTGGTATCACTGATTTGAAGAAGGCTTTTGGTATTTAATCAGGAGGCATACCGATGAAAAAGAAGAGTGTATATTTTGTATACCAACTTTCTAAAAGATGTATGTCCAAGTAGCAAATTAGAGAATCATTTCAATTATATTGAGTACTAACAGTCTGCATCAACGGTCAACCGTGATTATCTTTTTCGCGTGTTTTATAGATGAATTAAGAAATAACATATGGAGAATGATGCATTAGTGTATGTTATTTGCATGTGACAATATTTTTGTGTGCAAGAGAGAAGATGGAGTAAATTGAACTAAGGTTCTTGTTGTAAAATCACGGAATACAGAGAGCCCTAACCTTAGAGGAGTTTATATACTACTTCGGTACAGATGCACACCTAGTACAAGCAGATCCATATACTCGAATACAAATAGAACCTTAACCAGACCTCCCGTCTTGTGGGGTATGATACAACATGAGGGGTGTAATGGTTAGGATTTAATACATATAACAATTCTCACCTCACCTAGGTAGACTCAAGATAGTACAAATGTAAATTCAATAACAAGGCAAAGGTATAGCTTCCAATATATTTGGTTGGGTTTAGTGTTACTTTTGATCTTCAAAAAGAATCTTCTTATCATGGATAACACACAGAGCATCTATTTAAGGGAAAAGATCCAAAAGTGACAAATGATGCAAATATGCAAGGGATTTTTATTGTAAACTTGTTGATTTAACATAAATTTCTCCGCAAGCATAAATAGTCAAAATACCCCTAGGCATTCTTCATTTTACGGAAATGCCCTCATGTTAGTGTGTTGAGAAATAAGACCATCAATTCTAAAAATTTGAGATAGGAAAATGGATATTATTGTAACAATTTTATTTTTAGTCATATTCTCTTTTAAGTAGTATCTTTTTCTAACTCCAACGTCCAAGATGTTCTTCCACACTCTCTGGCCCCACCATTTTCTTACATATTCAGCTTGGGAAGCTTCTATCAAAGTTATGAGTTCGCCGCACTATCACGAGATTGGGATCGTAATCTACCACCTAAATTCACAACTTTCCTCATAATGAAAGTAGTCTTAATTCCATCCCATTACAGATGAGTCATCGGTCTGATGAAAATCTTCTCCAAATGCAATAAAAGTAATACAAAAATTAGTATGCATTAGTATTAATTTTTTTATCATCTACTCCAATCTTCAAAGGTGAGAAATATAAATATGTGCTTCATTCTTTTTGGTTCTTGTTAAGAATTCACGCATATCCTACTTATTTTGCTACTATAAAATTAAGGACTAAGATGTGAGGATAATTTGTCCAATCCAAGCATGTTGTAAGCTGTAGGTTCGATCTCTTTTAGATTCTAAATGAAGTTACAGGTGGAACCAATCATTCATGATATATATATATATATATATATATATATATATATATATATATATATATATATATATAGAGAGAGAGAGAGAGAGAGAGAGAGAGAGAAGAGAGAGAGGAAAATGGGGCTGCCCCCTAGGGGGAGCTAACTTAGCTCCCCCGCCCTATTTTCTTCAATTTTTTTATTTTTTTTTTGAAATTTTTTTTCCGTGAATATTCATCACTATATCCCTATATTATGTCATAAAAATTTCGTGTGAAATAGAGACTCCTACGGCCTCCATCCAGACAGTCATTTTTTTTAACGGTAACAGGATTTTTTAAATCGACCCCGTTTGGATGGAGGTCGTAGGAGTCTCTGTTTCACATGAAATTTGAATGACATAATATAGGTATTTAATAATGAATTTACACGGTTTTAGATTTCAAAAAAAATAAAAAAATTTGTGAAAAAGGGGTGGGGGGAGCTAAGTTAGCTCCCCCTAGGGGGCATACACATTTTACCCATATATATATATATATTATATGTTGTTTGTCATGATAAAATAGTTCCGACTTCCATGCTTGCTTGCCATATTTGTCGCTTTCATATCAGATGTTTAGGATTTGCACCATGGAAAATTCCCATTCAATATTGAACATGTCATCACTCATACTATGGAGCTCTCCCAAGCTCGTTTTGATTATAGTGCATATGAAAAGGTTCATCAACAACGAGTTCACGTTGTTGGGGAAGCACTGATGACAAGCTCACAATTGTGAAAGCGTGGAAAGGAGGGGCTTGTTAGCAAGCTCACATTCATCTGACAAGGTTGGAGAGGGGTAGCTTCTCACAAGCTCACTTTGGTGGAGGAAGGTGTATGTTCTAATTGTAAGCTCATGGTTTTGGGAAAACACGAATGATAATCAACATCACGATATGACTATGGTCAATCACCTCTCACAATCATAGGAAAAGAAAATTCACTAAGAAGAATAGCAAGTGCGTCATTTAAAAAAAAGTAGAACAAGTGCAATTCTCTTTGTTGCCTCTCTCTCTTTATTGTCATATGTTGTGATGTAGAGACAATACCTCCACCTCTCTGTATTTAGCTCAAGCACATGAACCATAGCCATATTCTTACAAGGACTACATGAAATGCAACTCAATTTGATTAGGATTAGGAGCCTAATTCCACGAAGACTCATCATCTTACTTATAAGCTCATAACCTAACAATCACTCCATGAGTTGCATTCATCATTATCTTCCCATCTTATTGAGTTTGCACTACTCTATCCTCGTTACTTGCAAGCCTCTCTTGTAGGCCATCATCACCTCTTGGCATTGCACCCATCTATAGAAGCCCTCGACCTGCTTTCTCTTGTACATGCTTTGAAAATTTAGTGTTGTTCTTCTTAGAATACACCACATATCTCTTGTCAATAGACATTGCCATCGTCCTCTTGTAAAGTGAACTTCAATCGCTTCTCCTCGTTGCATGTTCTTACATCATAGATACATCAGCATGATGTTCTCTTCTTTGTATTTCTTGTTTGAGGGAAATTTGGAGCTCCATCACCTGTCATGCCATCTCCCTCAAGCTTGTACACCATGTTAGGCATCATCGTTCCTTGTAACATTGCACGTACATCTCAATCTCTCCCATGAATTGCGGCTTAATAATATACACAACCTCAGTTGGATTATTGGACATATGATGTATAGGGTATACGTATGGGCCTGGAATGATAAATCGATGCTCTTTTAGTGCCCACACCATGAGCTAACAGTAAGATAAAGTCACATGAAAGGTGACGGGAAAAAAAACTGAATTACGACTTTACTTGAACATGAAGCCCAATCCTACGGTTGCAGAGGATTGTATCCTAATTTCTCTCTTGGGAGGAAAGTTAGTCTGGTCTTTGGTCGTCTGACAGACCTTGCTGTTTTACTTAAATTTTTTGGGTAAATTATAATTTGAGTCATCATCTATGGGTCAGAATTCCAGAATCAGTCCTCATCTTTAAATTGTAACGATTCGGGTCCCCGGTCGTTTTAGGAAACGGAAAATTTGAGGCTCATGACAAAAATGTCCTTGTTGAAAGGAAAGAAGAAGAATGGGGGTTGAGTTCCAACTTTTAAACAAGGACATATTCGTAGCCTCAAAAAGTTCATTATATTAACGGCTTGAGGGCTCGAATCGTTACAATTTAAGATGGAGACTATCTTTTTCATTTTCTCATTCTCACATCTCATATAATCGACAATCTTATGGCGCTCCTTGTCACAATAGAAGTTTCATACATGATTACATGACAATGATCGATCTATGAACCTCATCTTCCTTGATCAAGAGTATTTTATCTATAATTAATGCATGTACTTCATCGTTTGTTGCCGCATATGTCAACCATCAGCAAGATTCATTCGTAAGTAACAAAGTAAATGCCTCGTCCAATATATTTGTCTCCTTGTTATTTGCCTACATCATGATATTATGATTGTAAGAATATTGAAGATAACTCAACAAAGTTTGTCTCATTTTTCTCCTTGGGAGAGACTCTCCTTTCTTTAGTCTTCTCCTCAAGCGTAAGTATGTTCACTAAAATCTTGTTGAACTAATTAAAGTGCAAATTCCACCATTGTACCAACAATCAGCTTCAGATTATGGAGCTTCTTCTTCAACGATAATCTATTTGTCAGATATTTATGCTTGTATCATCCTCCAAGATGCTTTTAATCATTGCTGGATCATCCATGACAATGACTCTGTGAAGAGTGTTTTCCTCTAAGAACAATCGTATTGTACAATTTTTTAGATCTCCCATCTCTTTTGCCTCTTCCTCTTTCATCTCCTTCGACTTCCTCTTTGCTTCCTAGAGAGCTTTTACAAGTTTTGCATGAGTATATTCTTCACTAGATGTTACTATAAGGTATGCCATTCTTTCCGTTCAAGGTATCTACGAAAAATGATGTACCCTTTAATGTGAACTTTACTATGAGATCTACAATAGTATATTGTGATCTTTCTCTACCATGAACAACTCAATATCTTGATAGGATTGGACTTCCATTGATGTTAAAAAAAGGAAATTGAGATCACTTAGCAAGATCTGAAAGCTAGAGTTGGATCCTCCCTACCAAAACCATCCAACTTATCTAGACAGTGAGAATGCCACTATTTCGACTCCTAGGTTTCCTCGAGTTACCTTTGGATGCTTTTAATCTCAACTGATCATTATGACCATTAATTCTTCACGGATTATAAAGAATGTAAACTAATTGCATTATATGTGGGCATCAAACCTTGCAGGTTGTTGGCATAACAAATGAGCAATCATCCACCATGGAGCACATGAGAAGAAGATATGTGATATAGTAGTGGTTATTTACCTCTCACTACTTTTATAAATGATTCGCTAAGAAGAATAATTGCAACAGTCTTTATTCCTTCTCTCCCTAACTCCATCTTGTCTTTATTATTGTGGAGATAATGCCTCCACCTCTCTATTTATAACTAAAGTGCATGCCATGTGGTCCAATCTCTATGAGACTTTGCACGAAATACAGCTCAATTTGATCATGATTAGGAGCCTAATACTCTTTATCTGAATAATAAACTCCTAATCATAACATACAGTTTGCATGAGCGCATATATATATATAGAGAGAGGAGTGATCCTATGAGAGCCAAAACCTGTGAGAGCATGAGAGCATGTATTCTGGACCACATGATCCAACCAGGAGAGAGAAAATAGAATCATGTGGTCCAGAATGCATGCTCTCATGCTCTCACATTTTTTTGCTATATATGTGTGTATGTATGTGTGTATGTATGTATGGTATTTATGTAAAGCTTCCTACTTATAAATATAAATTTCTTAGGGACAGAATATTTAATAGATGCCATCATATGATTGAAATATAAAGGAGAAATTTCACTATATGATATTTTCTATACTTTGTGGAATATTCTATATCTTGAAGATTATTTAATAATCCAACCTTCAAGATGGGTTGATTCATATTTAAAGTAGAAATTTTTCAAAAATTATAAAGATATGGTACGTACAATATGCTTATTTACATCCTTTATTCTATTTAAATAATATTGTGGGGGGGGGGGGGGGCTTGTGTAGAGAATGGCCACTAAAGGTAAAGATGCATTGTTCATATATATAGCCACATAAAGAAGGATCCAATTCATAATGAGAGCATGCGACAAAAGATTAATGAGGTACAATAGAAAATAAAATGAGAGACTCGTTTGGAGAGGTTAAGACGTTACCAAAAATATCATCTACTGCTTCAATTCAAAGATGCAAGAAGTTGGAACAAGCGCATTGTTATGAGTTGACATTATGTGGGCGGGGCTCTAATGGTGAACACGGCTATGAGAGGGAGGATGAAAGGGTGAGCTTATAATCATCTAACAACATTGGGGAGGGGGAGGCTCTCACAAAAATGCTATGGTGGAGGAAGGAGGATGCTCTATAAATAAGCTCACAGTGCTGGGGGAAAACACAATGGCACAATCAACCACTACGGAAGAATGTGAAGAAGAAAACACATGATATATAACAGTGCTCGGTCGCCTCTTCTTTTATTGGAAAAGAAAATTCATTAAGAAGAACAACAAGTGAAACTGTTCGCACTCCCTTGCACTCTCATTCCCCTCTTTGTTTCTTGTGTTGTGAAAGTAATGCCTCCACTATTTATATATAGCCCAAATACATGAACCACAATCTTATCCTTTAAGGACTATATATGAAGTACAACTACACACAAACATAGCTTCAGCTTGCTAAAAAAATAGAACTCAATTTGATAAGGATTAGGAGCATGATTCTTAAGGAATCCTTATCCTAATAATAAACTCATGATCCTAACCATTCCCCTTGAATTGATATCCATCACCATCTCCTCAACGCCTTGATTACGCATTGGTCCATCCTTCTCATATGCAAACCTCTCTTATAAGGCATCATTCCCTCTAGGTTTTGTAATCATCTCGGAGTGCCCTCAACATGCTTCCTTTTTGGCATGCTCTCTCAAATCAATGGTGTGTTTTTTGATGAGGTACCATACATCTCTCATGAAAGACAGTTCTATCGTCCTCTAATAATGTGAAATACACTTGCTTCTCTTTGTTGCACATTCCTACAACAAAGATGTCATCAACGTGATGCTATCTTCTCATTTTGCTCATCTGGGAAAAATTGGCATTTGTAAACCTGTCATAACTTTTTCCTCAAGCTTGTACGTCTTGTTTGGCATCCTCATTCCTTACATAATCACATGCGCTCTTTTACTTGATCTAAGAACCTCTCAACCTCCATCCAATGTTTATTCGAGACTCGTGACTCAATTGCTTTCCCAATGAAACCAAATTCTTTTTTGTTGTAGGTACGTCTTTGGTGCCTTTAGAATTTTGTAATGTCACGGTCTATGAACTACTCCTTGGTTATGCACACATGATCAAAATATGTCGAATTTAGAAATCATCTTGAATCTGCATTTGCCTCTCTTAAACATTCTAACAAGTCTCCCTCATAGGATGTAGTGAATTCTTCTTGGTCTAAATCTTAATAATAAACCTTCTTTTTCCCTTTTTTTATTCCATCGCAAATACATGACCTTCATCATTTATCACCTCATCTATCAATCTTCACCGAGATCCATTCGTAAGTAATGAAACACTCATCTTGCCTTGCATGATTGTCTTTTTTACATAGTAATGTTGTCACAATATGATCTATGATCTAAGAAGATGTAAGTGAACTCTATAAAATTAGTATCCTTCGAAGAGATTCTCTTTCTCAATCTTTTCCTCAAGTTCACGTGTCCTTTATAAACTCATCCAAGTGCAATTCCTTTTTTTCCATGTCAATCACCTTTACACCATAGACCTTTTTCTTCAACAATACTCAATTTATCAACGGTCTGAACTCGTATCGTCCTCAAGCTTCATCTGAACCTCAATCAGACCATCCAAGCCAATGACTTAGCAGAGAGTTTTATTTGTCAAAAATGGTCATATTGTACAGTTTGCATGATCCATCATCTCCTTTCACTCTCCCTCTTTCATCATCTTGAATTTCTTCTTTGTTGTTTAAGGCTTTCACAAATCCTTCTCGTAGAAGTTTATTCTTCACTCTATACTACCATTAGATGAGGTCTTTCTTTCCATTGAAGAATTTTACGAAGGATGATAAACACGATTTTTGCCATCAGATCTAACAGTGTAGCATAATCTTTCCCTACGACGAAATACTCAATACCTTGATTAGACTGGATCTCCTCCAATCACCTCAAAATGGTGAAATATGAATCACTTCACAAGATCTAAAAAAATTAGAGTAAAATCCTTCGATAAACATCACTTCTTCGTGGCTTCTAAAGAATGAGAGTATCTTACATGTGGTCTTTCATCTAACATCGAACTCTTGTTCTTGTACCGACTTTAGGGGTTAAAGGATTCATAATCAATCGCTACAGAAGGATATGAAGAAGAAGATATGATATAACACTGATCAATCACCTCTCACAACCATCGAAGAAAATAATTCTTTAAACATGTGCATCTCCTCTCTCTCTCTCTCTCTCTCTCTCGGGTGTGTGTTGTGAAGGTAATGCATTCATCGCTCTTATGTAATCCAAGTACATGACTTATAGTCATGTCCATATGAGGACTCGACATTAGTAACAAGTCAATTTGATTCAACTCCCTATCCTAATAAGAGACTCTAAATATCAACCCATGGTAGTGGCAGAAAAGCCATGATAGTGAATTAAAGACTGCAAGGGGAAGAAGATCTTAGATGGTGGGTTTGAAAGATAATATTAAATAGAGAAAATGATTAAATAAGGGTATGACTACAATAAAATCTGAATTTCTACTTAGAAAAGTTTGATTTGGCGATTTATGTTACAACGCACACTAGAGATCATGGCATTTGTAAAACAAACAACTTCGAGAAGGGGTACTTTTTGTCAATATGCACTTTGTATGAATACTTATGCAAAATTATTAGTTTGCATTGGTATTTACATAATAATTTAAGTATGAGTATGATCCAAATTAGGGATGTTTAGAAAAATCTCTGTTGCCAAACCCAGACTATACGAGTACCAAATGAATAAACTACACCACAAAATTGTATAGAAGAAAGTGAAAAGACATTAAGTATTGACAACAAATCTAAATATTCTTACATTTTTGTAGATAATTTCAAAAATCAAGGAATGGTATGAAATTTATTGATTTGAGGAATGTCGATATATGTTCTACGAGGTACTATGTCGAGAAATTCGAAGCGATGAATATACTAAATCTAAATATGAACCTTATGAAGGAAACGTGTAATCGATCAATAGTTTATGTCACGATATGATAGACGTTGATTATAATTCATATCAAGGGTCAACATTTAATTAAGTTTTTATTTTTGTTTCATTTTGATATTGATCGAAGTAGAACGAGCACATCTTTAAGCACGAAATGAAGGGAAAAATTTGGCAAAATGAGAGAAACAAAAGTGAGAAAGAGGATCAGAGAAGTCTACATAAAGATGGCATGCATTATCTTTAAGGTTTCCATTTGAGAATTGTTAGATCCCCATTCAAAGAGAGTCCCTATTTGGTGTGTACATGTTTTAAGAAATCTAAGAACAAATATGAGGAGGAATATGGAGTAAGTCGGATTTATTCGTTGTTTAAAGGGTGAGGAAGGAATAAGTAAGATTAACAGAGATATAATGGATGATTTGATTATTCCTTTATTCTGGGATAAAATATCCTTGTTCAGAATAAGAGGGTGTTATCCTTGTTCAAAAGTGGCCAATTTCCCACGCATGATTGGACTTGTCTTGTATATACTTGTATTTAGAAATGCAAACATGCATCTATATAGTCTCTGCCCAATTGATTAGTATTTATAAATATTTCCTATAAATATTTGAATATTTTTAATGGTTTAATGGGATCTACCCCTATTTTTTTCTATTTCTTATTTCTTATTGTATTTTTTGAAAACACGTGTGGATATTTAAAATCACAATATGCCACCGTGTTCTCATTTGAATTTTCAACTGTATATACATTAATTTATTTTTTATAAAAATAAATATAAATCACAAAAAAAATCCTTGAAAAATAATAAATATTTTTTATTTTATACACTTTTTGTTTTGAATTCAATTACTATTTTTATAGAATTTACAAATATTTTTGTATATTCGATTTTTCTGATTGATCCAAAATCGGATGTTGACCTCCGGTCAATGCCTTCCTCTTCTGGGTCGGACCCGCATTGTGTTTACCAGAGCCATTTCTCCCAATTTTCGTGCCCAGACCCGTTCACTTCTCACCCTGATTCTTCGCCCAAGCCTCCTCCTAGGATCTATGACCTTCGCAAAATCCATAGGAAGGCGTAGATCTTCCTAGGGTTGCGCGCTCTCACTCGATCATTCCATCCCCCTGGAATCCAATAAAGTCTCGCCTCCACCTCCTCAGCCCAACAGCTTGTGCCTCGTTCCTTCTATCACCCCTAGACATCTTCGGTTGAGTGACAACTGCCGGAGGGCATCTCTGGATTGAAGTTTGGTGGTGTTATCACGCAGCTCAGCTACGTGGCCGGAGTCCCCACCGTGTCTAGCCTCCTTGCCTGCCATAGCACGGTTGAGGCCATGACCCTGCCTCCCCGCTTTGCCTGACCTTTTCTGAGTTCATCAGCACCCTTAGGTAACACTTCTTTCGACTCCATTTTCCTATTTCTATCGAATCATTCCTTCCACCTTCGCCTCAGTTCATCTGCTCCGACCAACTTGGTCGGAGCCCCATATCCCCCTCACTTTTGTATCCATCGAACCCCTCTACAAATGTTCCACCGTGCACTGTGACATGATCATCCTTGGACTTGACCTTGAGGTCGAGGTTAAAGCCAAGATCTCCTCCTACCACCCTCGTCGGAGATCGACTCCCATCCACCCTCGCTTCTTTCACTTTCAGCTTCAATAACCTAGACCGGAGCCACACTCTGGGTCTCCTCTATCCTTTGCAGGTGGTGGTGCGCACAGTAGGACACCTTTGGCCAACCCGGCTGCTCAGGCAGAGCAGCTCAGGAGGAGCTCGACTACCGCACCCATCTAACCTTTGTCACCTCTATCGGAGTCGTCCAGTGAAAGAGGAGTACTTTCACGACAACACACGACCTTAACTATTCCAGAATTAGTTCAATCGACCTTTTATAGATGGATGGGCTATCAATGTCGGTTTTATATGAAATTTAAATGAGAATATGTTGTCATTTAGTGAACTAATTCCTCTTGTGTTTTCAGAAAATACATTAAGAGACACAAAAATAAGGATTGAGTAGCCAAGTTATCTCTCTCTTGAGGGTAGCCTTAGTAAACCCATATATATAAGGAAAAAATGAGGCTGCCCCGCATTTTTTATTTTTTTTGAAAAATATCACCATGTATATTCATCCCCATATCCCTCGTATATGTCATTCGAATTTCGTCAGAAATAGAGACTCCTAACGCCTCCATCCAGATAGTCATTTTTTAACGATCGCAGGATTTTTTAAATCGACCCCATCGGGATGGAGGCCGTAGGAGTCTCTGTTTCTGATGAAGTTCGAATGGCATATGAGGGATATGAGGATGAATATACGTGACGATATTTTCCAAAAAAAATTAAAAAAATGATGAAAAATGAGGCAGGGACAGCTCCATGCAGTCCTATATTTTAAATATAGTTAAATATTTATTATAATTGTAATATAAAAATTATATTTTCTTTCATCGTATTTGATATATTTTATATGAAATATATATTTAGTACATTTTATTTCATGTATAAACTATCCAATACATATACATTAAGGTTATCTGCTACGTATATTTCTTCTATTACATGTCATGATCCAAATCTGTTCAATATCATATCTATTTTTAAGAATATGGTAGGTACATTTCTCGAATCAGCAATTATGTGTATCCGCATTCATCTCCTTATTTTAAAACTAGATACGGATATAATAACATATCTATATTCATATTCGATCGTCTCCATCCCTACTACTTGTATTATTGTCAATGATGTCCCTCATCAAATCTACTCATCTAAACAACCATATGATGATCCAAATAAAACCTTGCACATAAAAATGTAATAGATACATGTATGTATGTAAGGGGCCTTTGGATTAGTTTGATTTTGTTTCTACTAGATTGGATAGAGTTGAGATTTTCCAAATCTATTAAATTATAGAATGGATTGTATTATTACGAAATCCAATCTGATCCAATTCTGTAACATGCTGACCATATATGGGATTTTTTTCATGTACGTCCATGAGTTCTCGCAGCTACATTTATGCCTCTTTTTTACAAAAATAGTTGTGCCCCACACCTTCTTTTAATGTCGACAACCCAGCTCTTTTGTTAGCTTAGACATCTATGAGATAAAACCACACTATGATTTGTCTAGTGTCTGATTAAGAATGATTTTCTTACATATATACCTTATCATTTACCCTCGAGTAGAAGCAGCTCCTCCTCCTTGTCTCTCTGCGACATCATCCCTGCATGCACCACCTCCTCCCTAGGTGAAGCCCCGAGGTGTCATCGATGGAGAAGTCGATCTTTACGTCGTAGTAATTGTAGTTGTCAATTATACAGACCTTGATCTCCTTGACAATGAACTCAGGGCATGGAAGCAGAAGGACCAACCATCATCCAATTTGACGGCTTGTTCTCGAGCAGGGGCTTCTAGAGCTCGCTGCAAAGCTCGACCTCATCCATGTTGAAGTCGTTGCGCTGAAAGAAGTCGAGGATACCATCGATGAACTCCACCATGTACCTACGTGAGGGTAAATAGAGAGCTTGCTTTGGTAAATCAACGAATTGAAAAACTAGAATAAAGGGTGTGATTTACGAGCTTCAGATTCAGTTAAGAGCGGAGGGGATGTGAAGGAGGAACAACATCGGCACAAGTGAGGGGCATTGTAACTTTAATAGGGGTCACTGCATTGGACCCTCTCCTCCTACTTTCTTCTTTTTCGCCTTGTTCTTGGTGATGTTTGGTGGCATGGTGGGGATGGATTGCATCAGCTAAATTTAAACATGATTTTTAAAAGCAAAACAATGGATACATTTGTCTCTTTCATCTTTTTATAACTTTCTTAGGGTAAGTGGATGGAGGAGGAGGGGTGAGCAATTAGGAGTGGGCAGCGGACATGTGCAAAGGAGAAGAGAGGTGATGAGGAAGATGGGGAAGGTGGCGAAGGAGGCCGAGGCAGAGGCAGCAGTGAGGGTAGAGGAGGAGGGGGAGGGAGGTATGAAGAAAGAAGAAGATGCAGGAGGGGAAATTTGGGAAGGGAATGAATGGTCAACAACCAAAGGGATCACTTTTAATGGTGCAAAATGAAAGGGAGCATAACTATTATTGTCAAAAGAAAGGGGCATAAGTGTAACTGTGAGAACTCTGAAGGCACAAGTGTAAAAATCCATTTTATGTGATACATTATCAAAATTTTCAAATTTCTTTCTTATTTAACTTAATAAATTATGCCCATGAACTTCTCAGTCAAATGGCTTTATTATTGTTAACATATAGCATCGTGATAGGAATAAAAAGAAAGATAGACTTTAAAAATACAAAAGAAAATCCAACTTTCATATTCTACTTCTCTCATTTCTTATGAATCCATCCACAGTCCCTAACGACCCACAACTTCAAACCCTCTTGTCTCATGTGAAAAGCCTTCTTCCTCGAAAATTTAACCACCAACCAACTGCTTGACCCTTTCTTACATGACAGCATAGATTAATTGATAAGCCGAAGATACGGGTCTTGAGTTATTAATCATAGGTAACCTTATAAGTTGAGGACAATGCTTTAAAAATCGAAAAGGACAACAGACTGGTCAGGTATCTATTTTAGAATTTTATGGTTGGACCAATGAGACCGATAATATGAATTGGTGATAACGTTAACAGTACATAAAATATAAAAAAAATCGAACTGTTATATTATTAGTTTTGCTCGTCTGGTCCGACCAGGTCGAACCAAGTTAAATCGATATTTCGTACATATAAATATGAGTAATGTTACATTATATATTTGAATTTTTATACATGAACTCTATTTTTTTACAATTATGTATCCCTGTTTCTTAATTCATAGTAGTGGCCTTTTATTAATACACTTGTGCTCTTATATTATACCAACATAATAACAATACTGTGAATTTTTTAATAATATGGGGGCACAAGTGTAATTGCAATAAAAGGCTAGGGTTATAAATGTCACTAGACGAATTAGTAAGGGCATAACAAATATACTGTCAAATTCATGTAATACATATGTGTGATGTCTAAAATTAACATTTTTTAAACTATTCAAACTCTAATTGATAGCAAGTGTTAATTTACTGCTTCTAATAGTGTGATTATGACAACTTCGTTACGTGGATGCATCGTTTGTTGTCACTAGAAGGATTCAAGCTCATGCACAATGTAGGAAGAGAAAGACAAAGCACGTAAGGGAGATGCAATATTGGATCATAGGCAGACATGGAAGGAGAATAGATAAAGGAGTGCCCTATTATGGGTTAGAATGAAACCAGATTATGAGTAGTTTTAAGAATTTGCAATTTACGAAATAATCAAAAATTATTTTTATCTAAAAATGGATGATTGAATTGTTAGTTGGTTCAATTAATTCAACCAGATCAAGCAATCCAACTGGATTTTGACCTCTTTGACCGATTTTTATCTATTATGTAAAAACTAACTAGTTAGATTATTATTTCTCTGCTTTGGTTTAACCGATTGAACAGTCCGTTCAATTCGACATAGTAAAATCCCTATTGATCGTGCAAGCGGGGTACCTAGTATCTCCTTCGTTATTGGAGTCACCCCATCTTGGATCAAATCCAAGTTGTCCTCAGTTATTTACTACCTTCAAGTGACATTCTTTTTTATAGAAATTTCATAAAATAATGATTTCCTTCATTTCTTTTCTTAAAATTTCTTTTTTTATGAATTATTTATAATTATTATAGTTGAATTACTAATAGTAGTAGATCTATTGATGTACACACTTTGTAACATCTATTTAAATTATCAAATCATAATCCAAATGCCAAGTACTACTAACATGAGCAGAGTTGGGGAGAACATTATGCATCAAAACTTCATTTCAATCCGTGATCTAGTGAATTAAATTGGACTGGGCTTGGATACTTGATGCATGGGATTTCATTGGGAAATGTTCTAATCCATTAAGGTTGGTTTGGACATGAATTAAGCTAAAATCCAATCCACTAAAAACATGATAACATTTTGATATCAATGAAGTCGGATTGGACATTACATGCATATAATTCACTATTCTAATTGTTTTAAATAGATTGCATACATAAATACATATATATATATATACATATATAATGGGTAAAATGGGGTTGTCCCGAGGGAGCTAACTTGGCTCCCTCCACGAAAGCATTTTTCAAAAAAAAAATAAAAAATATGGGTTGTGTGTTTTTTTACAAAAAAAAGGGAGAAGTCTTCTTGATCTCGAGAAGGACACGCCTTATTGCAAATATACGGGGTGTATGCGTGTGTGCGCTTGTTTAGCATTTTTGATATAAAATAATATCTGCATTTGTATTCATATTTAACTTTACTTGTATATATTCTAATGTGACAAATTTTATACAAGTTGTATTTTTTTTCCTTATAATAAGTTCAATAAAATAAAAACTTTTTATTTACTACTACCGTATACATGCCACCAAAGAGTTTATTTATAAGATGTTCGATTTATTATCTACAAACAGTCTGTTCGTACCAAATATCAGTATCAATGTATAGTTGACCCACATCCAAATTATGTCAACATTCGATTTCTTGGGATTGGATATAATATTTTCGTATACATCGATATAATTCTATGCATATGAAAATCCATGTGGGGAAAATTTATGGTAGATTTTGGTAATATAAACTTGGTCGTAAATCTGCCAATATGGCTATTATTTTTTAGATCTTCCTGCTCATCTTTCAGGATTCTGTGCGCTGAACAAGCTCTAATCAAATGGCTCATTTGGGGTTTATATAAAAAAACCATAAATTAAGAACATCTGTGGGAAAAGATAATTTGGAAACAGAAAGGAAGCTTTCTTTTTTGACGTTTTAAATGGCACGCATCCTCATCATGATAGTGGAGAGAATCAGATCGCATCCCTAGCATTGGTTTTCACATTTTCCGCTTTATTTCACATTTCTGAAAAATCCAAGGAGATCCTTTTCCTTCTTTTATATATATTACATGAATTGTTTTCAAATATTAAAAATCCAAAATAAAAGAGAAATATAATAAGAAAACAAAAGGTAAAAATCAGAAAATATAAAAATATTAAGAATATAAAATCACAAAATATCACAAACACAAAATCAAAATACGAAATTCATAAAAAAAACAATTAAAAGGGACATAAAAAAGAATAGAAAATCCCTGAAGGCTTGAGACGAAGGGTTGAGAAGGTGTGGACGGTTGAGGAAAGATGTAGCATTTTGAAAATGAGAGATAGAGGGCGAATTAATGAGAAAAGAGGTAATGGCAAAGAAGATTTTGGAGATAAAGGACGTGAGAGAGAGAAAGAGAAAGCACACACTTTTATAGATTTTGGAGTAATATCCCCAAGCACAAAAAACTTTTATTATGTATCCAATGTCAACCAAACAAAGAATAACAAATAATTACCGTTTAACCCAACTTACATCATATATTCCTATCCTCATAAATGAATTGAAATGAGTGATACAATATCTTAATCCCTTCTCATCATGTATCGTGCACCCTACTGTTGAACATGTTAAAGTTAAAGAAGGTGTGGAAAAAAGTGACGACAGAGAGAGTTTTAGAGGAAGCAAGGAACAAGAAAGAGCGAGAGCAAGGGAAGAAATGAGATAAAAGGAAGAGATGGGGGAGAGAGACAGAGAAAGGAATAATGCTATAACAAGATCGAGAAATAGAGTGAAGGAGAGAGGAGGAAAAGATGATAAAGAGAGATGGGCGAATGGAAGTGACCTTGTTGCGCTCAAAATGTGTTCGTTTTAATTGTTTTAATCCATCAGTAAAAAGGATCATTTTATAGATGGATTATTCCCGATATTACATAATTCATGTATTCACTGGTTGAGCAAGTTAAGATCAAAAATATTTTTGACAAAAACCACCATTTTATTGATACATGATTATTTTTTCGACCAATTATGCATACACATTTATGACGATTCTTGTAAATGATTCTATTATTACTAAGAAGAAATTTAGAAAGTGATCCATAATAGAAAGGCATGCAACATGGTATCTATCTCTTCTTTTACTCTTTTTTTAGCTTAAAGCTCAGGTTAAGCCTCCCATCGAAGACGTTAATAGAAAGATGATTCGAAATTAACTCATGCATCTCTCAAACATTGAGGCTATGAAAACAAGACCAACGTTTATCAACATAGAATGCATGAATATATGTTGCATCAAAGGTTTAAGAATGGCTTCCCAAGTTTAAATCTGTCGACAACATATGTTTGTAAATGCATGTGCATAATATCAAGTGAGCTATTAGTGGCAAAAATACAGTCTCAAGGTAAAAGATGCTTGCATGGTGATTGTTTAAATGTTAGTTTCTCATGGGCTTCTGCTCTCTGTGTTTGCAGTAACTTCTGAGGAGACGATCGAGACACCTCTCTACCCAATGGCAACTGCCAAAAATAATGCTGTTCTGTGAAAACATCTTTGAGGGGACTAGTGCTTCTTCCATTGATGTTATCTTCCTTTTGTTAGAGGGGTCGAGATGTATTCATGTTCCTTCATTTGTTATGTTGATTCATCCAGATCTTGAGAGAACACAAAAGTTGAAATTAATTCTTAGGGACAACAAGAAAAGAACCTTAGTTATTTTCTATTTCGATTTGATAGACTGTTGCTTATTCCATTGGTATTACTAGTTGAAGTGAAAAAATCCCAGGGAGAGAGGGACTTTGCCTGAGCATCGCATACTTCACGGAATTCGTGATTCATATCCAATTTGCATCATCTCCTGATGTTGGACTCTCCAGATTTCTTAATACAGAGCCACTTCTAAAATTCTTGATTTAGGATAAATTATATCAGCTATCCTCTTCCATTCTATGTTTATCTTTTCATCTTGTTAACTATTTGAGTTTTTATCACATGCACACTTCTTAACTTCTGAAATATCAATTATGCCCATTGCAATACCTTCTTACAAATTTCATAGTTCTGCCCTTCCAACAAGGTAAAGTATGGGCATAGACATTACTTTGAATTTTGTAAGGATATAGGGGCACAACTAATATTACAAAGAAGAGAGGAACATAAATTGATTTCAGTAAGGGCACAAGCGATAAAAACTCTAATTATTTACTTATTCAAAATTTCCAATATCTTGCTATAATTTCTACTTGGTTAGAACCGATCTAAGAATGGTTTAGGCATTCTTAGTCTGATATATCGAAGCTCCAAGTAATTTATGGCTGCAATTCTTCAATTTTCCCTATAACAAGACTGCTTTCTCCAAGCTTTGTTCACCAATTATCAAAAAGGGCCACTTAATCATGTGGGAACAGCTCCAATGTCAAATCATCCAATCGAAATTTTAGAGATACAGAAATAATGGAGAAAGACAACTGGATTACATGCTGGAGAAAATGAAAAAGGACAAGAAATCAGATTCTATGGAAAATAGAGGGGAGAATAAAAGAGAGGATATAAGAGTTAAACTTCTATTTTACTATTTCCCGACTTTCTTTCAAACCCCTACTCGTCCCTTCTAGAGAGAGATGGTGAAATTACAAAAGGAAAATATTAATAAAACATTTGTTAAATGAATAAGTCCCAGATGCCGATGATTATTAGTAAAGACTTTTGAGGTAATGAGGAAGAGGGCAATTTCGGTGGGCGGTGGCTAGAGGGTCCTAATGTTGGGGAGGAAGGGCAATAGTCTGCGTGTTCCTTCTCAAAGATGGCCAGTGGCAACAGGGTGCAAGTAAAGGTCTTTGGTGCTCCACTGACATCCGGTTCGAAATGAGTGTGGTACTCATTTGAAGTCGTCGGTGTGGGGGAATAGACAACTTGCTCCTTATAGGCAAGTTTAAAAGTTTATTTAATATAGTTCCGACGAAGCTTTCACTACTAGTTTGAAGGCCTGGTATGGATGGGAAGATGGTAAGGAGGTATACTTGCGAGCAGGAAGATAGGCAAAAGGGGAAGCAGCTAGAACTCCTCCTCCACCTTCAGTAGCGCTATCCAACAATCCTCCAGGAGAGGAGTACCGGATCCCGCCCAAAAGCTATCTTAGGCCTCTCCTCCCCCACAAGCCTCCCTACCTCTCATTTGTAGCACCTTCCCAAGATAATATTAAAAAACTTAAACAAGGGGAGAGTATCTAGTCCCTCCTACGCTAGTGCTTGCAGCAATGCGATTACATGTTTCTCTTGCTGAGGAATCATACACCATCATATATGGGGCCCGCGAAGGGATCAAATCCTGGCATGGAGGTGGTGAACTTAGGCAACTGAAGGTCATAAAGCATGGCAAGACGGTCCCTCAACACCTGTTAGCAGGGGTTCTTATGGGGATTTTCCAACGATCAGAGGAGTGTCTTCAAATGGTGATGGCAGATATTGGCATCAAGATTGTCCCTACTTTTACAGTGACATCATTCTCCTGGACGGCTCCATGGTTCACGCATGGGGACTCTCAGAGGATGGTGTGAATGTGATGCATGTGTGGATGTCCGGAGTCTCGGATGGCAGATGTGACAGAGGCGCTCCACCCCTTGGGATGAAGCATCACATGCTCTATTCTACAAGGTTATAAGACTGAAAGGACTACCCTTGCAGATGCGGGATCTCAAAACTGTGGAGACTTTGATGATGGAATACAGGAAGGTGATCTTTATCATCAGCAATGGCCTCTCAAAAGGCATCGGCATGCATGTGAATGCGGGGATGGCTGTGGAATTTGTGCCCTATGAACTTCGCCTAAGGGTCGGAAATGCATTGTTTCATGTGGTCGTGGTGGTGTCCCCCACCGGGGGCGGCGGTGATGGAGGTGGCTCGCAGCCGATGCAGGGCTCCAGTGGAAGCGATAATATTGCCTCTGTTATGCCTCCATTGTCGAATTTTTTAGAAGAGGCGTGCATTTGTTCTGTCGAGGGATCTGAATTCTTCAGGGACACGCCTCACGTGGAATCAAAATGTGGTGATGCTTCGGACTTTGGATTCGAGTTTCATAGATCAAACATTCCTCTATCAGGCCTGCTTTTGGCCGACTCGAGATCCTCCTTTCGGGTGGAACCTCCAAGGAGACATTCGCTGGAGTCAATCCTTCTTAGGCTCAATCAAGCGAGATTCAACCAGAGCCATTTTGGCAGAAAGAAGTCTAGTTGCTAGGTTTGAATCACGTGGTAGACCCCATGTCTCCTATCGAAGGTATTGTATCGACGAATTGAAGGATTGAGACGACGCCGGTGGCGAGCAACGCCGGAAAAAGAATGAGATATGTTTTGGGAGAGGGGAGCTATGCGAGGTAATCGTTTTTTCTGTATTTTGTTCCCCTCCATATGGAGATGTATTTATAGGGTGTGTTGTGCCCCTCGCATAGTCTGCCCCACTCCTCCCACGCCCGATTCACGCGAGTCTCACGTAAGACTCGGCCCTCGCGCAACTGCCGCCTCGCGTGACTGCCATAGATGTTAAGGCGCACGCCTAGGCGCCCAGGCGCCCCAGGCCGTGCGCCTAGAATGAACGCCTTGCTTTTATAGCAAATGGCGTGCACCTTGGGTCGCCTGGGCGCCTAGGCGGCCGCCTAGGTGCGCCTAGGCACGCCTTGACGCCTAGGTGACTATTTTTCATGCACACTACACCATATCTCATTTTCAAAATGCGGTATACATTGCGCATTTACAAAAAGCGATATACATAGCGCATTTTGAAAATGTGATATACATGTCGTATTTTTGAAATGCGATATAATTTCTTAATAATCTCACATCCAAATGCGATATTTTTGAAATTTCTTGATGCCATTTTGAAAACGCCTAGGCGCGCCTAGGGGCGCCTAAGCGCGCCTAGGCGCCCAGGTGTAACGCCTTGTCACCTTAATAACCATGGTGACTGCTGGCGGAGCCATGAGCGTGAGGTCACTTCATATTCAAGCACGAATGGCATGGTCTTCAATTCTGTGAAGGTTAGTGATGCATTATCTCATCCTCATGAGGTGGTGGGCTCCTCCAGTGATCATGGATACATGATCATGCGGTGCGGGAGCCTCAGGTCCCCTTTCTCTTTAGCTCTCACTCTCTTGACTCTTCGAGAAGTGGTACTCTCGACTGACTGCAAAGGAGCGTAGAAGGCAACTGCGTCCGATGGTGTAGGGTGCCCTTGAACGATCGACGGAGGATTTCTAGGGTAATACCTCAATGCTTGGAGCCTTGGATTGCAATGAATGGATGTTGGACCATCAGAGGATGTGTGCGGGTAATACCCCATACAGCATATGTGCCTGTGGAAAAAAGTGTTGGTGTCCGACGACATTGCTGAGAAGATGGAACATGGCTTTTGGCCATGATTTGGTGGAATGCTTAGGGGTTGTTCAACCGCATGGGGCTAAAATTGTGTTCGAATAAAATCTTTAAGAAGCCTTGGAAGGCCAGAGAAAAGGTAGGCGGTTTGGAACTTATGTATGAAGGAAAAGACGGATAATGTTCTGTTGCAGGGGACTAAGATTTCACATGGCATGGATGGAGCTTGGAAATCTATTGGTGGCTGGCTTTTGGCAGAATATAGAGCATCTGACTTAGCCGAGGCATCCCTGGGCCTTCTCTAGAATGGAACAATGATAAGTCATAGTGGCCAATGTCGATGGGCCGACGAATGGTGTGAATAATATGGATATTGTTAAGAAAATAAACATGTGGAAGCGAACATAGAAAAAGATAAAGAACAATGAAGAACGTGGGATTTAACGTGGAACCCTACTCCGTAAGGAGCGGGATGAAACAACGGGAGAAGCCCTTAAATAGGGCGTGTTTGTCTATTGACTTTTTCAATGGATACAGGATGTCCGGGGCTCCTTATATAGCCTTCCCAGAGCCTCCAAGTCCCACCACTAGGCGATGTGGGACTAAACACATGGATGGGGTAAATGGATCTTCTCCAGGATCCATTTACCCTGCTACAACTCATGATGCATACCACGAATACTCCAACACTCCCCCTCAAGCTGGAGCATGCAATGCTCAGCTTGGACAAACAGAAATAAACTCAACTTAACGCTACATGAAACTACGGACAATATCAACCCAACGCGCACATTGTTGTTGTCGAGGACGTTTCTTCTCATGTCGTGCAGGTGAGGACGAACGGACTGGAGCGTGAGTCTTCTGAATCTCCTCGTCGGAGAGCATGCGCTCTGAACTGCGCCTGTCAAAGTCACTGCAACTGAAATGAGTCTCCTCGTCGGAGTACTCTGGTCCGCAACAATAATGTGGACAACTGCTCCATCTCTGAAAATGGTCTAACTAAAAAAGGTTGTGGTCGTGCAATCCTCGTCGGAGTCCATGGTCGCTGGAGAATGGAGTCTGAATAAGTCTCGTCGTCGGAGAACTGGGTCTCTCCCATCTGGCTCAGAGAATGGTACACTACTCTGGTGTCCCTATGATGCCACATGAAAACCCTTGCCGACATGGCATAGGGAATGGTCATCTACTCTGGAGTCTTTATGGCTCACACAAAAACTCTGGCCTACAAAACAAGAATAATATGGGGACCACGAATAAATGATGGCAACATGTGCTCATCTGGACATGACCGCAAACTCGTGCGTGTCTGAAACTGGAGTCTCTCTCTGGAGAACTCGAAAAATGGGCCTCATCATGGAGTGGCTCGAACTTGGACTCTGACCAATCTGCCGAGTCTGATCAACTGCGGATCACCCCTGTGGACTCGGAATCTGAATGTCGAGTCCGAATCTTCCGCAAGGAGAATCTTCACCAAAAAACCGTAGAGTCTGAAAATCGGCTGGTCAGACAAATCTGGAGAAATCCTGAGACCTGTGACTCGACATATATACTCCCCCTTTCTCCCATACTTGTCGGAAAACATAGACATCGACCAAGTTGGGAGAAGACAAGATATATAAATATGAGGAGAGAAATAACATTCACAAAAAGTTCCTTGCGGCTTTTCCTTTTTTAAAAAATAAGTCACCTTTTTTTCTTCGAAAACATTTTTTTAAGTCGTTTCAACTTTTTTTTGTTTTTTTCGACTTTTCATTTTTTTTAACATATGTGTACGGCTTTTCTTTGTACACGCCTTTTTCGACAATAGTTTTTTTGAAACCTTTGCGCATGGTTTTTTTTGTACGCACCCTTTTTTTTAATACCCGGGCCACTTGGGCTCAAAAACAAGTAACAGCCCAACAGGGCTTTCTTTCTCTCTTCCCTTCTTTTCTTTTCTTCCCTTTTTTTAGCATCTTTTCTCCTTTTTTTATTTTAGCCCAACAGTGGGCTTCTTTCATTTTCCTCCTTTTTTTTCATCTCTTCTTTTTTTTTGGATACACGATGTGGCCCATTTGGGCATGATCTTGAAACAAAACCCCCTGTTTCTTTTTTTTGTCGTGGTCGCATGCCCTTGGACCAGTATATATATTTTTAAATAAAGGGCTGCATGCGGCGTTAGGGTTTCCAGAAACCCTTTTTCTAATGTCGCCGCCCCCACTGGGCTCTTCCATGCTTCCGCTGCACGTGGGTATGATGCCGCACCACCGGCGCGTGGGTCTAGTGTCGCCGCGCATCTGAAGGGAAGGCGGGGATGACCGCTTGGATTGCGTCGTCGCGAGCTCGGAGGCGCATGAGGCTCGCGCGGAGGCAGGTTGCGCAAGGATGCGTCGTGATGGGGCTCACCGTTTCTGGAGAAGGTGCGTGCCTGCGCGAATGGAGTGCCAACGCCGTTGGACTGGGTGGTGCAACCGCACGCGGCTAGAGAAGATGCAGGTCTCCGCCTGGGGTTGCCGCCAAGAATGCGCGTAGCGCGTAGGGCTGCGGCAGGAAGGGCGAGATCTGGAGAGGCGGTCGATGGTTGTGCGTCGTTGATCTGGGATGCCTTCGTCTAGATGGTGTGCCGCTCGGGGTAGAGCGCCGCCTAGAGGAAATCTGGGCGTCATCAAGTGCGAGAGGGAGGAAGCTTCTCGCAACGCCAAAGATGATCGAGCGTCGTGGATGGTTGCCAGCGCGATGAAGATGCTGCCATTCATGGACATGCATGGATGCGACCTTTTCCATGGGCGTTTTTTTTTCCGTGGGGAAGATGACATGCGCACTGCCATCTTTTGTGTGCGGTTGGGCTGCAGGACTTAGGGCCTAAGGCTGGAGAAGATGCGCATGCAGTGCCGATGAAGCTAGCTGGAGATGCGGCTAGGGCTTCGATGATTCAGAGCTTGCATCAGAATCATAACTTGCAGAGCCTCCAAGTCCCACCACTAGGCGATGTGGGACTAAACACATGGATGGGGCAAATGGATCTTCTCCAGGATCCATTTAACCTGCTACAACTCATGATGCATACCATGAATACTCCAACAGATATGTTTTATGACCTCCAGCTTGTTAGGTCAAAAAAATCCTTTGGATGCTTAGATTGTTGGGGGGATTCCCATGTGACGCTACAACTGAAAGATGATGGGCCGACCAATGGTGTGAATAATATGGATATGTTTTATGACCTCCAGCTTGTTAGGTCAAAAAATCCTTTGGATGTTTGGATTGTTGGGGGGATTCCAATGTGAAGCTACGAGCGAATGATAGATCACATATGTGTGGTGGGTCGATAGTGGCTCGGAAGATCTTTCCCTCTTTATCAATGAGTACGGATTGCAAATTGTGGACGCTCGTGGGTGTCGGTACAGACGGAGAAATTTTGGATCGAGATCACGCATTGATTGGTTCTTCCATCAACTGAAGTGGCCCATCTCCTCCATTTGGCTTGATTTGGGTGTCACACAAGCAAACCCTGATAATAGCCCTCTCCTATGGTTCTTAGGGAAGGAAGTGTGACCAAGTTTTGAATGTGCTTGGCTTATGGAGGATGATTTCGTGGCATGGTTAGAGCTTTCTAGAAGGACTGACAGCCTGATGTGTCGGCCACGATGTGTTCAGCTATAGTAGTCATCAGTGTTGCAATAGTTGGACGACTATCCCGAATAATCGGTCCAACATGCGGTGCGGGGGGTCCCCGACTGAACAGACCTCCAATCAGTCAATAGTCAGCCCGGCCGAATAGTCGGGAGAGATCATCCATTTGGAGTCTATAAAGGATGAACATGAACTAAGGATGGAGGAGTTGGTGCTGTGAACCAGACATTTCCACGAGATCTACCTTGAGGTCAAGAACACTGAGGTTGGATGGAGGCAAAGATCGAGGCAGCACACCTCGAGACCTGTTGCTGGTGTGTACGCCTCACCTCTTCGTGAGGCGCTCGAGGCGAGGCGGAGGCGTAAGCCTCGAGCATGAGGCTTTTTTAGCTTTTTGGTTATGTGCTTTGCACATGACCCTATTTTTCCCTAAGTATTATTTTTTTTATGTTTGTGTTTTTGTTTCCATGTTAATCCTTGAAGATTTCTATATATAGCTCCATGTAAAGAGAAGAGATCGCTTAAAATAAATAAAACTATGTGATCTTGTATACATCATGTTTAATTTATCATACATCTGGACATGCTAAATCTATTGGACACATATTTGAGTTTTTATAATAAATATTTTATATTAATTGCAAGGTTGAATGCCTCGGGCTCTATGGTCAGCACAATTCTCACCAAATCTTTAGCACTATACGATATTGAGGGCCATGGCATACTTTCCAAATCTATGGGTTCATCTAGTATAGCTCGGAAAATTTTCTTATTAATATCTGTGACACACATTACATTAGCCAAAAAGAGCCGACACATCAGCATTTTTGGCATTAATACAAAGTTGTTAATCTTAGAATAGTTATTCTAAGATTGTTGGTTGTGAATCTTAGAATAATCGCTTATATATTGTATTTCTTACTAGTATGGAATTGTTTTTGAATGTGTTTTTGACACAACTTAATATCATTATATGCTTTTCCAATGTATTTTGCTTTAATTTAATTTTTTTTTCAAAAAATTGAGGCTTACGCCTTAACCGCCTGAGGCTTAACTCCTCGCCTCAATTTCAGAGGAAATGCCTCGTACCGCCTCGCACTTTTTTAAACCTTGGGTGCTACAAAAATTCAGGGGGCAATCTACATTTAGAGATGTTGAACAAAGCTCTATTATTCCCGCTACCGAAGAGGGAGGTGTCGACTAGAGTAGAGGATTTTAAGCCTATCGCACTTTACCAATGCGATTTATCGCATCATTGCCAAATTATTGCCTCGTTGATTGCCCGGTGTCCTGAATGATATCATTTCTCCTAAGCAGACCGCATTTGTGCTTGGGAGGCATTTACTAGACGGTTGAGTACTTGAGTATGAGATGGTTCTAGATTGGAAGAAAACATAAGGTGTGGAGAAAAAATAATGACTTGCTAATTCATGATGCCCAAGGGTTCTCTCATATAAAGAAAAAATCATGTTGGGCAAATTACATAATAGAGACAGAAAGAAAATGAAATACATGAAATATGAAAAGATACAAATAACCATCAATGTTTCCCCTCAAGATGGAGCATATATGTCAACCATGCTCAACGTAGAACAACACCCGTGAAATGGTCCTCTAGGTAGAGACTTGGTGAACACATCTATTATATGTTCCCTTGAGCTGACGTGGAAAGTAGAGATGAAGCCCTTTTAAATCATGTCCCTTCTAAATCATGTCATATGTATAGGGACAATTTACCTCAATATGTTTGGACCTCTCATGGAAGGAAGGATTATTGGCAATGAAAAGTGCAACACGGTTGTCGCATTGTAGATGCATGGGGAGTGGCATATCACTAGCTAGGTCAGTCAGAACGGATCTGGCTTACATCGCCGCAAGGCCGTACGCAGCGGAAGGAAAGGCACATGAGTCCGAACGCTATTATGAATGTGCGACCGACACTACACTACGTAGGTACCTGTGCTGGTGAGGCGTCGGTCGGTCCTAGAAACGGCGGCAGCGGCGCAAGGTAGACCGGACGTGCTGCAACCTAGGGATCCCATCTCTGTGCTCCCATGTGTCATGGCTTTGTACTATGACTCCGCAATAAATTTGGCAACCATGATTTGCTTCTTGCTCTTCCATGAAACCTAGGAGCTCCCTATTAACACTAGAGGAGCAACCACTATAAAAGAAGGTGGTGGAACTGATGGACCTGGTGGAGGTGGTGGTGGTATAGGAGGAATCACAACCGAAGATAGTGGTAGCATGGAAGGAGGCATGTAGATCTCCTCTCCAGTGTCAGACAGAGTCAACCAGTCACATGTAGGAGAAAAATATGTGACAGACTCAAAAAAGGTGATATCAACAACGATGTCTTCCATCGAACAAGATCAAAGTACAAGTACCCCATATGGATCTTGGAGTAGCCCACAAAAACATACTTGATAGCCTTGAGGGAGACCCTGTCATGAACAGAAGTCAGATGATGAATAAACGTCACAGAGCCAATGACATGAGATATAAGTGAGAAAAGATCCTTCTCAAGAAACATAATCGAGAAAATGATCTTTTCTCCTAACACAGAGAACGGTATACAATTCACTAAGTAACAAGCAGTGAGAACCACATCACCCCAGTAAGAATGGGGAGCACAACTTTGAATCAGGAGTGTCTCATCTCCGTGCTCCCATGTGTCATGGATCTGTACTATGACTCTGTAATAGATTTGGCAACCACGATCTGCTTCTTGCTCTTTCATAAAACCAAGGAGCTCCCTATTAACACTACAAAGCTGGAGGTAGATTTCATGTCCCTGGGAATCCTACAAAGTGTGCATCTACACGTGTTGTGAAGGTAAGGAATGTCCCTCAGCTAAAGATCGATCTTGTAGCTCTAGAGGACTTCAGATACCTCAGAATCATGTGAACCACAACAAAATGTGCACGTGTCGACTGCTCCATAAAATAGCTAACTTTGCTCATGTCATAGGAGATGTCTGACATGACGATGATCATGTAGATGAGCTTCAGAATGAGCTCATTGAATCTCCTTTTATCTACCTCCTCTGTATCATCATCATAATGCTTCATGATTGGGTTCATGAGTGTAGTGGCAGGTTTGCAATCTGCCATGTCTGTCTCTTCGAGGAGATCAATAACGTACTTCATGTGGGTCATCACAAGAATCCGTTGGTTCCTGGCGAACTCATGCCCTAAGAATCGTAAATCGTCAAGGTCCTATGTGACAAACTAATACCCAAGGAACTCCTTAGACATATTAATACCCTACACATCATCTCCTGTAACAATGATATCGTCAACACAGACTAGCATAACAACGATACTTCCATGAGTCCTCCGAATAAATAGTAAATGGTCTGCAATCGATCTCGTGAATTCGTACTGCCCTATCAAGTCTAATAGCTTCTAGAAACATGCTTTAGGACTTTTAAGGTCATAGATAGCCTTATGAAATCGGCAAACCTTTATACACTCCCCCTCAACAGTGAACCCAGGTGAGTGTTACATGTAGACTTCTTCCTGCAGACCGCCATAAAGAAATACATTCTTCACATCAAGCTAGGACAGGGACCAGCCTCGTACCACTACAACTGAAAGGAGGATCTAAAGAGTGGAATGGCACATCACAGGATAGAACATATCATGATAGTCCACCCCATAAGTCTGCGTGAACCCACAAGCCATGAGTATAGCCTTGTAGTGATCTACACCGTCATTTGCATGGTGCTTCACTATAAACACCCATTTGCAATTGTTGGAGTATTTGGTTGTGCGCCATATGAGTTCTAGGAGGGTAAATGGATGTCTCCAGGATCCATTTACCCCATCCATATATTTAGTCCAACATCTACCAGTGGCGGGACTTGGAGGGTCTGTGGAGGCTATATAAGGAGCCCCAGACCTCTTGTATCCATTGAGAAAAGGAATGCAATATCCACCCCATTTAGGGCTTCTCTTGTGGTTTCATCCCGCTCCTTAGGGAATAGGCTTCCACGTAAAGAATCTTTGTGTTCCTTGTTTATTTTTTCTTTATTCTCTGATTCTGCTTCTGTATTCTCTATTTTCTAACATGGTATATCAGAGCGGGTTCGATTCTCGAGGATGTTCTGTTTTTTTTACGAGAATCGATTTTAGTTTTTGTTCTTGAAGATTCAATATTCTAAAGATTTATGACATGTTCGAAGTTTGAGATCTAAAGTTTAAAAAAAATCTCTAAACATATTCTTCGGCACAAGATGATCGCTGACGACTGCCATCCAACATCTCTCAGGTGGCTCTGGCTTCCTGTTCAACGACAACAGCCCAGAACCCAGGCTGTATCTCCTGGCGATTGGCAACTCAATCCAAACGCGACTAGTTCCTCCCGCTACGCAACCTTCCATGCGGCAAAAGTAGGTAGTGGCGGCGATCCCCCTGCAAAAGAGGCCGCCAAGACTTTCAGTGGTTCTACTCCAGGCCGCAGCCCATCCTTGGCGGAACTCCAAGGACCCGCCAAAAAAGGTAATTCATCATGATCTTTCGACGACACAGGCGCCTCTCTTCAAGTGCGGTGCAGGCGCACAGGCGGCAGGGAATATAGGCTCCAACCCCATCACGACAGTGCATCTTCAAAATCCCAGGCGTAAGCTTCTCTCCTCCTTCGGTGGCGTCGCTTCAACAATGAGGTGCCGGCGGCCGCTCTCCAGAACAGTGTTGCCCCCTCCTTCCTCAGAGCTCCACCTCCTTGCGAGATCGCACGAGTTCGACCAAGCAGAAACCCCAATCAGGGTCGTTTCCTCGCGCAGCGCCCCTCCCTCGCGTTATGTACCCTCCCTCTTGGCGATGGTGGCACCTCATGTGGCTTCGGCTAGCCCCCATTGCTGCTAGCCCCCCCTGTCATTCCTCTAGTAGATCAAGCTCAATGGCCCCTTTAAATCCCATAGGGGGCAGCGGTAGGAAATGTTTGGTTCTCGAAACCCCTTATGCAGTGATCATTACAAATAAGAGATTCCCTTTACGGGAACCTTAAAAAGGGTTGCGTCCTGTTGGGCCAACAAAAGTGTTTAAAAAAATTGAATGAATGAAAAAAAGGGAGAGCGGGGCTGCCATGTAAACAAAAAAAACAAAAAGAGAGGAGAGCTGAGAGTATGGGCCATCTTGGGTCGTGTAAAACAACAAAAAAGGGGGGGAGAAGAGAATGTTTTGGGCCAATTTCGACCGTGATTCCAAAAGGTAAAAAGTTTGTTCAAAAAATATGCGTACAAAACAAAAAAATCGTACACAAATTCCAAAAAAATTATTGCAAAAGCCTGAAAAAAGTTGTACAACTTAAAAAATAGATTTGAAAAGCCAATAAAAAATTTGAACGGCTTATGTTAAAAAATTCATGACGGCTATTTAAAAAAATTGACAAAAAGCCGCAAGTTTATGTTGTCTTTCCCCATTTTATTGTCTTCTCCCAACGTGGTCGACGTCCATGTTTTCCGACAAGTATGGGCAGAAAGGGGGAGTATTGTATAGAGTCACATGTCCTATTTAGATTCTTCAGTCCAACCGATTTCCAGACTCTACAGTTCAGATTATTCAGACTTGATGTTAGATTTCGAGTCTTCAGTTTCAGACACGTACATGGATGCGATCTTTTCGATGTGCACATGTGTGTCATCTTTTATTCGTGATCCCCATCATCTTTCGTTATTTCGACCACAGTTTTCATCTGAGCCATAGGGACTCCATAGTAGAGGACTATTCCCTATGCCATGTTTGCAAGGGTTGTCATGTGGTATCATAGGTACTCCGAAGTAGTGTGCAATTCTCTTGCCAGATGGGAGAAACCTAGTTCTCCGACGAGGAGACTTTTCAGACTCCACTCTCCAGCGACCGTGGACTCCGACGAGGATTGTACTTCCACGGCCTTTTTTAGTTCGGCCTTTTTCAGAGATGGAGTAGTTGTCCACATTATTGTGGCAGACCAGAGTACTTTGATGAGGAGACTCATTTCAGTTGCAGTGACTCTGACATATGCAGTTCAGAGCACTTGCTCTCTGACGAGGAGATTCATTTGACTCACACTCCAGCTCGTTCGTCCTCCTCTCATGCACGGCATGCGAAGCAACGTCCTCGACAGCAGCCGACAGTTGTGTGAGTTGAGTTGATATTGTATGTAGTGTCATGTACCGTGAGTTAAGTTTTTTTTCTGTTTATCCAAGCTGGGTATTGCATGCTCCAGCTTGAGGGGGTGTGGTGGAGTATTTGGTTGTGTGCCATATGAGTTGTTGGAGGGTAAATGGATCTCTCCATGATCCATTTACCCCATCCGTATGTTTAGTCCCACATCTACCAGTGGTGGGAATTGGAGGCTTTGTAGAGGCTATATAAGAAGCCCCAGACCTCATGTATCCATTAAGAAAAGGAATGCAATATCCGCCCCATTTAAGGTTTTCCGGGTTTCATCCCACTCCTTAGGGAGTAGGTTTCCACGTAAAAATCATGGTGTTCCATGCTTTATCTTTTCGTTCTTATGCTATGTTTATCATTTAGCTTCTGTATTCTCTAACAGCAATCAACCACAAAAGCCCACGGTAGGGGCAATGACCAAGCTCCACATGCCGTGCGACTGTAATGTGATCGTCTCCTCTATAATAAGACGCTACTGACTGTCTCGCATATCCTCCTAATATGTCCGTGAAATCTCGACAACTGATAGAACCACAACAAGCCTCCTGAAGATGTCCCAAGGAAGCATGAGCAGCGAGAGGATACGTGGCACGAGTATGCCTCCACTCCATGAAAGCAATCGGAACATTGAGATCATCTATACCATATGTGGCATGTAAAGTAGCCTCGTCAAGGCACATGTTCATCTTGTAACGTAGTATGCTGCATAGACAAATCACTAGTGCCATCAGTAAATACAAAATGCTTGGAATATACTTGGGGCCTGTTGGATGATGGGGAAGGTCTATGAACATGAGGATAGTAGGTGGCATGCGAATATAAAAATGTTAGCAAAAATTGAGACAAAGTACTAGGAGGTGGAGGAGCTACCACTGTAGGATAAGGTGGTGGAGGTGGCGGAACGGGTGGAGAGAGGCGGTGGAGGAGGTGGTGGAGGAGGACGAACCACAACTAGAGGTGGTGGTAGCATGGGAGGAGGCATGTACACTTCCTCTCTAGAGTCAGAGAGAGTTTACCCGCCACGTGTAGGAGAAAAATACATGGCATACTCAAAAAAGTTAACACCAACATCAATGTAATACTTCCGTTGAACAAGATCAGTGTATCGATGCCCCTTTTAGGTCTTGGAGTAGCCCACAAAAAGAGACTTGACAACTCTAGGGGAGAACTTGTTATGACCAGGAGTTAGATGATGGACGAAGGACACAGAGCCAAAGACACGAGGTATAAGTGAGAAAAGATTGTTCTCAGGAAACGTAATTGAGAAAGGGATCTTTTCTCCTAACACAGATGATGATATACAATTCACCAAGTAACAAGCAGTAAGAACCTCATCACCCCAATAAGAATGGGAAGCACAACTCCGAATCAGGAGGGTCTTGGTCACATAAAGTAAATGACGGTATTTGCGTTCAGCAACATTGTTCTACTGGGAAGTGTATGTGCAAGAAGTCCGATGTAAAATACCAAGGCATTGTCAGATCGATAAGACAGAACATGTGCCCTTGATGGTCAGGATCAATAGTATGATCCCATGTGTCGAAATAAATCAACTCAAATAGGCTCCTACTACTACAACTCTGATGAGAAGGAAAAGTGGACGGGAGATGCTTCCCAAGCTAGGAAGCCTTGCATTAAAATGTGGACCGAGAAGATATATGTGGAAGGGCATAACACAACTTCTACAGAGGAATGTGACCCAATGAAAGATGCCACGTGTACGGAGAGACTTCTCCAGTAGGACTGGACAAGACATCAACATATGTAGACTAAACAAATCTGTAGAGACTCTCTTGCTCATGGCCACATCCAATCAAATTGCACGCGAGTATCTCCTGAAACACAAGAGAAGAGGGGTCAAATATGACACGACAATATAAATCCTTGGTGAATTGACTTAAAGACAAGATTCATCGAAAAATTAGATGCATGATGTACATTCTATAGATGCATAAACTGCATCAATCAGATCTCCTCATGTCATGTAATAAGGGAATGAACCCCATCTACAATGACTACTGATCGACCTGGAAGAAGGGATATGTATGATAAAGATTGAGCTCTGTCTCTGCTTAAATGGAGAGAGGTACCGGAATCCATGATCCATTACGTTATAGTTGCCTTGTGACAACTAGTAAGAGTATTGGCAATACATGGTGTACTAACAAAAGCTGAGGTAGCGATGTCAGACGAGCTAGATAGAGCACTAGTGGATCCAATAGCTAGATGCATGATATCCCTCGGACGGGAAACAAACTCTTCGAATCTCTGATCAATAGCAGGAGCAGTAGAAGTCTCAACCTGCTCAACCCGAGCAGAAGCCAGAAAATCATACTTCGAATAGCATGTATCTTCAGAGTAACCAAAGCGGTGATAGTAGGTGCATGGATGATGTGGACGAGCACCTCCCCTGCCACGAGCACGGCAGCAGGAGACCTAAGAAGCAGCGGACGAGGCGATTGTAATCACGTGTCTATGGCATGCTTCCTCCATGGAGGTATCGTCGCATCCACGAGTAAGTTGGACCATGCGGCATAATACTCAGATAAAGAGCCGCTAAAAAATGCCTACAATGGTGGCAGTCTTCTATACCACTCTGCTTGACTGTGAAGATCAGTGTTCGGAAATGCAGTCCATGTAGCCGTATATGCGTATTTGGTCACTTGACCGAATCGCATATGCCATATACGGTAATATGCGGTCCGAATATGCGGCATATGCGGCCGCATATGCAGCCGCATATCTGATAGGATTCATGTTAATACATGACATATTGATGACACATTAACTCGATTTTTTCTGAGCAAATCATATATCATCATTTACAATGATGCATCTTTTCAATATTCTAGTATGTGTTGCACTTGGGAATATAATCTAGCGTATTTTTTTCATACCCATTTTTTCTATCGTTCTCAAAACTTATTAATGAATTGTGTTTTCAAATTTTCTATCTAATGAAATTCATTCTAATTCTTCAAATAAAACATGAAACAATTGATTAACAATTGAGCAATTTGCATTACTATACTTCTAATAAATTTATATGCACATACAATTTTCCCTTATATTTTGCGTCAACAAGTTTTATCCCTTGGGAGATACATATATGTGTATAATTTTGGGTGTATGATTTATATACCTATGATAATTCATTTATTATTTAGCTTTTATTATCTACAGGATCTATATATATTAAAGGTTTTCTTATAAAATTCATGTGTTCCCTACTGAATCCAAATTTGAATATGTATATATGCATTAAATTCATAATACACTAAAAAATAATCAACTTATAATATCGTGCTTATATATCTTATTTATAATATTATCTTATTTGAAATTTTTGATTTTGGATTTTGTTAAATCATCAATTTTCTGTATAATCACATTTTATTGTTGTATTTTAATTAAAATATTATAAACTGCATATACCTTTTGTATACTTCTCTGCATAACCGCTTATTCGCTTTAGACCGCATGATAGAAAGAATACCACATACCGCATTTCTGAACCTTGGTGAAGATGTCATGCTAAAGCTGCAGGATCTCTGTCTCGTTCCTCGCCTGTGAGCAGGCGGTAATGAGAATGTACTACATTGCCTGGCAGTGGGTGATGGAGGATATCATTGGCTATCTCCATGACCAGAGTACCAGATAGCCATACTCACGCGTATGCATCATCAACCTCCCAAGAGGCATTAGCCCCGATCTTGTTAATCGACTACTCATGGGTCAAAATGTGCTTATTCCCAGTGGATTGCATAGGCTTATCATGGCCCATAACTCGTAGTTGGTCCCATCCGTCTGGACTATGGACAACTGACCTCGAAAGGTCCCGAAGATGGGACATCAACTTTGTTTTCTGACAAGATGTTGATGACAAAGATTAGGGTTGTAGACCAACTCAAACGTGTTTACACGAACATATGGAGAATCAATTGTGTATGCAGACTCATGCCACAACCATTCCCATCAACCTAGGTCGCAGTCTAGGGAACGTGACTAAATGTAGAGGTCTGTTAATGCGGAAAGAGGAATCATAAATAAAGAATAAAAATTATGGACACCGAATTTAATGTGGAACCTTACTCCCTAAGGAGCGGGATGAAACCATGGGAGAACGCCTCAAAGGGTTGATGTGTCTATTGACTTCCTCAATGGATACAGAGGATGCGGAACTTTTTATATAGCCCTCACTGAGCCTCCAAGTCCCACACTGGTACATGTAGGACTAAACTCTCGATGTGGTAAATGGATCTTGGAAGGATCCATTTACCCAACACTCCCCTCAAATTGGAGCATGCAATGCTGAGCTTAGACAAACAGAACGAAATGTCAACTCACAATACAAAATGCTACAGACAATATCAACTCAACGTGCATAATTGTCGGTTGCTATCGAGGACATTGCTTCTCATGCCGTACAAGTGAGGAGGATGAACGGGCTGGAGTGTGAGTTAAACTGAATCTCCTCATTGGAGAGCATGTGCTTTGTATTGCGCCCGTCAGAGTCATTGCAACTGAAAATGAGTCTCCACTAGGAGAACTCTGGCGCGCCACAACACGTGGACAACTGCTCCACCTCAAAAAGGGTCGAACTAAAAAAATCATAAAGAATATCCTCGTCGGGAGTCCATCATTAGAGAATGGAATCTGAAAAGCCTCCTCATCGGAGAACTGGGTCTCTTCCATATTGGCTCAGAGAATGAGATCTCTACTCTGGAGTCTCCATGAAACAATATGAAAAGCCCTAACCCACATGGCATAGGGAATGGGATCTCTACTATGGAGTCCCTATGGCACACACGAAAACTATGACGAAAACAAAAGATGGGGACCACAACAAATGATGGCAAACATGTGCACATCTGAAAAGGAGTCTCTCTCTGGAGAACTCGGAGAAAATGGGTCACTCAACTATGGAATGTCTCGAACTTGAACTACAAACCAATCGTCGAGTCTGAAACTAAATTGTAGAGTCCGGAAAATCTGTCTGGCCTCTGGAATATGAAGAATCTAAATTTGAGGAATTTGACATCTGGTTTGTGACTCTATACAATGCTCCCCCTTTCTCCCATGCTTGTCGGAACATAATGACATGGACAATGTTGGGAGGAGACAAAAAATGGGAAAAGAAACAAAAAAACAAATAAGTCGATCTCAATTTTTTCGGCTTTCTCTTTCAATCATTTTTTTTCAAATCAATTTTTTAAATCATTTTTTCCAGTTAATCCATTTTTTTAGCCGTCTCTTCGTTTTTTTTCTCAGATAAGTTGTTCACCTTTTTTTCGACTTCCCCCCTTTTTTGCAGAAGTTTTTCTAAGCATACGATTTTCTTTTGTACGTTCCTTTTCTCAAAGCAATTTCTTTTTTTTTAATTTGACCCAAATAGGGCCCAAACAAATGCAACCCTCTTTTGTTGGAATTCAAGGCCCTAAACAGCAACCCACTTAGGGCTCTCTTTCCTCCTCTTTCTTTCTTTTTTTGAACTGGGCCTTTCCCTTTTTTTTGGACTTTCGGCTCATGAGGGTTTACCCTTATTTAGGGTTCCCCAACCGGGAACCCTTCACAAGGGCGCCCACGATCGGGACATCTTCATCGAGGAGAGGCCCTGCATTGGAGGATCCGCCACTGGGTTATGCGCAGTTACCTGGATTGTCGCTAGGAGGAGCGGTTGTCGTCTGCTGGAATCGCGAGATATGGCTGGAGCTTTGAGGAGGCATGCGCGATGGAGCTCCGTCTGGAGCCCCTAGATGAATGTGAATCGAATTCGTAGACGGTGCTGGGACATCGATAGGAAGAGGAGAGACGGAGGACGATGTCTCCTGTTGAAGATCGACTAGAGGAGAAGAGGCAGCTTGAGAGGATGCCTCCTGCAGCTCGTGGGTGGCGCGCAAGGGAGATGTGTTGCCTGGAGGCAGTGCAGCAGCAACTTGGAATCGACCCTCCCTTTTCTTTTGTTGTGCCTGGAGGTTTAAGGAACTAGGTGCCAGTGTCTCTGCCTATGCGGGAAGTTACCTTTGCCGAGGCTGAGCCTCCATCTGAAGGGGATGAGCTGCCTGGGGAGCCTCCCATCGAGATGGGATTCTATCGCTGCGGCTGCCTGTGACTGTGCCTGGAGATGCGCCTCCACGATCGAGATAAGATTGGAGGCAAGGCATGAGGGAGATGCGCCTGGAGATCACGGCGCTGCGTTATCTAGTTCGGTTGTGAAAACAATTAGGGATTTAAGAAAACTCTAGGAATGAATCTTCAACTCGATCCTCAGCATGATTAAAAATCTTTAACCAAAGCTTTAAGAAAAAATGTCATAAATCGAATCTCGAACAAAACAAATAACTCCTCGAGAATCAAAGCCGCTCTGATACCATGTTAGAAAATATAAAATAGAAGTAGAATCATAAACAAAGAATAAAATTACGGACACTAGATTTAACATGGAACCTTACTCCCTAAGGAGTGGGATGAAACTATGGGAGAACACCTCAAAGGGATGATGTGTCTACTAACTTTGTCAATGGATACAGAGGGTAAGGGGCTTCTTATATAGCCCTCACTGAGTCCCCAAGTCACCACTAATAGATGTGGGACTAAACTCTGGATGGGGTAAATGGATCTTGGAAGGATCCATATACCCATCTTACATGATAATGACGCATACTCTAACAAGGTATGATTTCGCCTGAAAATCCCCGAAATCAGGTCGTGGAAAGAAAGGTTCCAGAAGTCGACAGTCGGTACTCGATCGGTCGGGTCACTGACTAAGGATTAGTTGATTGCCAGGCAATTAATTGGATTTAGTCAGGTATTAGTCGGTTTTGATTTTTTTTATTTAAATATATAAATTATTTTTATACATATACTCTCATAAATTTGTGTAAATTTAGTAAGTTTCAATTTTATAAGAGCTAAAAAAGAAGCAATTTAAAAAAAAAGAAAGTTAAGAACAAATGTTAGGTAAAGAACACGAGCAAATGTTTAAACATATACATGTCAAAACAAAAAATTCAAGTAACAAGTAAAAAGTCATTCATCTCCATCAATGTCATCATCCAAATTAAGCTCTTCTTCTTCATCTTCATCATTATCTTCTTAATCTCGGTCTTTAGGCAGAAATTCCTCCTCTTCCTCATTTATAGTAACAACATTTGAGCTCGAAGATGCACTAAATTGGTTAGCCTAAAACGTCGCCCGTCCTCCGTAGTGGAGGAAGGAAGGTCAATCTACAATCTCGAGAGACCTTCGTCACAAGCTTCCTTGCCACGTTCACATCTTTGGCTTCTTCTCAGTTCCAAATTCTCTTCAGCACCACTTGCATGAGCCACTTCACCCCAAGTCAAACTGAAACCTAGAAAGACCTCATCTTGAGCTTGTACATTGACCTCTCCAATCCATTCACCTAAATGTGCATGATCACAGGAGGAAAGAGGACCACTTCCTTTCTCAAGCCGACTTTCCATCAGGTTGGGATTGAAATGAATGTACACAAGATCATTCAGTCTCTTTGTCTCCAACCCGCCTCTCTTCTTGGTATGAATATCTAAGCAACATTACAAAAATTTTGACTATATCAATATTAATTTACAACTAGTATTCCAATTAGGTGAGTCAGTGGAGTCATTACAGAGTCACACATACTCCAGTTGCGCTCACATCCAAAGAATGAAGACATCAAGCTCAAGATCTTGATGGCTATGTCTTTCAAATGTGGTGTGTGATCTCGATGGTTATACCATCGATTAGCTAATAAAATAGAGAATTGGTTAAATCAATAAAATCAAAGATGATTCGAATGACATGAATTGAAAACAATGCTTGAAATACATGGATCGTAATTTTCTCCATTTCTCATCCTTGTCTCACAGCTAATGCCTTGCCAAACGCTCAACGGTCATGTTTGTAATCAAGAAGCTCCTTTGTGGTGATGGCATCTTGTATATCCAAATATGGATAAAATCTTTCCATGCAATCCATAAAACCTCTCTTCACCACAATATCCGGATCACCACTACACTCCGTGTAAAAGAAGTATGGGTTCAAAAAGTAAGCTGCTAGATGCAATGGAGGGTCAAGCATGTCTTTGGTTTAGGAGATAATAGTATCCACAAAAAACTTGTAAGATGATTCTATGCTATTGAAAACTGCAATTATCTCTCTCTCTTTACCTCTTTACGCCCTCTGTAAACAAAGCTCATGAATGGTTGTTGATTCGCATAACCACACGTAATAGATAAACCAATGGTGTAAAAAGTTTTATTTGCAAGTGCAATGTGGTTCCAAAAAGTAGCGTTGACGACCATGGATGTCACTTGTTCTCCCTTTTTGGTCTTGTACCATTGCAGTTTCCCCACCCATCTGACGAAAACATCAACCTGAGCTTGTCTTTTTTTCTCTATAATGCTTTCAAGAGTGAGGAAAGTAGTAGCAAACCTTATTTCCCTTGATCTAGTGATGTCCCTCTTGTTTGTGAACTTATGCATCAAGCTTAAGGTTTTAGTATGAGCATAAATGAAAACTGTGAGTATCTTCGCCTTTCTAATTGCGCTCTTCACATTTGAACTTTGCTTATCTCCTCCAAAGCAAAGATCAATGGAATGTACAGCACATGAAGTCCACCATATCTGGAGATATTTTATGAGCAGCAATTTCCCGTCTACTGCATTTACGGAAGCATTATTCGCAACAACCAGAACAACATTCTCCATTCCAACTTAATTTATGCACTCACCCGCCAACTGAAAGATCTACTTGGTGATTTGTGTCTCGCCAGAGGCATCTACGGACTTCAAAAATGAATTATCCAAGGAGCAATTGACACAGAAGTTCATGATGCTCCTTCCTCACATGTACGTCCATGCATCGGTCATCATAGAGCATCATATCTTCTTCCATATAATTCGATGACATTGAAGTCATCAGATATTTTTTTTAATCGTCTTCTTTAAAAATAGCTTAATCATCACATACTTCATAGGAGTCTTGAGACCGGGACCATACCAATTGCCTCCAACATTTGCTTGAAGGGTTTCGTGGTCAATGCATTGAAAATCGTCGGTGTATATGCCTACTTGCATATATAGGAAAAAAACCTTTTCACGATGATCCTTGGATAAAACATCTTTTATGCTCATCTAAAGTAATCCTTGATCGACGATGATCTGCTCCAGAGATTTGGAAGATCGATATATTTTCGCAGATCCAATATCTCCAGCGATGTCAATATCAATCTCATCTCTCATATCAACAACCCTAGCGCCTTTCTGACTCTTCTCTCTAGCAACGTCATCCAAGTATGATATCATCGTCTTCTTTGTCTCTTCGTCCCCCTTAGGACATGCAGTCACGTTGCCTTTACAGTGCGCAAGATGTTTCTTGAACCTGAAAACCCTTCCTTTCACCATCTTCTTGCACAACCTGCAAGTAATCGTGTTTGGATCCACACGATTTGAAAGGTATTCAAATTACCATAAATGATCACTTGATACCGACAGCACATAGAAAGACGAATCGCTATCAGAAGCAGCAATCATGGGGGTTGTGGCCATCTACCAGGTCAGCAACTCACAAGTTAAAACTTGACATAAACAAGTTAGTAAAGCTATTAATTTCTATTCTATTGGTAAGTAGAAAAAATTATACAAAAATATGACAAACAAAACCAAGCTACAACTTTACGTAAAAAACAAACAATTGCATTAACATAGGAATAAACATTAAGAGAAACGTTTAGCTCCATTTCAAGTTAAAAGAACCAAAAAGAGGGATTAGTTAAGATGGATTCTGAGGCACCAAATCCGAGATTGTCTACCAACTCTGGGATTGTCCACGAGTTAAAATTAATGCTGATAAATACCAAAGACTGTCCACCAACTCAACTTATAAATAATGATTGACGCTGAAAATGATTAGATGACTTTTGAGGCACCAACTACTTCCTTTTCCAAGCTATCATTTTAGTTGAAAATGGATCCAATGCAAACATCTGGCATGATACCATGAACTCAGTCTTATCAAGCATTATACCATATAAATAACAAAAAATCCCCACGAATCATATAAATCTGACGTGAGAACAGTAATGAGGAAAGTGAAAGGTGAAAATTGGATCATATAAGCATATATTTCTAGCATAATAACACCAATTATATGTTCAAATCCAAATAAATCCAAACTGGATCGTATAGAAACCTCAATTCAAGAGCAACTTCTTCACTACATGATATGATGACTGTCTATTTAAAAAAATGTTGGAAACCCTAACCTCTGGGGTCGGCGGTGCTGGTTGAAACGGGAGGACTGGAATGCTAAGCTGGCTGGAGCGATCAGAGGAGGTGCAGCAAGGCCATCACCTGGAGAGGGTTCGAAAAGCAGCAGTTGGGTATCAGTTTTTTCGAAGAGCGCATGAGGAGTCGAAGAGCCGAACAATAACCTAAATCCTTAACTCGAATCAAGTATACAGATCCACTTGCAAAAGTCGGCTGATTAATCCGAGTAGTCGCTCTACCCGACCAAGGACCGACTATGCATAGTCGAGTCAGCCAGGCCACCGAGTAAATTTTTGCAAGCTTGGTTAAGAGACCTCTTGGGTGTTAAGGGAGAAAGAAGATGCCTTAACGGGTTAAGATGAATACGCTAGGGACTTCAGGGGCCCCATAAGGGATGTGTGAGGTCGTTAAGGAGTCCTCGAGATGGGACTACAGCATGCTCTAGGCACTCGCGCCTCAGCTAGTGCCTTAACATGATTGGTTGGTGGTACCTCTAGGAGAATATCCTACATGCGATGGTTGGATGCCGTCGTAAGGTGGCGGTGGAGGCAGTAGGTGTGCCGAGATGAGATAGAGGCGGCAGAGGCTGCCACTGATGGTAGGCGGCGGCATTGGGATCGCACAAGACAGCAATGACATCAAGAGGTAGACGGTGGATAGGGTTAGGGAGAGGGGGTACGAGATCTCCAATCTAGAACTATCACTATGATACCATGTGGAGATAAAATAATGACTTGCTTATTCATAAGACCCTAAGGTTCTTTATGCATTTAGGAGAAACCATGTCGAGCAAATTACATAATAGAGACGGAAAAAAAGGAAATACATGAAATATGAAAAGATACAAATAACTCTCAATGGAAAGGACTGTTGCGAAAGGTGGATTTCTCTAAAGCAAATGATTGTGTGGACTTGAAATTTCTTTCAACGTCGCTACAAATGAGGGACTTCTCATAATTGTGGATTGTGTGGATTAATATGTATGTTACGACCGCGTCTTACGCGGTGCTCATGAATGGTCACCTAGAGGGAGGTTTCTTCCAACCTCAATAGAGGTACGACATGGGTGCTCCTTGGAACCTCTTTTATTTGTGATAATGATTGACATGCATGTTATGATGAGATTGGTTGCGGATGGAGGACTTTCTACAATCTACCTTTAGAATAGGTATTTCGTTACCTATTATGATGCAGCGTGACCCCAAATTATGGGGCCACAATTAGTCAATTAAATAATTATCAATTTTATTTACGTTTTTAGTGGTCGTAGTGGTCTAATTTAATAATTGAGATCGCCTGTGATCTCAACGTTGATTTCGTAGATTTTAATTACAATTGTTGGTCAATTAAATAATTAGAGTCCAATTAAGTTAGTTAGTGGTCAATTAGGATTTAATTAGTTGTAATTTGAGTATTTACTATTTTTGTAAACCCTCTCTCTTATATAAAGAGAGGGTAGGTCCTTGTTTTGAGGGAGTCCATTATGAATGAAAATTTGAGTTGATCTCATTTTATCCCTCTCTTTCTCTCTTCTCCCTCCACGCGATCTCCGCGGTTCTCCTTCTTCCATCCCTCGTTACCGACGAGTTTTCTTCCTCTCAATCCCTCCAATTTCTCTTCTCAACCATTCTCTTCTTCTACCAAAAATCCACCAAAAAAATATATTATTATTATTTTCGCCGTGCGGATTTTCCATTTGCATCAATTGGTATCAGAGCATGGCCTATAGATCGTCCCCACGATCTAACGATCCGCCCCGGCGTCCGCACCGACACCATCATTCATCCGAACAAAGACGGCAAGCCAATGAAGCCTACGACAAGGAAACGAAGCGCATGTTATGTGATTTGCAGAACAACTTCCGAGCCCTGTCTTCAATGTTTCGGGACTTCACGGCCGACCTTGAGGCCTACCGTGACGCCCAAGCAAAGCCGCCAACCTCCGAAGCCGTTGTCGTGAGTTTTGACGAAGAAAAACTCGTTGTGGAAGACGAACCGGCTGCTGTCCAACTCATTTCGGAGAACAAATGCGACCAAACAGTGGCTGTCCAGACCGCTCCGGATCAGATTCCGCCCTCGGATTCAACTCCGCCATGCCCCCCGACCGTTTTCATGCCACCGGAATCACCCCAGGTACCCCCGACGTCGGCCTCCCCAACCCCAATACCCCCGCGATCTCCCCTTCGCCTACAGCAGCCCCAGTCCCGGCATCGCCCTACCACAGCCCCTCCAAAACCAGGCCTCCCGCGAGCCCCCCCTCGGCCCCAGAGATCCCTGCAGCACCCCAATCCCCGCCCTCTTCCTCCCACCCACCCCCGATCCCCCTACCACCACACCGCAACCACCCGACCACCCTACTGTTGCCGCCCCTACTCCCCGCGTCGCCCCGCTGCCCGACGATCCGCCCCCTCCCCTCTTCCAGACGCGTCACCTCGCCGGCGCCCCCTCCCATCCTGCCTCTCGCACGCCGCCCCGCCATCACCCATTCCCCTCCAGCTCTAGCCCCGCCCCTTCGCCCACGCCACGGCGCCTTGCTCACCGCTCGACGCCGCCCCCCTGGTCCTCCCGCGTGCGCGCTCCCTCGTGCGTGGCCGGAGACAACGCCCAGGCGGCACCATCCCGAGCCCGCCGCCCCGAGTCGCGCCTCCAAGGACTCCAACCGCGCGCATATATCGCGAGCCCTAAACAGAGAGGAGATCACGTCCACCGAATCCCCTCAATTAAGGGATTTGTTATTTCGGAAAACTTACAAAAGGGGCCCTCAAGAAGACCCTATTTGCAGGAGAACCAAAAGGAGAAAGAGGAAAAGGGACAACGAAGGGGTACGAAATTTGCACCTCTACCCCTGGTGGCGAAAATTTTTAAAGAGAAGGGCTGTAAACCAGAATTATGGGGATTTTCCTTATTCAAATAGGACTAGGATCTTGGGTTTTCCCTATATAAGGACCCCATGGCTCTACTTGTTAGACACATCTCCCCTTCTCCTCTCCTTGTGCCATTGCTTCATTATGGATTACTCAAGGGCCATACTCTCCATGCCGCATCAAATTTTTGAGCATCATGGGAGGAAGACAACGATCAAGACGCCGCCGCCGTACGCACCGCACATGTTCTTCAACCACGACGGCCGCGCCTTTTCCGCCCGCACATGGATTCCGCCATTCGCTCCGCATCAGTTCTTCCAGAAGACGACGGAATGCACCGAATCATCCTCCAAGCCTACAGTTCACGCAATTCGTCAGGAGCCGAATTTTTAAAGCGGTGGAGAGTTGATGCAGCGTGACCCCAAATTATGGGGCCACAATTAGTCAATTAAATAATTATCAATTTTATTTACGTTTTTAGTGGTCGTAGTGGTCTAATTTAATAATTGAGATCGCCTGTGATCTCAACGTTGATTTCGTAGATTTTAATTACAATTGTTGGTCAATTAAATAATTAGAGTCCAATTAAGTTAGTTAGTGGTCAATTAGGATTTAATTAGTTGTAATTTGAGTATTTACTATTTTTGTAAACCCTCTCTCTTATATAAAGAGAGGGTAGGTCCTTGTTTTGAGGGAGTCCATTATGAATGAAAATTTGAGTTGATCTCATTTTATCCCTCTCTTTCTCTCTTCTCCCTCCACGCGATCTCCGCGGTTCTCCTTCTTCCATCCCTCGTTACCGACGAGTTTTCTTCCTCTCAATCCCTCCAATTTCTCTTCTCAACCATTCTCTTCTTCTACCAAAAATCCACCAAAAAAATATATTATTATTATTTTCGCCGTGCGGATTTTCCGTTTGCATCAATTGGTATCAGAGCATGGCCTATAGATCGTCCCCACGATCTAACGATCCGCCCCGGCGTCCACACCGACACCATCATTCATCCGAACGAAGACGGCAAGCCAATGAAGCCTACGACAAGGAAACGAAGCGCATGTTATGTGATTTGCAGAACAACTTCCGAGCCTTGTCTTCAATGTTTCGGGACTTCACGGCCGACCTTGAGGCCTACCGTGACGCCCAATCGAAGCCGCCACCCGTTGAAGCCACTATCGCTGGTTTGGACGAGGAAAACATCGCGAAAGAAAACAAAACGACTGCTGTTCGGATCATTTTAGAAGAAAAAAATGATGAGACGCCTGCTGTCCAGACTTTTGATGAGGAAATTTTCGCCGTCAACGACAAAACAGTGGCTGTCCAGACCGCGCAGGAACAGATCCCGCTCTCGGAGTCAAATCCGCCAACCCCCCCCCCCGATCGTTTTCAGGCCACCGGAATCACCCCAGGTACCCCTGACGTCAACCTCTCAAAACCAGGCCCCAACCGCGCGGGTAAAGCCGACAACGCCGCCATCTAGCCCCCAGCGCCCGCACGCCACCCTCCAACTCGCCGCCATCTCCCCAACCCAGCACCCGCATCCCCATCGCCTCCTTCCCCCTCTGCCTCCCGTAAATCTCCCCAGCCCCCCCCCCCTCTTCCTCCGCCACGTCCTCGCGCCCCCACCCCTGCTACCGTCTCCCCCACCCGCAGCGCCACCTTCGCCACCCAAAACCCCGGCAAGTCACCCCCTTCGCCACCCCGCGCGCAGCCACAGGCGCGCGCCCCAGATCCCCGCCTCGCTGTCGGCACCCCATCGTCATCTGGCCTCCTGGCCCGCGACCATCGCCCGACCGATGGAGAGCGCAAACCGCCCCCTCGCCTCTGCAACGCACGCTCGCCGCCGCTACTGTCACCGCAAGGAGCCCCGCCAACGATGCCGCTTGGGACCCCGACCCCGCCGCCTTTGGTTAAGAAGAAACGAAACCCTATCGGGTTCTCCACAAGCCACATCCCTGGAATTGAGGGGATGGAGATTAAATTGGAAAAATTGCGAAATTAAAATGCCCAAGTCCTCTATTTACAGAAAGGTCCGGAACAGTATGAAAAGAGAAGGGGTACGAAAATTGCAGTGGTACCCTCCAATTGGGAAAAATTATAAACGTAATGTTGAAGATGATCCCATGGAAGGAAATTGAAGCACCATTCAAGGATGATTTCTCCAACGATCCACCTACATCACGCAATTCGTCAGGAGCCGAATTTTTTAAAGCGGTGGAGAGTTGATGCAGCGTGACCCCAAATTATGGGGCCACATTTATTTAATTAGATAATTATCAATTTTATTTACGTTTTTAGTGGTCGTATTGGTCTAATTAAATAATTGAGATCGCATGTGATCTCAACGTTTATTTCGTAGAGTTTAATTGTAATTCGAGTCAATTATGAATTAAAGTTTGAGATTTTATCTCTCTCCTCTCTATTTTCTCTCCTCCCTCCACGCGATCTCCGCGGTCTTCTCCTTCTTCCATCCCTCGTTACCGACGAGTTTTCTTCCTCTCAATCCCTCCAATTTCTCTTCTCAACCATTCTCTTCTTCTACCAAAAAGCCACCAAAAAGATATCATTATTTTATTCGCCGTCGCCGATTCGATCCGCATCATATTATTATGTATATGGATGACTTATTTTCGTCGGAAAGGGGGGAGATGGAGCATGTGAGATAGGTAACTAGTTTTATGGATATCTTTGGAGAAATTTCAGAGTTTCCACTCAACGAGATGAAGCATGTCTTCATTCCTTTTGGACTAAATCAAGAGGAGATCCAGAAAGTGTGCGATGTACTATGATGTCCGACTGGGACCCTTCTTGTCCTTTTCCTAGGTCTCACTCTAATTGTTGGTCATCTTCGCTCGTCAGATTGGAGGATAGTCTTGGACATATTAGAAAACAATGTTGTAAAAGTCACCCGACTGGCTCGACTATAGGTCCGACTAGTCTAGTCAGTGGGGTGGCCGACCGAGTGCCGACTAATTCCGACTAAGAACATTAATCGACCAATTTTTGCTTGGAGATATCATATTTTTTTAATGTTTTATTTTCTATAAGCAAACTTATTATAATATGCTTAATGTTATATTTAAATTCAATTACTTCTTTTATTTTATTATGGTAGTATAAAAAAGTACAAAATCTATGTAAATATATGTATAAAAATGAGTTATTTATTTAAAATAATCATAAAATTCAAAGCCAATTAAAGTCCAACTAAATCCGATTAGTCGCCCGACTGCCAATTAATCCTTAGTCAGTGACCCAGCCGACCGAGTACCGAGTACCGACTTTTGCAACCTTGTTAGAAAACAAGTTGGATGGTTGGAAGACAAAGATCTTATCTAGAGGAGTGAAGATATCCCCATGTTCTTCTGCTCCACCAAACTACTTCCGCCAGGTGTACTGTCAAAAAGATCGAAGCTATAATGAGACAATTTCTAAGCGGATGGGAGATAGGAGAAAAGAGGACACAATCTCATAGATTAGGACATTATTACAAGCTCTAAGAAGCATGGTAGATTAGGGGTCTTGAAACTTGAGTATATGAACAAGGCCAATCTGGCTAAATGGGTGTTGAGACTATTGGCTAAAACAGATGATCTGGTCTGCCGAGTGATGTGGAGTATTTATGTCATTCGTGTTTTGTAGTTGGTGAATAATGTGTGGCTTTGCTCGGATTCTTCTGAAGTTGAGGGAGCTTGTTCAACCGGTGGTTGGTAGTTATAAGATTTTTTGTTTCTGGCTGGACAAGTGGATGGGATTGGGCATGTTGGGGGAGCGATACCTGTGTTTGTTCATACTAGCTAAATATCAAAGAGTATAGATGCATCTGGTTTGAATGGTCGGATCTTGGAGTCCACCTTTCACGTCAACTTTCTTTAAACAAAGACTGAATGACTACTTGGCATTGCTTGGGGACCTATCTGATCTTAAGAAACACAGCTGGTAGAGACCAGTTTATGTGGGAGAATGGCAACTTCTCGGTGAAAAAATCTTATCGATTCTTCGCATGCAGCCATAACATGATATAGAAGACTTCAGTCATGACCATAAAATATCTGGATTACTAAAATTTCACAGAGGATCAAGGTTTTACTTTAGCTCGCTAGACATGGTCATTTTCTTAGCAAGGTGAGATGGGACAAAATCTCCATACATGTGATTTGATGTGCGAAAGATGCAAAGAAGAGCTAGAAGATATGGACCATTTGTTTTCAGATGCAAGCTTTCTTCCTTGGTCTGGGAGGGAGCTGGTATTCACGGGCTCAGGACTGGTGATGGCACTCCTTTTGGGAGCTCCATTAGATCATTTTCTGGTAACTAATCGGAAGACGCTTCTTCTGCTTTTGCCCTCTGGATTGTTTGGTGCGCTAGGAATGATTCTATTTTCCATGGCCAAGTTTTTTATCCGAATAATGTGTTAGGTCACTACAAGGGCCTTATTTCGAAGTGGACTTATGTATGGTTGTTACTGCTTAACATGCTAATTTAACTTTTTGGTGGGTCCCAACTCGGGATTTCACTATTCTTTTCTCAAAAAAAATAAATAAGTCCCAAACAACTACTGATTTAATTAAGCTAGATTATTCTTAAATTGATCTAACATTTATAAAAATAATATTTGACATAAAAAGGATAATGACCATCTAATCCTTAATTTTGGTTATTTTATTAATTTTGGATTGCATGAACATTATACTTGCAAACATGACCGATAGTTACTGAGGCTTTATTAGATGAATACATTGGCCAGAAAGAAGGTCTCCCCAAGAATGGTTCCACAAAACATGGAGTGAAGGCACAAGTATCAATGGCATGAGGCACTGTAAAGGTGCAAGCACGCTATGAAGACAAAACAGAGGTGAAGGGACACAGACTCCATGCAGGCAGTGAATGATGGCACAAGGAATCCAAAGTGTAAATATATATTAGTTACTTTTGTACTTCTTTGTTATTTTCTTTTCTGCCATATGCTTTATGTAATAGGCTACTCTCCTATATAAGAGAGCTTAGGGCTGATGGAATAAATATCTTCTTCTCTTTTCCCAACATGGTATCAGAGCGACGGTCCTAGACCGGAGTTCTTGAAACCCTAACCCTATCCCCACCCCCACTCGCGTGCCTCTCTCTCGCCGTCGGCGCCTACCCACGCAACTGGTCGTGCGCGCCTCTCTCCTGCGGTGAACCACACATCGCGCGCATGCGCCCCATCGCGCCCCTGCGCCTGCGCCCCATCGTGCGCCTGCGCCTCCGTGCGTGTGTGCCCTAGCGCCCTCCAGCGCGCCCCTGTGCGCCCCTGTGCGTGCCCATCGTGCGTGTGCCCCTGTAAGAGCATGCACTAGCGCCCATGTGCCCTCTCTCGCGTTATCTGTTGTGCGTGCGTAACTCCTGAATCAACCCTACACGTTTCTAGCGCACACACCGTCAACTAAATGGGTTTGGTTGTTTGAAGTCTACACATGCAACTAAACCCGTCTATGTCCATGTAGACGATCTTATCTTCAGACTATCGCTCCAGTCTTCTGTCTCCAGTATGTCAGAAAGCAAGGCGGATATTCCATCTATAGGTGCCTTTCGTGGTCCAGCGCCTATTGTAAAGATGGATGGTACGAACTATGAACTGTGGGCGATGCAGTTCATGAGTATGATGAAGTCAACTCGTAAGAAGCACATTCTTACCAAAGAAGAGCCTGCTGAGAAGACTGGAGTTAATGCCTCATGGGAGGCAGATGATGCATACGTGAAAGTCTGGTTATCTGGAACTTTGACAATCGAGATTGCCAATGATATTCTTCATCAGCCCACGGCTAAAGACATGTGGGATATTCTGACAGCCACATACTCTCAAGCGAAGAATGAGACAAAGATTCTGCAACTCCAGCATGACATATTCACCATTAAGCAGAATGGTCATCCTCTACACTCACTCTACACATCCCTGCGTGGGATGTTCGAGAAGCTGTACAGCTTCATGCCCTTGACAGCCACGCCAGAGCAACAGAAGACCTACCGGAATGCTACTATGGTGGGAGTTTTTCTTGCTGCCCTTGATCCCGAGTATGAGGCAGCACGGTCTCAAATTTTGGCAGATTCTATTATTCCTCCCATGGAGGAAGTTTTTCATAGATTGAGCCGGATCACTGTTCCATCAACAGCTGCGAATCAGAATGCTTCAGCCATGGCTGCCAACAGGGGTCGTGGATTTCATCATCAGACCCGTGGTCGTGGACCTCGTGGTAGAGGAGGCCGCACTCAGCCAACATGTACCTACTGCCATCGCGTCGGACACAATGAAGACACATGCTACTCTAAGCATGGATTTCCTGCATCTGCACGAGTCGCCGAGCAGATAGAACCTCCATCCGTTGCCTCTTTGGATCAGCGGTTCGATGATCTAGTTGCCCGTCTAAGGGGCATTATTCCTCCATCTGGCCCAACACCCATTACTGAGAATCAATCTGATGATGCTGCATCTGCGCCTACGTCTACCAGTGCATCAGGTAGCACACTTGCATTCACTAGTAGTAGATCAGATACTTTACCTTGGATTATGGACTCAGGAGCCACACATCATCGATGTGGCGATCAGAGTTTACTTACAGGATACACTCAGATCCCTCCAGGCCGAACAGTGGTCATTGCCAATGGTACTCATTCCCCAATTACTGGTCAGGGGGAGATTAGACTGACATCGTCTATGCAGCTCAGAAATGTGTTACATGCGCCTGATTTTTCAATGAATTTATTATCAATCAGTCAGATTACAAAGGATTTACAATGTCGGGCAATTTTTTGATCCATCTTCTCTTGTTTTTCAGGACATCCTTAAGGGCAACGTGATTGGTCGTGGCTATGAGAAAGGAGGCCTCTATCGCCTCAATCAGACTTCTTTTGCTGGAACCTCATCCCTACCTATTGGACCCGTATCTCCTCTGCTATGGCATCTGCGCTTTGGACATCTACCGCTTCAGAAGTTGCGTCGTGTGTTACCCAAGGGTCTGCCTCACACATCCATCCAATGTGAGGATTGTCAGTTGGGAAAGCATCATCGGTCTACCTTTCCCAGTCGTCAGAGTCGGAGTAGTACCTCCAAGTTTGAGTTATTTCATATTGATATCTGGGGTCCGAGTCGTGTTCCTAATCATCAGGGACACAGATTTTATATAGTTTTTGTGGATGACTTCTCTCGTGTGTCATGGGTATTTTTGTTGAAGAATAAATCTGAAGCAGGAAATATTATTATCCATTTTCTTAATGAGATTCGTAATGTTTTCTCCACATCTGTTAAAATTGTAAGAAGTGATAATGCCCTGGAATTGTGTACTCATGTCCTAGCCAATTACTACTCATCCCAAGGGATTATCCACCAGACATCGTGTGCCTATACCTCCCAACAAAATGGGATCGCTGAGAGGAAACATCGCCGCCTACTAGATGTCACCAGGTCACTTCTTATACAGAGTCATGCTCCTTATTCTTACTGGGGTGACGCGGTTCTCACAACATGCTACCTAATTAATCATATGCCGTCCTCTGTACTAGGTGAACAGATTCCTTTCTCCCTTATCTTTCCTGGTAAAGATCTGTTTTCCCTTCCTCCTCGTGTGTTTGGTTCGGTGGCCTTTGTCCACCAGTTGTCTCCCGGTACTGACAAGCTCTCTCCTAGGGCTGTCAAGTGTGTGTTTGTTGGGTACTCCAGAACTCAGAAGAGGTACAAGTGCTATGATCCATTGCGCAGGCGGTATCTTGTTAGTGCAGATGTTACATTTTTTGAATCTGTAATGTATTTTTCATCCTCAGGTGATCAGTTGCTACCTCCAGTTACTACCGATGCCATCTATGTGACACCACCACCACAACCACCACCAGTACCACCACCACCAGCTCCTTTACCATCATCTGCACCTCCTATTACTATCCCTGTTTCACCACTACCATTTCATTATACCCACAGGCCTACTCCAGCTCATGGTCATGACTCATCACCTAGCTCGCCTAAGGTATGTTCTGAAGATATTACTCTTGATGTATCTAATGATGTTTCTGAGCAGGATGTGTTACAGAGGACAGATGAGGACACAGCTGATTTAGATGTTCCTATTGCTATACGCAAATCGAAGCGAAGCTGCGCCTCATATCCTTTAGCAGCTTCTGTGTCATTTGAACGACTATCTGGAGACTTCAGGAACTTTGTGGTCGCTTTGTCAGCTGTAGAGATTCCACAGAATTACCAAGACGCTCTGAAGGATAGTAGATGGCGTCTAGCAATGGAGGAAGAAATGGCAGCACTTCTATCTAGAGGAACTTGGAGTCTGGTTGCTATACCTGCAGATGTGTCCCCAGTGAGCTGCAAGTGGGTATTTACAGTCAAGCAGAATGCAGATGGCAGTATTGACAGATACAAGGCTCGCCATGTTGCTCGCAGCTTTACACAGACATACGGGGTAGACTATCTTGATACATTCTCGCCAGTAGCCCGTCATTCTACTCTATGGATCTTGCTGTCAGTTGCGGTTACTCGTGAGTGGCCGCTTTATCAGTTGGATGTGAAGAATGTGTTCTTATATGGTGACTTACAGGAGGAAGTCTACATGCAACAGCCACCTGGTTTTGTTGTTGAGGGGGAGTGTTCCAAGGTGTGCAGACTTCATAAGGCTATCTATGGCCTTAAGCAGAGTCCCAGAGCATGGTTTCAGAAGCTCTCAGACCTCTTTGAAAAACAGGGATACAAACGCTCTAATGCTGATCATTCCTTGTTTGTACAAAAGACTTCAAGAGGTATTATTGCAATCATAGTTTATGTAGATGACATCTTGATTACAGGGGACGATGCACAAGGGATAAAGAAGGCGAAAGAAATGCTGGGTAGCGAATTTGTTACCAAGGACCTTGGAGTCCTTAGATATTTTCTGGGGCTGGAGTTTGCTAGAAATCCGTATGGGTTAGTAATGTCGCAAAGAAAATATGTTACGGATCTGTTGAGTGAAACAGGAATGCTCGGTTGTCGGCCTGCTACAACACCAATGGACCCCAGTATGAAGCTATATGATGATGATACAGAGGAGGTGGACAGGAGAAGATACAGAGAACTGGTGGGCAAGCTGTTGTATGTCACTATTACTAGGCCCGATATAGCCTTTGCTGTGAATCGTGTGAGCCAGTTCATGGAGCAACCACGTCAGGTTCACATGGATGCCATACATATGATACTCAGGTATCTCAAATCATCTCCATGTGTGGGTTTGCTATTCAAGAAAGGCAAGGTGATCTCTATATCAGAATGTGCAGATGCAAATTATGCATGGTGTCCCAAGGACAGGAAGTCCACCTCTGGGTTTGCGGTATACGTTGGAGATTCTTTAATCTCATGGAGGAGCAAGAAACAAACTGTGGTAGCCAGGTCTAGTGCTGAATCTGAATAAAGGGCTATGGCTCAGGTTAGCACAGAGATGATGTGGGTAAAGGCTGTGCTTACAGATTTATGTTTAGAGGTCCCACTTCCGATGACCTTAGAATGTGACAATCAGGCAGCCTTGTTCATTGCAAACAATCCAGCGTTCCATGAGAAAACCAAGCACATTGAAGTTGATTGTTACTTCATACGTGACATGATTCAGAAGGGATTCATTGCTACATCCCATGTTAGTTCAGAGAATCAAACTGCAGATATATTCACCAAGGCGTTACTACGAGGCCCATTTCAGAAGTGTGCGTCCAAGCTGAGCATGATTGATATTTATGCTCCATCTTGAGGAGTGTAAACACATATTAGTTACTTTTGTACTTCTCTGTTATTTTCTTTTATGCCGTATGCTTTATGTAATAGGCTATTCTCCTATATAAGAGAGCCTAGGGCTGATGGAATAAATATCTTCTTCTCTTTTTCCAACACAAAGCAATGAGGAAGATGCTTCGGGCACGGGAATGATTCTTATGAGGCGATAATTAGGTCTCACTCTTATTTTTAAATAAGAAAGAAAACTATGAAGGGTCAAGAAAGTATAAGATTCTGGTCTACAACTAATACGCTGATACCATCTAAAAATATAGCTTTGCTTGCATTATTATGAAAAACTAATCGGAATGGAGATAAAGAATAGCACATGAACAAGTCCAATTTAGCTATACATATTTTACGAGTTACTGTAATAACTACTTTTTGTTAGCCAATTAGGAAGCAGCAACACAAATATCAAATATTGCTTTCATATGGCTTCTTATAATATTTCATGTGTATAAGATAAACAAACGCATTCATATTACCCAAATAATAGCATCTATAAAAGCAAAATAAGTAATTAAGATGCAAATCCACTTCGCATAACTTTGAAGGCTGCTGCATGGCTACAAGGGGATCTAGGTATCTATAGAGGTATTGATGCAACTAAACTACATCAGTCAAATGGCATTGACCTCTAATAATTCAGACAAATTTCCAGATATTACAAAATCATCATCTTTACACACAAGGTGGCAAACATCTCCTCGTCAAATAATGTATAAATTCTAATAAATAGGGAAATATTGTGAAGAACCATGTACTCACATTTTAGGGTTTGCTTAATTCTTCACTTATACTGATAAGTATTTTTCTCATAATTTTTCACATACCTGATGATGTTAGAGTTTCTACTTATTATGCTATATTTTCTTCTAATTTTTTTAATTATTATGCTAATAGAGTTGCAACTACGCACAAGGCATATCATGTATAGCATTTCAAAGATGAAAAGCTTTGAACATAAACATATATTGGCATGTACTCATGCCGCTGGACACACTTTTTCTTTAATTCTTTCCAATCAAGATGTGCAAAGCAATATTTCATTGGTGGAAAAGTTGAGAATGTAACTCATGGTGACTAGATCGCATTCCTTTAAGCTTCAACCTAAGTTGGCTACTTTTAAGACAGTGATACAAAATAAACAAGCATACATTTAGGCTGTTGCAAGTTGCTTAATCATATTCTTCAGATTCCAAGATAGGAAGAATGTTGAAAGCTGCAGAGCCAAGGTGTAATCCCCGAACAACACCTCCAAATCCTTCCTCGATTCTATGACAGAGGAGTAAAATAGCATCCCATACGGCAGTTCTTCCCTGAAAAATGATAGTGATAAAACTGCTCTTCAATCATATGACAGTAGTTAGTTTCAATTGATTTAGTTTATTTCATGAGATTAAACAGGGAAGGCTGCTAAAGTGAGAAGTTAAATCCATAAGCAATAAAGAACTGCAAAATAGCTATATGATTACTGATGTGAGGCCCTTTTTATTTATTATTATTAATTTCCGGATTATCTTTTCATTTCATCTAATTGGTCGTCTTTTGCCTTTTTTATATAAAGAGGCACAATATTCAAGAATAAGGTAAATTGGGCATTTTCTTTCATATGGTAGGACTTAGGAGAAGAGCAATCCTGGATCCATATCAAGACTTGCTCATCTCGCTCCTTACTCTTCTAAGGCACCCAAGGCTAAGACCCTGATGATATTTTTGTGAGTGGTACTAATGCATTGAGGAAAAGCAAGTAAACATCCTTTCAAGAAAGAATTAACAAAACCATGCACTGAACATCCAAAAACCACATATACATGATGAACATGTAGTTTGCTATACCCTTCCCCGCCATTGCTATTTTAAACTACATATACATGATGTACATGTAGTTTGCTACACCCTTCCCCGCCGTTCCTATCGCACAAGCATATCATTAAACCTCTCATGATGCTCAACTAAAGGAGGCTATGCAAGCAGAGATGAATAATTAGCTTAACCAAGATATCTAGATTATCATTGACTCTCATGTTGATGCAAGTCATTGTTGATGCAAGTCATTGTTGCTGCAATCGGGTCTTCATGGTTAAGCATATCATATATGAATCGGTCAACCGAGATAAGGCACAACTAGAGGTGGACATGGATCGGATAAAATCTATAATTCGATCTGTTGAAATCTGAGAAGCGGAAGCGATTTGATAAACAGAGCAAAAAATATAAAGAAATATAAACATTGACACATGGATTTACGTGGAACCCTACTGCCTAAGGAGTGGGATGAAACCACGGGAGAAGGCCTCAAAGGGCCATATGTGTATTGAAATTTCTCATTGTTACAGGTGGTGTGAGGCTCCTTATATAGCCTCAGAGACAGATCAGAGTCCCACTGCTCATCCATGTGGGATTAAACATAGGTGGGTGGTAATTGGATCTCGGAGATATCTAATTACCACTCTATTACATTTTCCAACAATCCCCCTCATGCTAGAGCTGAGAAAGTTGCAGCTCGCAACAAAAAAAAGGTATACATCAAATCTTCACACAATACATCACAAGAAGAATATATATCCACTGCTGGTAGACAACCTCGCTCGAGGACGGTTCTACGAATTTCAGGTCACCGGAACGTATCTCGATCATGCCTGTAAAATCGCTACGATACCAGATCACTGGAACTTATCTCTGTCATGCTTGGAAAAGAGTCGCAATGGAAGAAGTCCAACATAGAGTAGTAGTCGAGTCATAAAAGAAATATATGACCTGACAAAGAAGTTGATGCTCAGTGAAGATGGGTGATCGTAGCAGTAGTCTGGAGTGTTGGTCTGTCAGTCGTGGAAGCGTAGAAGTCCTGAAGAATATATCATTTCTGACTCCTCATTTTCTCCCATACTTGATAGAATAAGAACATGGATCAAGTTGGGAGAAAACAAAAAACATGCAACTTTTTTCATGTGTTTTTTCATCATTTTTTACAGTTGTTTCTCTCTCTCTCTCTGGCTATTCTCTTCTTTTCTCTTTTCTTCAAGTCGTTCGGCATTTTTTTGACTTTTCACCTTTTTTATTTTTTTTTTTTTGTCGAGTACGGTTTTTCGTTGTACGCACCTCTTTCAAAAACCATATTTAAGGCTCAAACAAGTCCAACGGTAAGGGGGCCCTCCCTTTTTTCTCTTTCTTCGGCCCCATAGGACCTAAGACCCCATCCCTTTTTTTAATTCAACGTTTTCTAATAGTCCCAACCTAGTTGGGGTCTCTTTCTATAGTCACCTCTTTTGTTTAACTTCTACCCGCTTGGGGCCCTCTCTCTCTCTTTTTAAATTTTAGGAAAGGCCATCAGGCCCCTTTGTTCCCCACAGAACGACCCCTTACAAAACGCGGGGGGCATCGAAGGTCAAGGAAGCGCGCTGGAGGGGAGTCGCCGCTTGGAGGGGTGGGAGTTGCTGGAGCGTCGCCTACGAGCGGCGGCTTCGAGAAGGGTGTCGCATGGGCTGCTGGCGACATGCCTCTCGCGCACATGAAACAAAGGAAGAGACAGGGAAGGGTGTTCCTCTTGCGTAACGAATTTACAGCAGCGAGCTGCTTTAGACACCTCCCTTGGAGATCTACGCCTCCCCTTGGAGGGAAGGGTATGGATCGTCGTCACCGCTCGAGCGCCACCTTGGAGCATGAGATGGAGATGGGGTCGCATCTGCGACAAAGAGATGCTCGCGTGTGGAGGGGCTAGTAGGTGACGCCTGTAGGATTTTTGCCTCTTTTGCTCTCAGAGGTTCGAGTTGTTGCTCGAGGGATTCACCACCTGCAGTGGAGCCGTTGCTTGGGCTCCCTATACATGAGTACAAGGGGTTTCGCCTAGCAGCCTGTGGTGTGGCGCCTAGAGTACAGGGGCTCCGCCTACACGCCGAAAGGCTTGAGGTGTTTGGATTTGGAATGGGCTTCCGCCGGGAAGACTTGTGCAATGGCTGAAGATATGCTTATGCGACATCGCTCATCTGAAAAGGTGCCTTGGAGGAAAGAGATCAAGGGGTGCTCCCAACAAACGACTGCTTAGATCGAGGGTTACAGAAAACCCTCGATTTTTAAACAAACTCCAAACTTGAACAATAATAATCGAAAAAATAATAATAAAATAATGGAATACAAATTCCCAAGAGATCGACTTGCTCTGACACCATGTTGAAATCTGAGAAGCAGAAGCGATTTGATAAACAGAGCAAGAAATATAAAGAAAGATAAGCATTAACACGAATTTACGTGGAACTCTACTCTCTAAAGAGTGGGATGAAACCACGAGAGAAGGCCTCAAAGGGCCATATATGTCTATTGAAATTTCTCTTTGAGTACAGCAGGTGTGAGGCTCCTTATATAGCCTCACAGATAGGCCGGAGTCCCATTGCTCATCCATATGGGACTAAACATAGGTGGGTCGTAATTGGATCCTGGAGAGATTCAATTAGCACTCTATTACATTCTCCAACACGATCCAATCCAATGTTATTAGAATGGATTAGTTTTGTCATTCTAATGGATTGAATCGGGCAATCTGATCTAATTCAATGTTATTGGAATGGATTAGTTTTGTCATTCTAATGGATTGAATCGGATTGCGATTTCGAAAATCTGGTAAATTATGGATTGGATCGGATTGCTAACAGAACCCGATCCGATCCAATCTATTAATCAATTAATATTATATATGATAAGTTTTAACATTTACAACTTTCTTTCTTATTCTAACTTAGGAATTCCACCCCCCATCCTCCTTAGTCAAGTGGCACTTTAATTTTAGTTTTACATTTATCATCATGCTAGGAAAAACAAGACAACTTCAAGAGTTGAATATATAAAACCTCACTATCTTACTCTATTTCTCACAAGCCAACCTCACAAATTGACAATGCAACCGTTTGGGTCTTTCATCTCTTTCTCAAGTGGAGCTTATTTCATCTTAGATCAACTACCTATACTCCGATCCCAGCCAAGGTTCGAAATCTCAATTTCGGTAACCCTGGAAATCGAAATTTCACCGACAGTGGAAATCTCGGAAATGACTCAAAAAAGTAATTTTTTCAATTGTTTATAAATTCAGATAATAAAAGTTATTAGAACAATAAATAACATATAAATACACAATTATATTCCACGTCGCTCATCTATACCTCTTATATCGCGCATATCAAGCATATCGTTGATAATGTTGATTGTTGATTACTAGATATTGGAAATGGAGTTCATCTGAGTTCCTCAAATGATAGATATACATTTACAGGCTTATAGCACATATCCGACTATGATGGTACATCACTCGATCATATCAAACAGATCATTGCTAATACTTAATAACAGTCTTACAGCAAGTAAAAAAATATTTATTCACAAAAATAAATGATAACATGCACATTAATGATTAATGAAATAAAAGATATTACCTAGTCATGAGTTTAGTTCAGAACCAAGAATTTCGTGGTGGATCTGCATCAAGGAAGGCCGTAACGATATCGATATCGTATCGGTCTGCCCGAAAATGGATATATCGGGATATATCGACGATATATCGACGATATCGGTGGAAATGTCGAAAATGGCTCAAAAAAGCCAATTTTTCGCCATTTTTTCAGAAATTAAGATCATCCAATATATTTGAACAACAAATAACCTACAAATACACACTTATATCACACATATCGGTCATTTATACACCATATATCGCACATATCGGTATCGCTGGTATCGCGCATATCGGTCGTGTCGATGTTAATCACTTAATGTTGATTCTTGACTTATGAATATTGGAAATGGATTTCATTCAAGTTATTATAAGTTTGTAACATGAAATACTACAAATATACACCTCATAACACATATAGATAATTTATGAGGACTATGGTCCTTAAACTGCACATATCGGTCATATCGATGGGAATTTAGAATTTAGGAGACCGTCATTGTTTAACAATTGGCAAAAAGATTTATGATTTCTCTATATAAAAGCTAGTGCAACAACAAATGACAAATATCCAAATCAAGTTGACAATGTAAAAAGAGGATGACCTAAGGTAGCCTAAAACCAAGAGTTTCGCGGTGGATCTGCATTGCCCCCCCCCTCCTTGTTGTCTCTCATAACGCATCGCAGATTCAATGAACTCGCAGTAGTTCTCCCATGTCATGTACGAGTACATGGCCTTGTAATCCATCACATACTGCCTGTATTAGTGGTCATCGATGCCTATGAGTATCCCGAGACGAGGATAAGCATCACTAGATCCAGTATCACGAGTGGCACGAGGAGGCCGCGAACTACTAGCTTGAGATCCTCGGGACGACGACGACGGAGTAGGAGAAGATGTTTGCGGACAATGCGGAGGAGGACCTGGAGGAGGAGCGAAATACTCTGGGAAGAATCCGAAACTGTCATCACCAAAGAAGCTGCCCTGGTTGAGCTGGGTCTGCTCGGGTTGGCTACCTTGGTAGTTCTCCTCATCGTTGAAGCTGCTATATCCTCCATACCCATTGTTGTAGCTGCTATATCCATAAGATGGAGGAGTATACGCCTGAGGAGGAGGAGGAGGAGGTCCAGGCGGAGGAGCAGGAAAATATTCAGGGAAGACCCCAAATGATCTGTCATCTTGGGAATGGGAGGATCCATATCCACGATATGGGTTGTCAATGTCCATGGAACCTACAGATGATATCAAATCCGACATGTAGCTATCTGTAGGATGATGGCCACGTCGTCCATATGCATCGTAATCCATAGGTCCTGGACTCGGACTTAGGACAAACTGCCCATGTATGTTTGCATGTCGTTCCCTGTAATCCTGCTCTGACTCGAATCTTCTATCATTACGTGGTCCACGACCACCTGACCCCCCCTGAATATGTCTCCCCGTCACCTGATCCACCACGGCCAGCAACAACGTCATCATCATCATCACTCCCACTGTCATCTTTTGATTTGGATTTGGATTTCGATCCAGTAGAGAGGATGTCCTCGACAATCGCATCAAGTTCTTCCACCCCTCCAAGAGGGACCGTGATTCGCCCAGATCTGGCCATGTAGTCGCCAACATCTGCTCCCATTTGTTGGCTTATATTGTCATTCGACCTTCCTCCCGGTTGATCGAGCAATGGAGCACCGTTGGAATCCAACCACCTCTGCAGAACATCTTCATCTGCATCGTCGTCGTGCATCTTGAAAATATATGCAAGATCGATGGGGTCTGTGTAGTCCTCTTTGTCATGCCCCTCCCCTTGCATGTTTCATCTTCAACCTTAAGTTGTAGTGCACAAAAACAAGATCATGTAGCCTCTGTTCTCCCAACTTGTTCCGTCTCTTCGAATGGATCAAGTTGAATGTGCTCCAGTTTCTCTCACAGCCACCGGCAGATGCAGTTTGAGACAAAACTTTCACCGCCACTTTCCGTAGGTTGGGAGCATCCATCCCATTCCCATACAGTAACCACCACTCGGCTGCGGAAAATCCAAAAAGAGATAAATTAATAATAGTAGAATTGTTATACATCACATCCAATAGACTTTTTCATTTTAGTCCTTACCGGAAAGAGTAGTGCCTCGTCCATTAACTGTTATAACTCTACCGAAAGAACCCAAGACATCCCTAAAGTATTTGATCTGCACATAATGTTCGTAGTAAATATTTTGTTACTCAGTCTTGGCAACTATAAAGTATACATTGTACATTGTAAATCAAAATTACCCCATTCATGCACGCAGTCTGTGCCTTATCGTCTTTGACGAGCTTCTCCACCACAACTTGTACAGCAGCTAGAAGGTCAGCATTTGTACCAAGACTGTTCTTGTATTGGTACTTTGGATTCAAGTAATATGCTGGAGATGAGAAATTCTCTAATATTAATCTTTCTAAAGTGAAAATGGGAAAAATGATTTATTAGATAATAGATACATACCAGCCTTGTGAAGAGGATGTGAAAGCATCTTGGACCATCGTTCGTCTATAATGTCCAACCATGCTTTGAATCTTCTTCCAACTGCTTCTCTAACCTTCTCCCTCATGCAGCGTATTGCCTCGTAGATCACTCCCATAGTTGGCTTCTTGTCCCCATCTACGATACGCAATGCGGAGACAACCGGTTCCATTATCTTCGTGACCCTTGTCACGTCATCCCAAAAGTGGAGATCATTGATGATTGTCTCCACCCTCCGTCCTCCTTCGGTCCGAGCTTCTAGGTTCTCGAACCATTCACCTTGACAACACATGGTTTTCAACCCTGTCTTGTGTTGTCGGAGGCTTTGCAACGCAATAAAATTGGTTGCAAAGCGTGTGATGCAAGGCCTCACCAGCTCACCATTGCACGTCCGCCTCATCAAAGCCAACACTTTGGAATGGTTGTAAATGAATGTGGTGATCGTCCGTGCTTGTTCCACCACCTTTGTGACGAGCTTCCTCTTCCCGAAGTCCTTTAAAATTAGATATATGCAATGCGCAGCACACGGGGTCCAAAAAATACCGTAGCTGCTAGACTTCATTAGCGTTTCACCTGCTTTCTTGAAGTTGCTATCATTGTCCGTCACAATCTGTACAATGTTCTCTTTCCCAACGTCCTTAATGACGTCCTTCATCAACTTCAGCAGATACTTGTAGTCCTTCACCTGTTCAGATGCATCGACGGATTTAAGAAAGATGGTCTTACCGTCGCAGTAAACGAGGAAGTTGATGATCTGCTTCATCGTATAGCTCGTCCAACCATCACACATCAGCGTCACGCCATACTCTGGCCATCTCATCCTCAGCTCAGAGATGTACTCATTCATCTCCTCTTTCTCCTGTGTAAGGTACTTGTTCATTAACTCCTTGGCAGTGGGAGCCTTCACTCCCGTTCCCGCTGCAGCGATCTCATCAATGGCGTGCTGCAGAAAAGGTCCACTAGCAACGTGGGTCAGGATGCTCTCCCCAAAGAAGAGCTTGCCGATGGCTCTGCCCACTCTCTCTCGGGCATTGGTGAACATCCCCTTCACCGTCTTTTGCCTCGGATCCTTACTTGGCTTGTACTGCATGGACCCGCTCCTTGTCAAGAACGGTTCCAGTCCCTTCCCCTAGAGTTTTTTAGAGGGTGGTGGTACTGGTGCACCTCCAGAACCACTCCCACTGCCACCGGCACCAGGGAAGCCGCCACGTGCACCACCAAGTTCTCTCCTCTCAAACTCGCTCCTCATGGACTCTTTTGTCGCCCTCCTGTATGCCTTTCTCTCCGCTGCGGTCTGAATGTCATTAGGATATACAAAGTCGTCGTCGTCAGAATCTGAAAGGACATTGAACTCCTTCTCAAACATGAATTCTTTGAACTGTTCATCCCTCCTAGACCTCTCGACGCCCTTCTCCTTTTTTTCCCTCCATGCTGGCCTTCACCAAGTCCCTCACCTCTTTTGGACAACGAGGGCACTTGGCAACATTTTTATTGTCGCCAATAAGATGGTGCTTCAATCTAGTAATACCTCCTCCTCCCAACCTCTTCCCACAGAAGTTGCACTGCGGTTTGGATTTGTTGCCATCTGGAGCGGTTGCATACCTCCAGCCAATCTCTCCACCATCCAAGTCCAACTGTCCACGAGAACCATCAGAGTCTGCACCGGAGTGTGCCATGATCTTGATCTGAAAAGAATACACAAAAATCAAAAGCCCCAAATTTCATGAACCAAAACTCCATAAATTGTAGATCAAATTTCTTTTAATTTTCGGATTTAATTAAATAGACACATTTTGTGAACTAAAATCACCACCAAATGTTGTTTCCTAACTCCTAAAAAATAGATCCAAGTCCATGTGTCCATAACATCTCCTAATAAACACGAAAAAACCAAAAGCCCCAAATTTCATGAACCAAAACTCCATAAATTGTAGATCATTTTTTTTTAATTTTCGGATTTAATTAAAATTATTAAATAGACACATTTTGTGAACAAAATTCACCACCAAATGTTGTTTTCTAACTCCTAAACAATAGATCCAAGTCCATGCATCCATAACATCTCTTAATAAACACGAAAAAACCAAAATCCCCAAATTTCATGAACTAAAACTCTATAAATTGTAGACCAAATTTCTTTTAATTTTCGGATTTAATTAAATAGACACATTTGGTTAACAAAATTCACCACCAAATGTTGTTTCCTAACTCCTAGACAATAGATCCAAGTCCATGCATCCATAACATCTCTTAATAAACACTAAAAAACCAAAAGCCCCAAAATTTGGAGCCCAAATTACATGAACAAAAGGAAGGGATTTATCAAAATTTTTCCTAAACAAAGAAAATATGCATCACATAACACAATCATGAACAAAATCCCAAACTATTTTCCTAATTTAAACATCAAATTTGAGATAATCTCATCACCTCAAAATGCAAAGGAAGAGTCGAAGAGGAATAGATCAAATCCAATGTCAATCTCCAAGCCTCCAAGCTGTGTGTGTTTGCTGCCTGCCCACTGCCCTCATTTATAGGCAAAATATCTACCGAGATATCTTGCAAATGGAGCAAAGGGCCAAAGGCTGCTGCAAAGCAGATTCCCTTGGTCGAGATATCTTGCAAATGGAGCAAAGGGCCAAAGGCTGCTGCAAAGCAATTCCCTTGGTCGAGAATATCTTGCAAATGGAGCAAACTAGCAAAGGGCCAAAGGCTTGCAGCGCAGATTCCCTTGGTCGGCTGGTTGCCTGGTGACCTGGTCCACACTGCCCAGATCGATATGGGCGAAATGGCTCAAAATATCTACCGATATCTGCCAAATGGAAGCAAAGAATATTCCCTTTCTCGGCGATATAACGCCGACATCGATATATCGCGATATATCGGCGATAGGGTGTAAATAGATATACAGATCAATATCGATATGGCGAGACTGGCGATACCGATATATCGGCGATATATCGCCGACACGGCCATCCTTGATCTGCATGCCCACTCCTGCATTGTTCTCTCATAATGCATTGTAGACTCAATGAATTCGCAGTAGTTCTCCCATGTCATGTCCGAGTACATGGCCTTGTAATCCATCATATATTGCATGTATTGATGGTCATTGATGCCTATGAGTATCCTAAGACGAGAATGAGCAACACTAGATTTAGTATCACGAGGGCCATGACGAGGCTGTGAAGTACTGGCTTGAGATCCTCGGGATGATGATTAAAGATCTATACGAAGGAGGAGGAGGCACATAAGTGTACTCGAGGAAGAAACTGTAACTGTCACCACCTAAATAACTGGCCTGGCTCTGCTCGGGTTAGTTACCTTGGTAGTTCTCACCATTGTAACAGCTATATCCTCCATACCAGATGTAACCATATGATGGAGGTGTATGCGCCAAATGAGGAGGAGGAGGAGGTCCAAGAGGAGGAGCGCGAAAGTATTCTGAGAAGACCTCAAATGATCTCGCATCGTGTGATGATCCATATCCGCCCAGGGGACTTGGTTTTTCCTCCACGATGTAGGCTGTCAATGTCCATGCAGCTCAAGGAACCTACATATGATATCAAACCATCCATGTAGCTGTCGGTAGAACGATGGATACGGTCATATGTTTCATAATCCATAGATCATGGACTCGAACTTGGAATAAACTGCCAATGTGTGTTCCTTTATCGCTCTATATATCCACACCATGTGTGGAGCCCTTCCTTGAATATTGTATCATGTGGTCCACGACCACCTTAGCTGAGTCCTTAAATATGTTTCCCCCTCACCAGATCCACCACGACCGCCAACAACATCATCATCACCATCTCCATTGTCATCCTTTGAGTCGGATTTAGAACTAGTGGAGAGAATTTCATCAACAAATGCATCAACCTCGGCCTCCAACCCTCTAAGAGGGTCCGTAATACACCTAAATTTAGCCAAATAGTTGCTTACATCTGCTACCATCTGCTGACTTATATTCTCATTTGATATTCCTCATGGTTGATCGAGTATTGGAGCACCATTGGAATCCATTCACCTCTGGAGAACATCTTCATCAGCATCGTCATCGTGCATCTTGAAAATGTATGCAAGATCAATAGGGGTTTAGTCCTCTTTGTCTTGGCCCTCCCTTGTATGTTTCATCATTTGCCTCAATTGTAGTGCACATAGACAAGATCATGGAGCTTCTATTCTCCCAACATGTTCCGTCTCTTTGAATGGATCATATTGAATATACTCCAGTTCCTCTCACAACCACCAGCAGATGGGGTTGAGACAATACTTTCACTGCCATCGTAAGTTTAGCAACTTCAATCCTGTATAGTGACCATCGTTCGGCTGCGAAATAGTCCATCTCATATGTCTGGTAAACCCACGAGCAACCATCCTGGCCTTGTATCTGTCTACAGTACCATCAGCCCGGTGCTTGATAGTAAATACCCACTTACTTCCAACAACAGATGCACCTGGTGGAGCATGGACTACACTCCACATACCACGTGACTGTAAAGCCGTCATCTCCTCCTCCATAACCAAATGCCATTAACTGCTCTGTAGGGCCTCCTGATATGACCGTGGTATCTCTATAGCAGACAACCCCACAACAAAGTGCTGAAAATCCTTGGAAAGACGTTCTAAAGAAACATGAGAACCCAAAGGATACATAGTGCATGCTCGTTACTTCTGCCGAAGTGCTATAGGCATATCCAGATCCTCAGTAGGTGTAGTAGAGACATTATCTGCACCTTGTACCTCAGTCTGTACATGCAAATCACCCTTGCCATTAGAAGAACTCAAATGCTCAGTACGTACTTCGGGCGTGCTGGATGATGGAGGTGCATGAGTACAGGGTCTTCACTGGTAGACCTATGGGAAGAAGCTAGAAGGCAGGGGTGGAGGTGGTGGCGGTGATGATGGTGATGGAGGTGGATGTGGTGGTGGTGGTGGTAATGGAGTAGAACATGGTAATGGCGGAGGAGGCATATAGATCTCTTCTCCATCTTCTGAAGGAGTAAGCCTGTCACTTGTGGGAGAAAAATACATGGACTCAAAGAAGGTGACGACAGCAATGACACAATACCTTCGTCGAATAGGGTCAAAACAACGATATCCCTTTTGGGGTTTGGAATACCCAACAAATACACATTTGACAACTCTATGAGAGAGCTTTTCAAAACCATGGGAGAGTTGATGAACAAACGCAACCGAACCAAAGACACGAGGTGTAAGCGAGAAAAGATCCGTCTCGGGAAACGCAATCAAGAACGAGATCTTTTCTCCTAACACCGAAGAGGGCATACGATTTGCCAGATAACAAGCAATTAGAACCGCATCTCCCCAATAGGAATGAGGAGCACGGCTCTGAATCAAGAGGGTTCTGGTAACACTCAAAAGATGGCAATGTTTCCTTTCGGCCATACCATTCTGTTGGGAAGTATACGCACAGAATGTCTGATGCACAATACCCCGAGACTTAAGAAATTGAGAGAGCTTAGTATTTCAAAATTCTAGAGCATTATCAGAACATATGTACTTGACTCTGGCAGAAAAAATGTTCTTTATTTCACTAATAAAAGACTGAATAACATGACCAGCATCAGACTTGTTCTGAAGAAAGAAAAACCAGGAAAACCTAGAAAACTCATCAACAGCAACAAGATAGAATTTGTGTCCTTGAAGATCTGGGACACGACTAGGACCCCAAATATTAAAATGGAGCAACTCAAAAAGACTATGACTACTTGGACCCTGACGACTCTGGAAAGAGGACCGATGATGCTTCCCAAGCTGGCAAGCCTCGCACTGAAAAGTGAAGTGAGGAGAAATCTGTGGAAGACCATGGACCAGCTTTTGCAGAGGAAGATGACCAAATCGCAGATGCCAAATATACGGAGAAACAGACCCAGTGATCAGAGAAGAAGAGGTACCAGCGTACGGAGATTGCACAAGTCTGTAAAGACCCCCTTGCTCACGACCAGTTCCAATCACTCTGCCTGTAAGTATTTCCTCAAACACAAGAGCAAATGGATCAAATATGGACGACAATGTAAATCTCTAGTGATTTGGCTAATTGATAATAAGTCCATAGAGAATTCAGGAGCATAGAGAACATTAGGAAGCCTCAACGTAGAGGTCAACTGCACCTCCCCCTGATTAGTGATGGGGGAATGTGTATCGTCTGCTATCACAACTGATCAACCAGGCTAAATAGGACGAAAAACACTAAACTGACTGTCACCATAGAGATGATGGGATGCACCAGAATCCATAATCCATTTTGAGAGGTCTGCCCTGTAGCAACTATAAAAGCATAGTCTATACCTGATGTAGACGCAGATATTGATGCAGCAACCTTTGAGGATCCTGAAGGAGAAGTAGTAGATCCATATGTGCCAGGCATGAGCTCTCTCAACCGTGCTACAAGCTCGTCAAATCTCTGATCAAATGCAGGTAATGAACTCCCAGCCTGTGGTGTCTGCTCTGCAACTCTGGTTGACGCAGGAAACACATGCTTAGAATAGCAGGTTTCCTCAAAATGGCTTGTTTTGTGGCAATATGTGCACGGCTGACGTGGTCGACCTCCTCCTCCTATGCCGCGGTTGGAACTCCCCCTTCCACGGTATGGTGTATGATTGCCTCTACCACATGAAGCCTCCATAACTGAAGAAGTCTAAGATTGTACAAGACTACTGGAGGATATAGATAGTCAACTCAGCCTACGACATGCCTCCTCCATTGGAGGTATAGTAGCATCAGTGAGGATCTGGGCACGTGTTGCATCATACTCTGGATCTATGGCAGCTAGAAACACTCCAGTCATCACAGAGTCCCTGTAAGCCTTGAGTTGCTCTGGTGTAGCAGTCAAGGGTATGTAACCATGTAAATTCTCGAACATACCCCTCAAAGAAGTGTAGAGGGTGTGAAGAGGACGACCATTCTGCTTTGATGTGAAGATATCATGCTGAAGATGGAGTATCTTTGACTCATTCTTTGCCGGAGAGTATGTCGCGGCAAGAATATCCCACGTAGCCTTTGCAGTAAGCTGACTCAGTATATCATTAGCTATCTCCGTGGATACAATCCCAGATAGCCATACACGAGCATAAGCATCATCCGCCTCCCATGAGGCATTTGTCCCAATCTTGTCACGTGGTTCCTCTGTCGTGAGGATATGCTTCTTACCATTACATTGCATCAAACTTATGAAATGCATGGCCCACAGTTCATAGTTAGTCCCATCCATTTTGATGATGGGTGTCGAACCTTTGAAGGCACCCAGGGATGGGACATCCACTTTGTTATCGGACATGATAACAACTATCTTCAAGACTGAGCTAGCAACAAGAGATACCAACATCTACACTGACATACAGGAAGATGGTTGTGGGTGTAAACTCATACCATAACCTCTTCCATTCTTCTTGAGAGTCCTTTGAGTAACTAGGGTGTATATAGATGATCCTTAGCACCTTAGAGATCCAAAAGAGGATCCAGACCGTGGCCAATATGATTGGCCGAGATAACAAGGACACCACATGAAGTCTTTCAGAATTAAATCAATACAAGGTGCAACACACGCTGTCCAAAAATGTAGATGCTAAACTTCATAATAGTTTCACCAGCTTTCTTGAAGTTGCTACAATTATCCACGACAATATGGGCAATGTTCTTTTTCTCAACGACCTTGATGATGTCCTTCATCAACTTCAACAGGTACTTGTGGTCCTTCACATGTTCAGATGCAACAATATAATTTCAAAAAAAAGCATCTTCCCATCTCAATCAATAAGTAAGTTGATGATATGCTTCATCGTATAGCTCGTCCACATATCGTACATCAACGACACCCCATACTCTAGCCATCTCCTCCTCAGCTCAGTGATGTAATCGTTCATCTCCTTCTTCATCCCAAGATACTTGTTCATTATCTCGTAGGATGTGGGAACCTTCACTCTCCTTCATGCTGCAGCGATCTCATCAACGGCATGCAATAAAAAATGGCCCGCTGGCAACATTGGTCGACATGCTCTCCCAAAAGAAGAGCTTGTTGATAGTTGTGCCCACTCTCTCCCGTGCATTGGTGAACATGCCCTTCATTGTCTTTTGTCTTGGATCCTTGCTTGTCTTGTACTGCATGGACCTGCTCCTCATCAAGAAGGGTTTCGGTCCCTTCCCCTTGTGTATTTTAGTAGGTGGTGGTACTGGTGCACCTCCAAAACTGCTCCCACCACCATCGGCACCATAGAAATCACCTCGTGCACCACCGATTTCTCTCCTCTCGAACTCGCTCCTCGTAGATTTTTTTGTTGCCTCATGTATACCCCCAACTCTGCTACAGTCTGAATATTAATGGGGTAGACAAAGTCGTCGTCATCTGAATCAGAGAGGACGTTGAACTCTTTCTCAAGCATGAACTCCGTGAATTATTAATCCCCCATTGCCTTCTTGGTATTCATGTCCTTCCCATCAAAGCTGGCCTTCACTATGCCCCTCACATCCTTGGGACTACACGTGCACTTGGCAACATTCTTGTCATTGCCAACAAGATGTTGCTTCATCCTCGTGATCCCCCCTCATCCCAACCTCTTCCGACAAAATTTACATTGTGGTTTGTCTTTGTTGCCATCAGCAGTGGTGGCATACCTCCAATCAATATTCCCACTGAAATTTCTCTGATCCTCAGAACTATCAGATCATGATCCGGAATGTAAGCCAATGACGATGATCGCTGAAACCTGCTAAGAAATGGTACAACAATCATTTATGAGCCATACAATGAGAACAATTAAGTACTTGTTAATTATTTTACGTTTTAATTTTTGGATTTAATGTACTTATAATTTTTTTCTAACACTTAATATGCACAAACATGCAAATACTTGGTGTTTTTTTTAAAAACCAACATGGGTAGACTCCCAAGTTGGGAGCTACCGCCTTAAAATTAAAATGAAGACGAAACAGTTACATTAGTGTGAGGCCCAACAAGTTATGAAGGGCCTTACAGTGTATATAAGCATTTTCAGAGTAGAATCTTTGATTTTTAAAAATATTGTCATTTCAACCCTGACAAATTTCCCACAGCGTCGCGAAGGCCTGCGAGACGTCATCGGAGGAGCCATGCCCCACCCTCCGGATCGAACTCCAAAAGGTCGCCGAGTCATTAGACCGTAGCCACGACAAGCGCAGTTCACGCCAAACCGCAACCGAGCTTTGGCACTTGAAAAAGATATGGTCCGCGTCCTCCTGCTGACCATGACATCTGTCGCACATCAAGTCCTGGAAGCCAAAAATACGACCCCGCCGAACTTTGTCACAAATGAGATCCCTCCTCAAGCACCGCAGGAAAATCTTGACCCTCTTAGGAATCTTTGCTGCCCAAACCACTCTTAAGTCTTGTAAAAGATCTTCGTCTTGTACCTTCGAAGAACGTCGCAGTTATTCGTAAACTTTCTTTGTAGAGAATCCCCCCCTCCATTCGAAGTGGTCCGCGTGCTCAACGAGGGGATTTGGAAAGATGTCAGCCACCGATGGAAACTCTGATTGCAAACTAAGAAATTCTTCTAACCTCTGTTCCGATAAGTCGTTGACGAACACAGGTGCCCAAGTGCCGCCCCCCCCCCACTTAGTCGAGAGTAACATCACGCACTGTCGCAAGGGCAAACAGTCTCGAGAGCTTAGCGCACAATTTCCCCTCCCCCGTCCAGTCGTCACTCAAGAATCGAAACAGACGCCCATCCCCTACCTTCGGAATCAAACACTGCACGATAGCCGGGAGGACAGCACGGACCCCAGACCAAAGAGGAGATTCCCAACGCAGCTTCCTACTCGCCCCGGACACCATAAATCTTGCGGATAAGCCTGAGCACTAGAAAGGAAGAGGGACCCTAGATCTAGGCCGCCCATTGACCCAACAGCGCCATGTTCATGCAATCGACATCACGTATGCCAAATCCTCCATCCATCTTTCCCTTCGTCATGTCCTTCCACCCCACCAGATGAAGCCCCGCCTTCTGTTGCTTGTCGTCCGACCAAAAGAAGGATTTCATCAGCATCTCAATCTTCCTCCGCACACCAACAGGAAAAATGCGTGTAGAAAAAAAGAATAGTGGTATCGTCGAGAGAATGTGCTTCAACAAAACAAGTTTCCCCCCTTGGACAAAGTGATCGCCTTCCATACTGCCATTCTTTGTTCCATCTTTTGAAGCACAATATCCCAATCAGCTTTCTTCAGTTTCCCGTCCACCAAAGGTAAGCCCAGATATGTCACAGGCAGTGACCCCAGAGAGCATCGAGTAATCACAGCAACCGCTTCACTTTCACTTACGGTCATCCCAAAGGTGATCATCTTGGATTTATCGTTGTTGGATATCAGGCCCGAGAGTTCACCAAAAATATCGATCAGCATGGTCGCATTCGCCATGTACCGCTCCGTCCCGCCGAGCATGAGTAACGTGTCGTCGGCGTATTGAAGCAAAGGAATAGATAAGTCCTCCAAGCAGAACCTAGCACACACATCCGTTTCCACCGCCTGATTGAACAACACCGCCAAAGCATAGGCCACGATCACGAAGAGCATCGGCGCTAGGGGGCAACCCTGGCGCACCCCCCTTTGCGGCTGGAAAGGACCGCCCTCCGGTCTGCCATTAATCAGCACAGAAAAGGAAGTCGTCGTTATGCATCTTTTCATCCACCCGATCCACGTCTTCGGGAAGCCCCTCCACCTCAACGACGTCTACAAGAAATTCCAATCAATGCAGTCGAAAGCCCCAGAGAAGTCGATCTTCCAAAGAGCTCCCTTCGACCTCGACCTCTTCTATAGACAGATCACGATCGCCATCACCAGACCATCCGTCATCTGCCTCCCCGGGATAAAAGCACTCTGACCCTGCATGACCACCGAGTCAAGAACCTCTTTAAGCTGATTTGCTAATCTCTTCGCGACAACCAGATAGATCGCATTGGATAGCGCGATCGGGCGATAGTCCTCTATTCTGGCCGGAAAGTCCCTCTTCGGCAGCATGGATATCAATGCTCTGTTGATCTTATCAAAGCCCCTTGTTGCCTTTAGCAAACTCGTTCAACAACTCGACAATCTTACCTTTTAACAAGTACCAGAATTCCTTATAAAAAAGGACTGGTAAACCGTCGGGGCCCAGAGCCCCCTCCACATTCAGGGCCCACACCACACTCCTAATCTCAGACTCCGAGAACGGCACTAGCAGCGCCTCCACCTGCATCTCACTTAACCGCATCACCCCTCTTCCCAACCACCCCCATCAACTGCGACGCTGCCTCCTGGAAGAAGTTACAAACTGGTAATGAATTGCAGCCCCAAGGCTCGTCTCCCCCGCCACCCGCCAATCCCCCACAAGGAGCTCGTGGATATGATTTCTCCGACTCCTCCTCGACGCTATGTTGTGGAAGCAACGCGTATTGGCATCCCCCCCACGAAGCCACCGTTGTCTGGACTTTTGCCTCTACTCGACCTCTTCTTTCTGATCTTCCAACATAATTTCTTCTAAAAGCTTCATCCTCTCTTCCACCTCCTCGGGCTCGAGCCCACGTTCGTCATCCAACTCATCAAGGCAGGACACGCCCGTCTGCGCCTCCCCCCTCTTCAGCCTACGACGCCATCTAACCACCCTGCCAAACCGAGAGAGATGGGAACGTAATAGCGATAACTTCGCATAGACGCGGGCGACCGCCGACCCCCTCGGGTTCCATTCCCGCCAACAAGCCATGACATCCTCACGGAAGCCCTCCTCAAGCAACCAGCTCCTCTCAAAACGGAAGATGTATCTGCCCCTCTCCCCCTCCCCAGAAGACCAAACAATGGGCGTGTGGTCGGAGTGCGCCGAGGCATCGCCCACGCCCGCGACAAGGGGAAGACCTCTGCCCCCTCAACCGACACCAAGAATCTGTCCAATCTTGAGCGAGACCTCGCATTGCGCCAAGTATAAGAGAAACCCGCAACATCAACAATCAGTAAGCCTAATGCATCTATAGTTCTCCGCAGTAACTCCGAAGCCGCGTCCCTGCCCCCACTTTGGTGAGGACGATCTCCCGGAAGTAAAGTGACATTAAGGTCACCCCCGATCAGCCAAACCTCGACCTCACGCTCAGCCCCAATGGCCTCCAGCTCGTCGGCCAAGGGGGCACGCTCTTGGCTCGTGGGACCATATACATTAGTGACGAGTCGCATGAGCCCATCCGCACGTCTCCTGAGCATCACAGAAAGAGATGATTGTAAACTCGACACCGCAGTCAACTCAAAATAAGCATCCCTCCACCCCGTAAGCAAGCCCCCCGAAGCACCGTTGGCCTCCAGGTCCGCAACGTCGAAACGACCACCCCTGCCGAGCTCCCCCAGCAGCTCAGCCGCTCCGCGAGAGGTCTTGGTTTCTTGAAACAAGAAGATATATCCAACGATTCATCCACCAGGTTCCTCATTGCCAGTCATTTCTCAGGCCGACCTGCACCCCACACATTCCAAGAGAGAAGCTTCATTTAGGAAACCTGTTGACCATCTCCTTCTGGGGCACCACCCCCAAGCGTTCTGCCACCGCTCTATCCAGAAGGCTGAATCTGTTCATCAGCAGAGACCTCGTATGATCGTAAGGACCGGTTTCCTGCGCCCCATCGTCGTCCAGAGCACATGCACGCGTCGCTGCCCGACGTAGTTTTCTTCTCAACGGCCTTGGCATATCATGTCTCGAATAACAAGCCCAAACCGAGGCCGATCCTCTGGATGGAGACCCGCCTCAACCTCGTTCGTATTCCTGTCCTGTTGAGGTTCGCCCGTTGGGTCCCTGGGCGCCGGAACTTGAGCGTCCAAGCCAACCTCATCCTGTACCTGTGTGATAGTGACCATGTCATCCATCTGTTCATTAGCTCCGGGCGCACCTCCCTCGTAAAACTTCTCGTACAAACAGAGCCCACTCAGACCATCAGCGGTCGTACAAGGCACAACAATATCAGAAAGGCCCACCGACCGTGGGGGGCACGTGAACCTCATCCTGCCCGAAGTGGTCGCAAGAGAGGCCTGGGGTGCTCTGGAGCTCCAGAAACTTGGTTGGGTCCGCAATCGGGTCGGGTCGAACACTCACGCTATCAGACCCATCATGCGAGGCGAAAGAGTCCCCATCTAACTCGTAGAAGCACTGTTGGTCCACTCGAACTTTCGATATTCCCACCCTCGGGAATAGAGATCTGTTATTCTCCCGTTAAATGCGCCACGAAACGTCCCGAAATGAATGGTCCCCGGAAGACGAACGCTCTCCGTGGTAACCACTCCGGATTCCCTCGAGCGACCCTTCAGCTTCACGCTCGGCACGGAACAGGTGATCGGCGTAATATGAACGAACGACGCCAGAACCAATCTCTCCCCCCTGAGCTGCAACGCCTTCTCCCCACGAACCGCGCCCGCCTCCACCGGGTCACCCCATGACTGGGTGGACCATCTCTCAGTAGCCCATGTCGAAGGAGATCATCCCGACGTCTGGACAAGCTCAGCGATGAAAGCTCCAAGGACAAAGATTTCCCGTGCACCACGATCCTCCACCAGCCCAACTTTGAAGGCTTCATATGCTGAACCCGGAGGATGGGGTCGGACGAGTCCCCGGGTTGACAGCCACTGGATTCCAAACCCAATACCTCCACCATCCCTCCCAGAATGAAACGAAGGTCACCTAGGTTGCGCAACGAGTACGGCACACCTCTGACGCTAACTCTGTCAAGAACCTTCGAAGCAAAAGTGGCATCCCATGCACTGGGGCGATGCCACCGCATGCGAGACACCCCCTCCCCCGACTATCTAAACAGCCCTCCTTCCTCTTCCTCCGAAAGACCCCTTGCCACAACCTTCCACGGCGTGAGCACGATGTCCCCCCCCCAAACTTACCCTTCGAAATCGCACCAACTTTCGAAGAGGCGAGGAATAAAGTTTATGACCCACCGCCCTCTCCGATCAACATACCCGATGAGCGAGATCGTGGTGCCCGCCTTGAGCACACACGCCCTCTGTGACTCGAACCTTGACACAGAAGCATCGGATAGGTTCTCTGCAGGAACGCGCCCAATGCCGCAGAGAGCCACAACGGTAGCAACCCCCACCGAAGGGGTTAACGTGTTGCAGAGCCGGCCTTGGGGATTCCCCCCCCCCCCCGACGAAGGGGTCTTCGCCGTTGAACTTCCACCCACTCACCTCTGGACTGCTCCATGTAGATGTGGTAATTAGTCAATCAAATACTTGGTGTTTAAAATTGAATATATAGATTTCTATATTCTAATTTGTAAGTAAAAACTCTTAGATCTACATATTAGGGTCTTAGATCTAAATTAGGGGATCAGTTTTGAGAAAAATCACATAAAAGACACAACATGTAAAATAATGCATAGATCTAATATTTGACTTTCAGAATTAATCGATTTTTAAACCAAACAAAATTTTAAATTACATTTTATGTCTTAAACTTAAGATCTAAGTTTATCCTTGGAAAAGTCATCATGATTCCACAATAAAACACAAAAGCTCCAAATTTATTTTCCATACATCTCACAAATTTTTTGAAATATTGTTTACAACATGTTACACATGAGATCCGAGTATATATGTTCATAATTCATCATGATTACACATGAAAACACAGAAGCCTTAAATCTATATTCCAAAAATCTAACAAAATATTCAAAATCTCTCAAAAATAGCACCATAACATGCAAGATCAACATGTTAGGAACAAAAGCCCTCAAAAAATTGAACATTTGGATTTACCACAATGAAATGGAAGAAAAAATGAAGTTGGAGAAGTGTGGAGGCCGCCCACGCAGCAAGCAGCAACAAAAGGAGTGAAGTAGGGTTGTTTCGACCAAAATTTCGGTCTTAACTCGCCCCACTTGCGCTTTTAATACGAAAGATTCCCTTTTTAGTGAGATATCGAGATGGCTCGATATCTTGCCAATTTCTTAGAAGATTTTGGTTGAAATAAGAGAAATCGATATATATATATGCCTTTAGATATATTGGACCTGTCTAAATCAAAATTTCGACAATATTTCGTCGAAATTTCACGAAATTGTGAACCATGATCCCAACTCCATAAAACCGCCTTCATTGGCTTCATTTGTTGTTCCGAGATGCGAGATATAACCCTCTTTCCCATCTCATTTTCTAGTCACAAAACACAAAGCATACACCAAATCTTAATATTGTCATCTTCTAGGTCAAGCTCTTCCCCCTTTGTGTGCTAGCTTTTGGTTACATTCTTTTCGATCCAAAACCAAAAATACAATAATTTTCTATAATTTTTAATGGTATTTTTACCCCACGAACACTATAAATTTTCTAAATTATCTTCTCGACCTTTGAAACATCGATATTCCTCCCTCGACCATGTAAACTTGCTTTGTTTTACCCCACAAAACATGACGACAATTTTAAGTTTATTTGAGTCAATTGCTTGGGTTAGTCTTGAGTAAATCTAACCACGGGAAATCCAACGGTGGATCTTCCACTATGAGATCCCGTCCACCCCCACATCCCATATCTCCCTCCTCTGCCACCGCCACACACACATCCTCCTCCTCGCCCTCGTCCTCCTCCTCCCACCACTGCCTCACATGATTCCAAGTCTCACACATGCTCCATGGTTCCAAAACCTAAAACCTTAGATCCTCTAAAAGTGAGGAAATTTCAAATCTGTAAATCGCAGCAAAGCTTGTCGTGAATGAATGGCCCACGAAGGATTCCCTCGTGCACTCTGTTATCCTCTAAGCTCGCAAGGACCTCGACGTCTCCAAGCATACCACCAAAGCATGCTCCTCACCTTCATCTTAGGTTGTGCCTCCCGCTTTCTCCAGAAGCAACAATCATAATGGTCATGGGAGTAAAGGTAACTTGGAATTCCCAAGAGAAAGGTGCTCACATTGATCTAATAGGTGGAGAAGAAGGCCATCCCTACTATGCTGGCATGGGTCCCGAGTTTCCTTATGATGGATCGTGTTGGGCACAATTGAGCCCTGCTCTCCTTCGGGACTTGGCTGCAAGCAGATCCTCTACTTCACCAGAGGGTATGGCAAGAATGGTAGAGCTTGCAGGTTCTTCCACGAGCCTCTAGATTAGGCTACTACGGACCTGGGGGAGCAACAGGAGCAGCATTTCCATGAGGTGATACTCTCCAAAGGCCAAAGGCTGAGCAGCAACTTGCAGCTCATGGCCTCTCAACTTCCTTTATTCCATCGCCTACATCTAGCAAAAGCCTCAATCTGCTTCTCACGCATAAGAGAGGAGTTAGGGTCAGACAATCATCCCCTACTCTTCCTCCTCTTCTCCCCTCCCCATTCTCCCTCCCCGCCCTCGCCTCCGCCTCCTCCTCTTCCTCTTCATTAGTGATGCCAATTGTACCGCAGATCACCCTCCTCGCCAGAATGTTCGAGCTCACCGGCCCCTCGCTACTCGCAAGTTCTCACTCCTCCCAACCGTGTCATGGATCGTCATCGTCAAGATCTTCCAGTCGAGGAATTGTCGACGAGGAAGTCCTCAAAATGAGGGATTCTAGGGCGGAGGTCAAGGAGGCAGGTCGAGGTCGGTACTGGCTGGGGAATGGGAGGTGAAGAGGTGGTGAGGTAGGAGAAAGGAAGGAGGGTCTTTTGTAAATTTGATAAATAAAATGGGTAGTATGCTAAAAAATTTAACAGAATCCGTTAGTGTTAACGGCCAAATGGATGGGCATTAACCACTGGGTCTGTGAGGTAAGGGTTAGCAAGTTTATGAGGTCAAGGGAGGAATATCGATATTTCAAAGATCGAGAAGGTAATTTACAAAGTTTATAGGGTTAAAAATATATTTTTTAAAGCATTTATAAATATTATAGTTGAATTATTAATTAGGCTAAATCCATTACAGTAAACACTCTTTTTAACATCGATACAACATCAAAAATGTAATCTAAATATTTTGTGCTTCTAACATGAGGATAGTTCATGAGGGGAAGAATATATTATTATCAAAAATTCAATCCAATCTATAATTTGGTGGGTCGGATTGGTTTGGATTTGAATATTTAATGGATTGGATTGGATTTGAAAAATAATAATATGTTAAGATTGAATTGGGTATGGATTAAGGTAAAACTCCATCAAATCCGATCTATGTGTACCCTAAGGCAAACTAGTCATCAAGGGTTACACTCAGACATACGGCATAAACTACTTTGACACACATGTCATCCACTTAGCTACTATATATTCCATTATCCCCAAGGCACAACTAGTCATCAAGGATTAGTCACTATGATTTCGGCATAAATGATGTCCCTTTGAATAGGGATCGACATGAGGGTGTGTATATGAAGTAGCTACCTGGCTTTGTGGTTGAGGGGTCTCCCTGAAGGAATTTGCTCAACAATCTCATTAAAGGACTCAAGTCCCCAAGCCTGACTGCATAAGCTATCTCATATAGAGGAATATATGAAGTTTAAGAGATCCAAGGAACTAATCTCGTTTTGTGAGGCTGCATTTTTATAGATTAATGGTGTTGATGGTTTGTTCTGATGATGGTGTGGCCATTGGGAGTGATTTAGAGGGAACTCTTATCGTGAAGGAAATATTAGAAAGCACTTCATCATCAAGGATCTCTGTAAATTACAGTATTTTTTGGGTATAGAATTGGTTCGTAGACCTAAAGTTCTTGTCTAGCAGTCGCAGAGAGAAAGGAGGGTGTATATATGAAGTAGCTAACTCACTTTGTGGTTGAGGGGACTCCTTGAAGGAGCTTGCTTAACAATCCCATTAAAGGACTCAAGTAAAGTCCCAGATCTTGACTGGATAAGCTATTTCATATAGAGGAATATATGAAGCTTATGAGATCCAACGAATTATTCTCGTTTTGTGAGGCTGTATTTTTTTGGATTAATGGTGTTGCTGGTTTGTTTCAATGATATTATTGTCATTAGGAGTGATTCAGAAGGCATCATTATACAACAACAACAAAGCCTTTTCCCACAATTAAGTAGGGTTGGCTACATGGATTATTCGCCTCCATTCAGATCTATCTTGGGTCAATCCCGGGCTTATATCCATAAAACTAAGATCCCTTTGTATAGTTTCTTTCTAACACTTCTTGGGCCATCCTCGCCCTCTCTTTACCGGCTTAACATCCCAACACTCGCATCTCCTAGTCCTAACTGGTGCATCAACTGATCTTCTTTGCAAATGGCCAAACTATCTTAAGTGGTTTTCTCGCATCTTATCCTCGATCGGAGCTACACCAACTTTCTTTCTGATTGCAACATTCCGAATCCGATCTTTACGTGTGTGTCCACACATCCACCTTAGCATTTTCATTTCTGCTACAGCCATTCTCTTCACATGTCTATGGTTCACAGGCCAACATTCAGATCCATAGAGCATAGCAGGTTATAGCAGGTCTCACAGCTGCTTTGTAAAACTTTCCTTTAATTTTTAAAGGAATTTTCTTATCACAAAGAACAGCAGAGGCTCCTCTCCACTTTAGCCACCCTGCATTTATTATATTAGTAACATCTCCATCAATTTCCCCATCATGTAGCAAAATAGATCCCAGATATCTAAAAGAATCTCTCTTCTGAATGTTATCATCACCAATCTTCCGAATATTCATCAGAAGGCATCCTTATAAAGAAAAAAATGTTAACAAGCACATCATCACCAAGGATCTCCGTAAATTATAGCACTTTGTGGTATAGAATTGGTTCGTAGACCTAAAGTTCTTGTCTAGCAGTGGCGGAGAGAAAGGAGGGCATGTAGGGGCAGTGCCCCCCCACCAGGTATAGATGGTGTATAATATGTGGTCCCTCTTCAACCCATCCTTAAAAGTTTCCGAAGCAGTCACAAGAAAAATTGGAATTTCACCCTCCCTTAACTCAATATTTTATCCCCTTTAACTCAATATTTTATGCCCTTTATGTTTCCAATTCACGGTTCGCAAATTCAGACAATTAAAATTCAACTCATGTCCCCATATTGCAAGCATTGTGTCATGCAATCAAATCCTTGTTATCATAGTGGGGAGAAAACCCCCTAGCAATCACTCTTCGTATTCCATCAAGACCATCACAACATCACCTACATTGTGCCAAGGCTCTCAACCCGACGTGAGATCCCGCGAAGCCCCAACATCCGCGCAATACAAGGGTGCGGAATGTGTTGTGACGAGCTGCACACCATTTTTTTCTTAAGAGAAAGAGGGTGCATACTCAAGATGCGGCCCACTCTAAAATTTTATAAATATTTAAAAAACTAAGTACATAAGACAAGATCAGGTGGAGGGCATTGTTATGCTCAGTAACATTCTCTGCATAAAAATAGTGACCCGAAAGATGAGTTCATTTCTAACATACCAAATTCCCAAAAGATGAGCAAAGGGTATCATACAATCTGCCACAATCTGCATGAGAATTGCCACAAAATTCTGAATCAAGCTCCAAAATGATGCGCAATCCTCTTTTAAGCCACGGAATTCCAACATGCTCCAAGAAAGTCCTTGAGTGACTACAGTTGAGATGATCTGAATCTTCAACCTCAAAACTACATCTCAAGCATACAGCGTCCCCAAATCGAAGAATCTTATATCTACACATCTTCAGCATCCATGTTTCACAAGCCAAAGAAAGACTTCAATTCCCCGTCGGATCATGTTCTTCCAAATCAGCATGTAATCACGACTAAAATCTTCATGCACACTTTCCTCCAACTGGGGGAAATCCATGTCGCTTCAAGATGCCAAGTCCCCCTCTTTTCTCTATCTTGTCGTAGTTTCCCAACCAAGCAGATGGATCCCTCCTTTATCATGTCGAGCATCAGCCCAAATGAAGCATCTCATCGTCCCTTCAATTATCGTTCTCACGCCAACCGGAGCAATCTGGTGAAACAAAAGAAAATGGGGATAGTCGGTAGGACGTGTCTAAGAAAGACTAATCTCCCGCATAGAGCTGTGGCCTTCCAACTTGTGAACTTCTTTTCAAAACTACCTAATAAAGAATGTCAATAGCTCGAAGTCTACTATCAACCAATGGGAGGCCCAAGTAAGTAACTGAGAGTGGCGTACATGGGCTATGAAGATCCCAGACAACCTAATGCATCTCATTCTAAGAAAACTTACAGGAATGAAAGGAGACTCCTCCCTATGAAAGCCAAATATGTCACCCAAAATGTCCAAAATATGAGACGCCCCTCACCTGCTCCATCCCATTTTCAACAAAAAAAGCAAGGTCCAAAGGAAGCTCCAATTCATGCAATAATATCCTTGGAAAAATCAACCTTCCACACTATACCCCTTTTGTTATTTCCTCATCCAGTCCATCGTAATCTCGGATGCAAGGACAAGACCATCTACCATCAGCATGCATGAAACAAAGATGTCTCAAAGATGTCTGCACCTGAGAGATAATTATACCTAGCACACCTCAAAATTAATTTGCATGTACTTCAGCCACAATTATACAAACCGCATTGGATAATGCAATCGGTTGGAAATCATGTGCTCATATTGGCACTTTATGCTTTGGCAATAGGAAGAGGAGGGCCATGTTGACGGGTTTAAAACCAAATTGCTTGACCTAAACTTCCAGAAAATCACCAAGAGAAATCTGGGATGACAGGACAGATCGACCTTCGCGTTTGTTGAGACCCATTTACTCCATTTCTCCTAGTGTATACGCTAATGTGGGAGTTGTGTCCTCATCAACTATGTCATGGAGGGGTATTTGCACTATGTTACCGGATATTGCAGCTTTGATGCGACCATTGCTAGGAAATGAGAGGGGTTCAAATTCTAACGGGACGATCGGACGGAGGAAAGAGCATTCTGTGATTTATATCTCAGGTTTTTTGCATTGGCTATAAGGAGGAAGGATAGGTAATAGATATATGGTCTATTCTTGGTCGCATGCGTTCATGACAGAGTTATCAAATCATAGGCTAGAAGAGTTCATCTCTCTATCAGGCAGGTTAGCAAGAATGGAGGAACTGTCAAAGGGCAGAGATGCTTGGTGCTAGAGTGATGGGGATTTCTAGGTGAAAAAAGGCGTACAAAATTATTTTTGATCTGGTTACATTGTTGCATGAGGACATCACTCGAGACTGTGCTAGAATCTGGGGGTGGAAATTACTTACGAGGATAAAGATCTTTTCAAGGCTGATGAGAAGAGAACGACTTACTACGAGTGCTAGAAGAGCCTGGATTTTTTATGGATATGAGGAGACTTGCGCAAGATGTTGAAGGATATGGAAAGAATCCTCAAGCGCATCACGGAAGCGTGATGATCGAATTGAATGCAATCGGGAACGACTAGTTATACTAGTTGTTCGATGCAGCGGAATTTAAAATTTTAATATGATGAAACCACATGATCCAAGATCCTTTCTCAGTTCATCTAAACCACAATTAGGTATGAGGTTTACCTCTTGAAGCGTGATTGTGATCGAGTTTCTAAACGAAGAGACCTCCTGTTTCAAGTCCGATCTGACGGAGGAGATGCTTGCGAGCGCATTGATGAGACGTGTGCTCCTCGCAATCCATGTTGATGATCCAAGCGGCTGATCTCCTGATCTCGTCACACGAGATCCAACATCTTCTTCACGAGCGAGACATACCGAAGGAGATGGAGATCCACGAGTAGATGATCCGACAGCATAACGACGATGCTTCGTCGATGACGACTCTCACAATGGCTCCATGGTGGACGGCCATTATAAGAGAGAGAGAGAGAGAGGGGCTTGGCGTGTGGAGAAAAAGAAAGAGAGAGAGAGCATTCATTATCTTGTGTAGAAGAGCAAGGGGTGCCTCTTCTTATATAGGATTTTGGGAGTGCATGGATCCCAATCCATGGAAAACACACAATAAATGGTTGAGATTGATTTGTGTTTCTTTCAATGGCTGAGATGTTGTTGTAAAATACACAACAACAAATGATTTAATTTAAATTAATATATATCGATAAATCAATATATTTAAATTCAAATCAAATCAATTAATTATCCTTATAGATAATGAGGAGATAAACCATATCCCCAAAAAAGGGGGGATGGCTACCAACATCCCATGAGATCTCATTATCTCATGAGATCTCATTATCCCATGAGATACCATTATCTAATGACATCCCCATGATTTACAACAACAATTGTTGTAAATTATTTCACAAAAATAATTCATAATTATCTTGTGAAATATTGCAATCAAGCCATTGGAAAAATGTGAATTACATTCACATCCCAAAACAAAATGTAAATTATATTTTAATTAATCATCCAATGTGAATCCAATTTACAACAATAATTAATCAACAAATATAAATCACAAATAGCTCTCTCTCTCTTATATATTATAAATCACATTTATAATATATATGATTAATATGGATAGTGCTATCCACATTATACATATCCATGATAATTAAATCGTATTTAATTATCTTGGATCTCTATTCTCATGTGCCAAAATAATATGAATCACATTCATATTATTCACATCTTTGATAATTAAATCACATTTAATTATCTTAGATATCTCTCCTTATAATATGAATCAAATTCATATTATCCATGATAATTAAATCACATTTAATTATCAATTTTCTCGATACTTGGATACATATATCAACAATGAAATTATCCGACAGACATATTTATGAACATATCAACAATAAAAAGTACAATAAATAAGAAAATATTTATGAAATAGTCTAATCTGACAGACATATAATATACAACATTATAATACAACAACAACAAAGTCTTTTCCCACATTAAGTAAGGTCGCATATATAACATTGTAATATATGATGAAATTATGAAGATAAGAACATGAAAAAAAAGGATATGTCAATTCCATATTCCATAAACATTTCTGCCAAATTTCTACCCAATCAAAAAAGGGAATCATGACTACTAAAATATTTATCAAAAAGGAAGTCATTGGTGATAGTTGTCATTAAAGATATTCGAGATGTTATGAATCATATGATTGAATCGTAATCGTATGTTCTGTTGAACCCAGTTGAGGAACGGTCCGATATCCTGGGGACATTGTCCCCTGTGCCATCATACCATACTTGAAAATTTTTCGTATATGTGTATTCGAATTCGCATGCATTACGGATGCATATGTTTAAGGTTTATTAAGAGTTCACAGAAAAAATTGGACATGTTAATGGTAAATATGAATAAGAAAGATGTCAAAATTAAACATCCATCTTGTATAAATATATCCTCAACAAATAGGCATTTATAAACATTTGAAACTACAAATAGAATTAATTAGTTTATAAAAAAATACTTAATAAATCCCCAACGCCTCAGTGACCACCTCGCCATGCCTCACCACCTCGACCGCCTCAGTCATCCGAGGCGTTTGCCTCAGGCAAGGGGTATGAGGTGGTCGCCTTGAGGCTATGTTCCCCCACCTCATTTCGCCTCGATCGCCTTTGCGCCTTAAGGCACATTTTTTCGAACCATGGTACCAAGACTATTCTTATACTGGTACATAGGATTAAAGTAATAACCTGGACACAAACAACCACTATTCTCATATTCTAAAGTATTATAAAAAATGAAAAATAAATTAGACTATTACATAATATATACCAGTCTTGTGAAGAGGATGTGAGAGCATCTTGGACCACCGCTCGTCTATGATGTTCAAGCATGCTTTGAATCCTTTTCCGACTGCTTCTCTGACATTCTCTCTCATACAACGCATTGCCTCATAGATCACTCACATGGTAGGCTTTTTAACGCCATCTACGATCCGCAACGCAGAAATAACCGGATCCATGATCTTCGTGATCCGAGTCACGTCATCCCAAAAGTGGAAATCATTGATCAATGTCTCTACTTTCAGTCCTCCTTCAGCTCGAGCTTCAGGTATCTCGAACCATTCACCTTGGCAACACATGATTTTCAACACTGTCTTGTGTTGTTTCCGGCTTTACAATGCTATAAAATTGGTTACAAAGCGTGTGATGCCAGACCTCGCCAGCTCACCATTGCACATCCGCCTCATCAACGCCAGCACTTTGGAATAATTGTAAATGAATATGGTGATCTTTCGTGTTTGCTCCACCACCCTTTAGACGAGTTTCCTCTTGTTGAAGTCCTTTAGAATTTAATCAATACAGTGTGCAACACATGGTGACCAAAAAATGTTGTAGCTACTAAACTTCATTATTGTTTCACCTGCTTTCTTGAAGTTGCTGCTATTATCCGTGATAATCTAGACAATGTTTTCTTTCCCAACATCTTTGATGATGTCCTTCATCAACTTCAACTGGTACTTATGGTCCTTCACATGTTCAGATGCATCAATATATTTCAAAAAAAGTATCTTTTCATTGCAATAAATAAGGAAATTCATGATCTGCTTCCTCGTGTAACTCGTCCACTCATCGCACATCAACGTCACCCCATACTCCATCTCCTCCTCAGCTCGGTGATGTACTCATTCATCTCCTCCTTTATCCCAAGATATTTGTTCATTATCTCGTAGGATGTGGGAACCTTCACTTCTGTTCCTGTTGCAGCGATCTCATCAATGGCATGTTGGAGAAATAGCCCGCTAGCAACGTTGGCAGGAATGCTCTCCCAATAGAAAAGCTTGTTAATGGCCTTTCCCATCCTCTCATGTACATTGCTGAATGTTAGAAAATAAACATGCGGAAGCTAACATGAAAAAAGATAAAGAAACAATAAGAACAGTGGGATTTTAACATGGAACCCTACTCTGTGAGGAGAGGGATGAAACCACGAGAGAAGCTCTCAAAGGAGCATATGCTTCATTGCTTTTTCTCAATGGACTACAGGGGTGTGGGGCTCTATATATAGCACCCACGGAGTCTCCACATCCCACAGGTGGTAGATGTGGTACTAATCCCTGGATGGGGTAAATGGATCCTCTCCAAGATCCATTTACCCATCTCCCATACATATGACGCACAACCAAATACTCAAATACTCCCCCTCAAGCTGGAGCATGCAATGCTCAACTTAGACAAACAGAAAGAAACTCAACTCACGCTACAAGACACTACAGACAATATCAACTCAACGCGCACAACTGACGGCTGTCGTCGAGGACGTTGCTTCTCATGTCGTGCAGGTGAGGAGGACGAACGGGCTGGAGTGAGTCTGTTGAATCTCCTTGTCGAAGAGCATGTGCTCTGAAATTCAAAATAGATCCGACACTTGACTTTATGTAAAGCATAAAATGTAGGCCAGAGCAATGTTGTATCAGACTGCCTGTCTCTTTGTAGTTGGATCCCCAAGTTTTTGGAATGTTCAAAATTCGCGCAGGATCAATACCAGCAAAAACATCTCGAAACAAGGTTGACACACCATGCCAAATGTGTCCAAAAAAGAAGAGCAAAGCAAACGTAGCATGCACAAAAGTTAACCAGCCCCTTGGTTCAGAGTCACTGCAACTGGAAATGAGTCTCCTCATCGGAATACTCTGGCCCGCCACAACATGTGGACAACTGCTCCATCTCTGAAAAGGGTCGAACTGAAAAGGTCGTGGAAGTGCAATCCTTGTTGGACTCCGCAGTCGTTAAAGAATGGAGTCTGAAAAAGTCTCCTCGTCGGAGAACTTGGTCTCTCCCATCTGGCACAGAGAATGGCACACTGCTGTGGAGTACCTATGATACTACATGAAAACCCATGCCAACATGGCATAGGGAATGGTCCTCTACTTTGTAATCCCTATGGCTCATATGAAAACTCTGGCCGACAACAACAAGAAAAGATGGGGACCACTACAAAAGATGGTGAACATCTGCACATCTGAAAAGACCACATACATATGCGTGTCTGAAATTGAGACTCGGAATCTGACGTCGAGTCTGACAAAATCTGTGCAAAGTCTGAAAATCGGCTGGTCTGGATAATATCAGAATCTGACCTCCTGAATCCATGGAAGGCCATATCGGCGATATATCACCGATATATCGTCGATATATCGCCGATATATCGCCGATATATCGCCGATATATCGCCGATATATCGCCGATATATCGGTATCGAGAGCTTAGGGGTATCGAAATCGGTGTGTATATCCTTTTACAGGGATATCGGCGATATATCGCCGTATCGGATCATATCGGTCAAAAATGAATGGATTCAGTACAAAAAATACAAGATATCGACCGATATCGCCGATATTTCGTCGATATCCCTATATATGAATGTTATTATTCATGCAAGCTTGATTCCACTACTTATTTAGCTACACCTAGTATACAATATATGATTTATATACTTTGTTCCGGGTCGGGGGCGCTGCCCCCGCACCCCCGCAAGGGGGGGCCAACCTGGGTATGGTGCGACAGGAGGGTGCATACAACGGTTCTTCAACTTGATGTATATTTACAAGTTGTTCATGTTGTAAAACTTGAATGAAATCTATTTCCAACATCTATAAGTCAATTCTTCAAAAAAATCTATAAAAGTCGCGAATCAACATTAATATCGATATGTTCGAAATGATCGACATATGCAATATAAGCTTTATAGATGATCGATATGTGTGATCTAAGACTATATTTGTAAGTTATTTAGTGATCTAAGAACTTAGATAAACTCCATTTTCAATATATATATATATATGTCAACAACTAACAGTACAGTCGTATCGATATATGCGATATAAGGTTCATAGATGATCGATATGTGTTGTCTAAGAGAGTAAGAGTACATTTGTAAATTATTTAGTGATCAAAGTACTTGGATGAACTCCATTTTCAATATATATAGTATGTCGACAACTAACAATATCAGCGATATGTTCGATATGACCGATATGTGCACTATAAGGATCATAGTCCTCATAAATGATATATATGTATTTTCTAGGTGTATATTTGCAGTATTTCATGTTATAAGAACTTGAATGAAATCCATTTCCAATATTTATAAGTCAAGAATCAATATTAATATCGATATGTGCGATATATGGTCTATAAATGGATCGATATGTGTGACATAAGTGTGTATTTGTACGTTATTTGTTGTTTTAATATCTTGGATGACCTTAATTTCTGAAAAAATGCCAAAAAATTGGCTTTTTTGCGCCATTTTTTATATTTCCACCGATATCGTCGATATATCGTCGATATATCCCGATATATCCATTTCCGGGTGGACCGAAACGATATCGATATCGATACGGCCTTCCATGCCTGAATCAAGACCTGTGACTCTACATATACTCCCCCTTTCTCTCATACTTATCAGAAAACAATGACATCGACAAAGTCGGGAAAAGACATGAATATGAGGAGAAAGAAAACATCAAAAACCCGATTTCACACATTTGTCAGTTGTTCAAATCATTTTTTTACTCGGTTATTTCTCGCTCTCTCTCTCTCTTTTCAAATATTCGCCAATTTTTAAAAAAATAAGTCGTTGACATTTTTTCCGGCTATTCTTCTCTTCTTTTTTTGCAAACATTTTGCGTACGGTTTTTTTAATGTACGCGCTTTTTCATCATTTTTTTCTTTCTTGAAAAACGTGCAATCTCCTTATATTATATACACGGCCAAACAAGGCCTAAAAGAGCCAGCCCCCCTCTCTTTTTTTTCTCAACCACTCTCTCTCTCTCTTTACTTGGGATTACAAACAGCCCCTCCTTTTTTCCCAAGTGGGCCTTACAATAAATGCAATTTGTTTAATATCCGCCCCTTTTTAGGATTCCCACGTGATGGGAAACACCATTCAACGTCGTCAACCCCTTTCAGGGTTTGAAGAAAGGATCGCCGCTTGTGGGACGAGAGGAAAGGAGGCCGCACGGAGGAGAGAGCATCGTGAGGGATCTGCCACATGCGAAACTCCTTGCGACCTGGAGATGGCGACACCACCATCCATTGGACGAGGGAGGCGAGTGTTCACGGCGCCTGGGATGAAGCGAGAGCCCCGCCTGGGCTTGATTCGAGAGCGCGCGTCGAGTGTGCGCGGGGATACGCCGCCTGCGCGCAAGTTGGATGCGCCGCTTGGAGAAGCCATCTGAAGGAGATCGAGGTCGCAAGCGCCTGGCTTCTGCTGCGGGGGGGGGGGGGGGGGGGGGGGCAAGGAGCGTCGTGCACGAGGCCTGGCGTGCGAGCGAGGGGCCTGAAGAACTGCTTTGGAGGAGGCGATGTCGTTTAGGGTTTTCCGCTGGAGGACCTACGGTTATGAGAGCTTGCCCTTTGCGCGGCTTGGATAGGAGGGCATTGTTAGGAGGCTATGGAAGTGTAGGGTCGCTCTTGCGTGGAACTGGAGCACGCCAACAGAAGGATTTGCAGGTGCGACAGTGACTCGCCGTCGCCGTAGGGATAGGGTTAGGAAGAACAACGCGAAATCTCGATATTAATGATTTGAATAATACTCCTCCAGCTTTAAACAAACTAAAAACTGAATAATCAAATCTCGTCGAAAAAAATCTTCAAGAACAAATCCTCGAAAATCAAACCCGCTCTGAAACCATGTTAGAAAATAAACATGCGGAGCGAACATGGAAAAAGATAAAGAAACAATAAGAACAGTGGGATTTTAACGTGGAACCCTATTCTGTGAGGAGCGGGATGAAACCACGGGAGAAGCCCTCAAAGGGGCATATGCTTCATTGTTTTTTTCTCAATGGACTACAGCGGTGTGGGGCTCTATATATAACACCCACGGAGTCTCCACATCCCACAGGTGGTAGATGTGGTACTAAACCCTGGATGGGGTAAATGAGTCCTCTCCAAGATCCATTTACCCATCTCCCATACATATGGCGCACAACCAAATGCTCCAACAGTAAACATGCCCTTCACCGTTTTCTGCCACAGATGCTTGCTTGGTTTGTATTGCATGGATCTGCTCCTCGTCAAGGAGGGCTTAGTTCCCTTCCCCTTGTGTTTTTTGATGGGTGGTGGTATTGGTGCACCTCCAGAACCACTCTCACTGCCACCTACAACATAGAAGCCACCTCATGCACCACCGAGTTCTCTCCTCTCGATCTCGCTCCTCATTGATTCTTTCATTGCCCTCCTTTCCGTTGTAGTCTGAATTTCAGCGGGATAGACAAAGTTATCGTCGTCTGAATCTGAGAAGACGTTGAATTCTTTCACAAACATGAACTCTTTGAATTGTTCATCCATCCTTACCCTCCATGTATCACTATCCTTCTTCACGTCCAAGCTGGCCTTCAACTTCTCCCTCACATCTTTGGGACAATGCGTGCACTTGGCAATATTCTTGTTATTGCCAACAAGATGTTGCTTCATCCTTGTGATCCCCCCTCCTCCCAACTTCTTCCCACAGAAATTGCATTGTGGTTTGGTTTTGTTGCCATCATGTGCGGAGGCATACCTTCAACCAATGTCCCAACTCAAATCCCCCTCTGATCTTCAGAAATGTAGATCTTGATCCGAAATGTGCTATTATGATGATCATCGAAACCTGCGAGAAAATTGAAAAACAATCATTCATGAGCTATACGATGCGAACAATTAAGAATTAGCTGATTATTATTTTTAATTTTCGAAATTAGAATATTTTTAATTTTTCTAACAACTAATATGCACAAACTCATAAAACTTGGTGTTTGAAATTGATAATATACTCTTAATATTCTGATTTTCAAAAGAAAAAAATACATCTATACATTAGGATCTTAGATCTAACAATTAGTGGATCATTTTCGAGAAAACCACCTACTAGACACAAAACATGTAAATAATGCATAGATCTAAGGTTTGATTTTCGGAATTACACGATTTCAAAATTTTATTTACCAAAAAAATCGAAACATGTTTCTACATAAAAACTTAAGATCTGAGTTTATCCTTCAAGAATTCATCACGATTCAACAAACATAAAAGCCCTAATCTTCTCTTACATAGATCTAATAAATTGTTTCCAAAGTACGCTTTACTACATGTTATACACGAGATCCGAGTAAATACATTCATAACTCACCATTATTGTGCATTAAACACAACCCCTAATTTTGGTCTCCAAAAATTAAGCTACATCTTCAAAATCTCTCAAAAAAACACCACACCAAGCGAGATCAACATCTTAAGAACAAAAACCCTAAAAATTGAAAAAATTGATGAAGATTTAATCAATTTTGGCTTACCTTGAAGAAAATGACAAAATACGACCTTGGACAACCTTAGAGAAGCAACGCAGTCGAATGCGGGTCGAAATGGACGAATTACGACCGATATTTCGATTTATATAGCCAAAGTGGGGATTTTTTCATTCCATATTCGATATTTTCGATGAGATGGCGAGATGACTCGAAATGTCGCCGATATCTCACAAGATTCGAGCTAAATCGGAGAAACCGACATGTATAGAGGCTTCGACATATCCAACCCATCGAAATCAAAATTTCGGCGATATTTCACTGAAATTTGCGAGATTTAGAACCATGTATGCAATGCCATAACAAGAAGCATATTTTGACGGATTCGAGCCGACAGACAAGACTAGGGCTAATGCTTCTTGGAAATAAGATGATGCCTATGCACGGATTTGGCTCTCATGGATGCCTGCCACGAGATTGCCAACGATATTGTCAATCAACCACAGCCAAGGCTATGTGGGACATCTTAGCAGCCACATATGGACAAGTTAAGAATGAGAGCAAGATCCTTTGTTGCAGTATGACATATTTTCGACCAAGTAAAATGGTCGGAATCTTCATGCCCACTTCTCGTATCTTCGAGGCATGTTTGAGCGTCTTCATAGCTTTATGTCCATTACTACTAGCACTGAGCAGCAACAAGCATATCGGAATGCCACTATGAAGGGAGTTTTTTTGTCCTCCATTGACTTTAAATACAATGCAGCATGTACTCAACTGCTTACTGGAGAGACGATACCACCGATGGAGGATGTCTATAATAGGCTAAGTAGGATTCCTACTTCGTCTACTACCGTAGCTCAAACTCCCTCTACGATGGCAGCTTCTCGTGGCAGAGGGGGTACTTCACAGTTTCGTGGGCATGAATCTCGTGGTCGGGGAGGAGGATGTCAGCGTGAACCATGCTCACATTGCCACCGTCCAGGACATGCAGAGGAGACATGCTATCTGAAGCATGGATATCATGCATCTGCCCATGTTAAAGAGTAGACAGAGATTACTCCGGCTCCTTCTTACGATGCGAGGCTTGATGATATTGTCTCTAGACTGAGAGAGATGATGACTACACCATCCACACCGGTAGCAGGATCTTCAGATGTTGCGACTGCTGCCAAAGCTTCTACGAGTTCGACATGTATTGCTTATGCACTTACCAGTTGTAGTAGTTTAGATTTGACTGATTGGATCATGGACTCTGGAGATTCTCATCAATAGGTCTGGAGATCGAGCTTAGTTACTTCTTACAGATCTATCCCTACTAGTAGATCGATGGTGATTGCTAATGGGGTTAATCTACCCATTGTTGGTTAGGGGGAGATTGTCCTATCTCTCTCAATGCGCCTGCAGAATGTCTAACATACTTCAGCATTTCAGATGAATCTTTTGCCTATTAGTTAGATTACAAAAGATTTACATTGTCGTGCCATATTTGACGCATCTTCTCTTGTGTTTCAAGACATACTCATGGGCAGGGTGATTGGATATGACTGTGAGCAAAGAGGACTTTACAGATTAGTTCAGCCTCCCATGTGCAGGTGATGCTAACATTCATTCTGGCTTTGTTTCTCCTTTCATGTGGCATCTTCGCTTTGGTCATCTTCCTGTGCAGAAGTTGTGTCATGTTCTCCCTCGGATCTCACTCGTACTAAATTGGAGTGTGAGGCATGTCAGCTTGGTAAGCACTATCGTTCTTCTTTTCCGAGTCGTCAAAGTAGTCAGTTGTTTGAGTTGTTTCATTTTGATATTTGAGTAACTAGTCGTGTTCCCGGTCATCAGGGGCATCAGTACTATATGGTTGATGTGGATGATTTCTCTATATTATCTTGGATTTTCTTATAAAGAATAAGTCTGAAGCAGATCATGTTATTAAATCATTTCTTATTGAGATTAAGAACATTTTTTCTACTACTGTGAAGTTTATTCGCACTAGCAATGCCTTGGAGTTTTGTACTTACAGTTGTCTGACTTTCTCAGATCTTGTGATATTGTTCATCAGACTTCTTGTGCTTACACTTCGCAGCAGAATGGTGTTGTTGAATGCAAACACCATCATCTTTTGGATGTCACGAGGATTCTTTTGATTCAGAGCCGTGCTCCTCATACCTACTGGGGTGATGCGGTTCTCACTACATGTTACTTAGTGAACCGCATGCCTTATACTATCCTTGGAGAAAAGGTTCCTTTCTTGATTGTGTTTCTCGAGAAGGACCTATTCTCCCTTACTCACAAGGTCTTTGGATCTGTGGCTTTTGTCCACAATTTTATTCCGGGTCGTGACAAGATCTCTCCTCGAGTTGTCAAATGTGTGTTCGTTGGTTATTCTCGTATCCAAAAACGGTATAGATGTTTTGAACCTATAGGGAGAAAGTATTATGTTAGCACTGATGTCGCATTTTTTGAGTCTATTATGTATTTTTCTCCTACATGTGAAACGCTGACTCTGGCGAGGATGCCTTTGTTCCACCATCTCCGTTATCTCCACCGACAACACCCATGTTGAGTCTCAGTCATCTCCACATCCACCTTTGTCTACCCTGACACAGTTCCTACCACGATTTTACATTTGCAAATCCTCTGCTCGCCCTTCTGCTCATGCACCTTCCCCGTCATCCAGCATGCCTCATGTATGTAATGAATACATTGTTTCTACTGATGACACTGGTGATATGCTTGTTCCACAGGATACTGTACAGAAGGAGTTGATACCAGAGAGCAGAGAAGCTGATGACCTAGATGTACCTATTGCCTTGAGGAAGTCGCGTCGTAATTGTGTCGCTTATCCTCTAGTTGCGCATGTTTCCTTGAGCCACCTTTCAGAGGAGTACAGGAGGTTTGTTTGGGGACTATCTGTTGTGACTATCCCGCAAAAATATCAGGAGGTCGTACAGTATAGTAGTTGGCGCCTTGTCATAGAGGAGGAGATGGTCGCTTTGCAGTCTCGTGGTACCTGGAGTGTTGTTTCTACTCATCCAGGTGCCTCTATTACGGGTGTAAATGGATCTTTACGGTGGAGCAAGGGCAGATGGCAATGTGGATCGCTACAAGGCAAGGCTTGTAGCATGTGGGTTCACCTAGACTTATGGGGTGGATCAGGATACCTTCTCCCCAGTGGCCACATATTCGGCATTGCACATTCTTCTATCAGTTGTTGTTTCACGGGATTGGCATCTTTACAAACTTGATGTGAAGAATGCATTTCTATATGGTGATCTACAGGAGGAGGCATATATGCAGCAACCACCAGGGTTTACGGCTGAGGGAGAGTCTCAGAAGGTGCGTAGGCTCCACAAGGCAATTTACGGCCTGAAGCAAAGTCTGAGAGCTTGGTAACAGAAGCTTTCAGAGTTGAGAGTGCCAGGGGTTTGCGCGGTACATGACGGATCACTCACTTTTTATTCAGATGACACAGAGGTAATGTTACTATTCTTGTCTATGTTGATGATATTATTGTCACAGGTGATGATGAGCAGGGCATTCAGGCTGCCAAGGAGTTCCTAAGTCAGCAGCTTGTGACTAAGGACCTTGCCAATCTTCGATACTTCCTTAGATTAAAGTTCGCCAGGAACCAACGTGATCTTGTGATGACCCAGATGAACTTTGTGGATGATCTTCTACTAGAGAAATGTATGACAGGGTGCAAGCCTGCTACTACCCCTATGGATTCGAGTATGAGATTATATGATGATGAAACTAAGGAGATAGATAAGAGGAGATACATGGAGCTTATTGGGAAGCTCCTATATGCTTCTATCACCATGCCAGACATATCCTTTGCTGTAAGCAAGGTGAGCCAGTTCATGAAGCAACCCAGGAAGGTACATATGGATGTTGTCTATATGATTTTGAGATATTTGAAGAATTCACCTGGTAGTACTGGTCTTATATTCAACAGAGGTACATCTCTTGAGGTGACAACTTATACAGATGCAGATTATGCAGGATGCTCTAGAGACAGGAAGTCTACCTCTGGCTTTGTTATTTTTGTTGAGAGCTCTCTCATGTCATGGAAAAACAAAAAACAGACAGTAGTTGCTAGATCCAATTCAGAATCTGAGTACAAGGATATGGCATAGGGGAGCACAGAGATGATGCAGGTTAGATCAGTCTTGATTGATCTTACTGTTGAGGTTCTCCTTCCCATGCAACTTTTATGTGACAATCAAGCAGTTCTATTTATTGTCAATAATCCTGCATTTCATGAACGGACCAAGCATATACATGTGGATTGCCACTGTAGACATGATCCAGAAGGGTCTCATATCCACCTCTCATGTTTCTACTAAACCAAGACATTTGCTAGAGGACCTTTTCAGAATCGTTGTTCCAAGCTGAGCTTAATAGACATATATGCTCTAGTTAGAGAGGGAGTGTTGAGATATTTATATCTCTTTATATTTATTTCTTATTTCACTTTCTTTCATGTACCTCTCTTGTAATTTACACATGGTTTTTCTCCTGCATAAGAGAGTAGGGTCACAATATTAATATGCAATTTTATTTTTCTCCAACAGTACACACTCAACAACAAGCCACAAACATTGCATGGTTGTGCAAAACATTCTCCTCCGCAAGCTTGGGCTCATCCCTCTCCCCATATTTCACCACACCCTTCTCCTTATGTGACATTGAAGAACCAAGCTTCGGCTCATTCTTCCCATTGGCAAATTCTTCAATTGTCCTCTCTCTCGTGAGATGCAACAACCTCCTTAAACGGGTGTCGCTGCCAGATCCTTTGAACTAGGCTCTCAAGCCGACCATGCCCAGATGCCCAGCATCATCAGCCTTGTGAGCCTCTACCCCACATCAAAAACAACAGTTCTCCATTAGCAGCAGATGAGATGGTGCTACTTCCCCCTACCCTCTGTCAACAAACCACATACCACTCCCTTTCCCCTTCATCTCTGCAATCGTTCTCTTGCCTTGGTTCCCAGAAATCCTTCCCACCGCCACTAGTCCTCTCTTTCTCCATGTTTCTCATTTCCTCTCCATCGCTCTCTCCCTCTTTGTCACTCAGATAATCTCAACAAACCAAATTGGCTACCTCTCTTCCTTGCAACATTTATAGTGGTTTTAATGTACGATAGAATATTTTAGATATCAAGCTATTATCCTTTTCTCCAAAAAAAATCCCAATTTTTATGCTAGGTAGATGACCACAGTTTGACTGTGCCATTGATTTCATCCTTTAGATTTTATATCATGCAAATTACCCAGATAATGTGATCTAAGGCGAAACTTAAATCAGTTGTTCGTGGCTGATAATTTGAAAGGATGTGTGAAGTTCAAGACATGAGACCATATGGCCAAAGTTTTTTTTAGAAAGAACCATATGACCAAAGTTGTAAAAGAAAAGGACGGATTGATACGATAAACAAGAAGTTTCAAGCGAAGAGGTTGGGAATATCATGACTACGAAAAGATGGTCTTGGTTTTTCATTAAAAAACATATTTACATACATGTTTGCTATAACATACCTGAAGAGAGAATTGCATCTTCTTATCCCAATATAAGGTTAAAATTGGAGGGCTTTGCTTCCCAATCACAAGTATACAAGCTCCTGGATGAATGACAAAAGGAGCACTGGATATAACCGCTACATACTTTTCAGGGAACTTTTCTTTTGGGGGAAGACATCCCAAAAATAAGGGGTTTTTACTAGATTGTGTGCTGGAATAGGAGGTAGGCTCAACATGTAACATCCACTTAGGATGATCCAGGAAACAACAAAAAAGATACCCCAGCAGATGAGAGTCAGATGGGAGGTCTTTCGTCCATTTTTTATTAACTTTATCATAGACCTCATCTTTTGCAACATACTCGTAATTTTTCACACATGTCCCTTCAGCAAGCTCTGCAGATCAACAAAAAATTAATAAGTTATACTAAATACTGGAAATAACATATAAGACTGATATCATATTATAACCAATAGTGACCAAAACAACAGTACCCTGAACCCTTCGAACAGTGTAATCTGCACGGACACTGCTTTGAGGCAACAAACCCTTGACTAGTTCCCCTTTCATCAGCGCATTTAGTCTTTGGTGCTCCGTAATAGCATTAATACAGGTTTGCATTATAGGTACAAGATTAGTTTGCTGAAGCTGGTGAGCACCAGCTTGTGATACATGTGCTGAAAATGAAAACAACCATAGAAGCTTCTAAGATGCGAGAAATTCTATGAAATAAAATACAGCATAGATTTTTTTTAAAAACCTAAAACTACAGCACACATAATGAAAGGCTCAAGCAAATATAACCCACGATCTTGGCATTTTTTTCTGAATTTATCTTTTAATCAGGGCAAGTAAAGCCCGCTAAAAACGGCAATCTAATAAACGATCTTCTTCCAAGCACGGTCACAATTTCAGAACTTATGACACAATAGTAAATAGAAATAGCACATAGTTGGAGGAATAGTTGTCACTTATGAAATTAATCGAGTAGTATTGACAACTATAAAGGGTTGAGTTAATATATTCGGTAATGGGATCTTCCCACAATATCCAGTTACCCCAACCAACTAATGCAACCCTTCATTTTTCTCAACATTCCCCCTCAAGTTGCAACATGCAATGATCAACTTAGACAGACTAGGAAACTCTCACTCACAAGCTGAACATTGACCGTCTAACCGAAAAACTTCCCGCTCGATGGACTCATTGCACTCATTGTGGGATCCCATACGCAAATGAACTAAATTTCAAAAATGTAATGATTAGAGTAAACTACACAAAAGTCAATGAACTATACATCCAATTTCATTGTTGTTGCAAAACTTTCAAAAGTAACAAAAAGGTATCTATTGTATTGTTTCAGTCACAATTAGGTCTTTTCAATGGGAGGAGATGCTCGTTAAGTGGCGGAAGGTTTGGATGGAATTACCCCTAGTAAAATCCCTAGTGGCATTACCCCCAAATCCCAATTCTGTCCACTCTTGTGTCCCTAGAAATTGCCCCCACCTTCCCAAGGACTCCGAGGTTTAGGGTCGCAGTGGAGGTGTGCAAAGGCTCGGCAGATCGCAAGGGCACCGAGGTACGTGAACGGTGGCAGTGTACGAGGGCTTGCGGTGAAGGTGCACGAGCAAGGTCGAAAGTGCACGAGTGCTCAGCGGCGAAGGTGCATGACCGGCGGCGGACATGTGTGAGATCTCGGCGGAATTGTCCAACCACTGCGAGGGCTCGACACGGCTGCTGCATTTTTGGCAAGATTGATAAGCCGGTATGCTTATTATCATGTCACCATCAATCTCATGTTGTGAAAAATTGACCGCAATGTGCATTTGGCATGCGAGGGCTCGGCTCAACCGCAGTGTGCATTTTGGGCATTTTGGGCAATCTCATGTTGTGAAAATCTGATTTAAATAAGCTATGTTTTTTTCTCAAATATTCTAAGATTTGGATGCTGGTTTGTCTTTGAGATCATATGAGGTTATTGTGAATTTTGAGTGACATGATTGTTTGTCTTTCTTAGGATGAGGGATGAAGCATAGGTATATGTTTGTCTGTGTTGGTGTTGTGTCCACAATTTTTTATATGTTTCGTGAAATCGAGTTTGTTCCATGATTTGCTTGATGTGCATTTTATTCAATTTGTGTCTGTTTGTATTTCTACGTTGGTTACATATGTTCGATTCCTGCTTAAGAGTTTGAGATAATAAGTTCAAAATGGGCGATTTTCTCATAGAACAATATTCTATTTGTTGGGACGTCACATGGCATAACAATTGGGACAAAACTTAGGGATTTCCTCATGAACGATATTGTGTCCTAAAAAAATGATTCATGTTCCTATTCATAGCAAAAGGAACCCTTCATTGTTGGAAATCAATCTGAACAAATACTCTCATGTAGCCCGACCTAATAAAGTTCACCACATCTTTATCCACACATATATATCTACCAACAACATGTGTATACCTTCGTGTCTCGCCCTTACTGCAACCGAACACACGCTTGCTCTCGTTGCCCTCGCTGCAACCCGCATACATGCTCTCTCAGACCTCTACCAGTGGACACCCTCCTCTACCAGCTGATTGTCACGTTACGCCAGTCGTCGCGTTAGGCCGATTGATCCCCTTAGGGGCATGAAGCTTCACGGTGATCACGCTCCTCCATTGGCGGAGCTCTCTCGCTTGTCGAACCCACACGATCGAGGTAGTGAAGGAGGGGTGGGTTGTGAATGTGGGGACGGCCAAGTAAAAACGGGAGATTTAGGGCAGTCCATTCTAGGGGTAATTTCGTCCAAACCTTCCAGCACTTAACGGGTGTCTCCTCCCGTTAGAAAAAGACCTAAATGTGATCAAAACAATACATTAGATACCTTTTCGTTACTTTTGAAAGTTTAGGGATGCCATTGATGGGTGTATAGTTCAGGGACTTTTGTGGAATTTACTCTAAAGATTATGTAAAGTATGTTGCAATATAAATGAAATCTGTATTGTCTAAGTAGGAAAAAAGTCAAAGACCATTCACATATTAATGGTTTTAGCAGGCATCTTGTTGCATAAGTTTTGAGTTAAGAGCGGAAATGGAGCCTAAATAGTTCACTTTTTTTGTGAAATTGATTCACTATTTATGGAGGTTGAACAGAAGAACTTACCAGCAGATGCATCTCGAACCTGAACAAGATATGAACGCAACTGATGAAGAAGACCATCTTCATCTAACGTAAAGGTCGGCTGCCACTCTTTAGTTCCATCTATAGGAGACACATTAAGAGGTACTGGAGTGATAAGAGAATCAGCTCCAACTTTATTAACAGTAATGGAGATGCCAAGACTGGTAGCTGATTGCATTACCTGAAGTCAAACCAAAAATGGAAGTATAGGATTGAAAAAAAAAACTAAAAACAATCATGCATGATGGATAACCTGTAAATGACTAGTCTCGATTTTTTCAACAAGCGGGCCAAGCAAAACGGAAGAGAACCATTGCCTCAGACGGTCGCGCCACTTATCAAGTTCCTGATAAATGCCCAAGCCCTCAAACCCCGCAACCATTTCTTCTATTGACATGGGAGTAGGTAGTTCACCTTCCGCCTTCTTTGGGGGTGTACCATACTTCTGATGAGAACCGGGAGAAATCCTCACAGGCCTCAGCGGAGTACTCCTGGCAGCACCTGAAGTAGTAACAGAGCTACCAACAGAACCAGGGCTTGCTATCCCGAATCCACGAATGCTTGAGGGTGAAGAAGCAGCAGCTTGTGCAGTAGCTTCTACGATCCTCTCATCGGCATCTGCCAAGAACTGCTCCAGCATCTCCTCGGTCTTGATATCCTTTCCACTGGACTTCGACCAAGGTGTTCCAGGGGATACGGCATATGTTGGTGCGGGCGATATGGGAGACATTCCAGTGCCAGCACCCGCTTCAAATTTAAAACCAGGAGAAACAGGAGATATCCCAAACATCCCGCCAGCAGACGGAAACTGCCGATCGGTACCGGTCCGGGACGACCGAGCAGGACTGTAGCCGATGCTCGATTTCCTCACGGGTACAAGAGGCTCCGACGGAGTACGCTGTGATTTAGGCGGCTTCAAAGGACTGCCGGCTGTCTCTTCCGGCTTCGGCTTCAACCCGAGAAGCCCCAGTTGCCGTCTCGTCAGCACGGCATCCTTCTCTTGAGCTCTCTTCAATTCGAATTCCCTCTGCACATGCCGCCGGACCCACGCCTTCACGATGGCGGAGAGCGTCCCGAGGAAAGCGAGTGTGGAGAGCACCTGGAAAGCTTTCGTCGCGAAGTCTGGCATTCAAGTTCACGGAGAGGGGCATTAACACAAACACTTGCCTGGCATGGCAAAAACAAAGACCGGGGAGTCGTTAGCTTACATGAGAAGGAAGCGGAGACATTAGCGAGAGAGGGCAGCCCGTCGAGGATGCTGCGTTCCCTGGTGAAGGCGGCGAGGACGGCGGAGGCGGAGGCAATTGAGGCGAGGAGGAGGACGAGGAGGGCGGAAGCGGAGGGACGGAGGCTCTTGGCGGTGAGCGCCGCGGAGAAGGAGGGGTTCTGGTAGACGGAGAACTTGGCTTTGGGCGGAGGGGAGGCGGACGCCATTATGTATGATAACGAGGAGAATGGGGGGGTTAGGCAGAGAGGAGCTCTGCCGCCGGCAGCATGAGGGACGCTGGCTGCTGCTCTCGGTGTTGCAGGACGAGGGCCAGGGCTGGGGCCTCTCGTTCAAAATTTCAAAATCCCTGTTTATGCAGGAGACATTTTTCAGATCATTATATAGCTTTTAATTAAATGATGTACAACAACATTTTTCTTCCTCTTTTAGTTTCAAAATTCCATATATGCTTATTAGTCATATGTTATTACGCATGAAATATTTAGTCTAAGGTAAAATGAAAGTAGTGTAAGAGAAAATCAATATTAAAAGCTATACATTTTAAATTTTGTGATAACACCGTTCAAATACACATACTTGTGGAAGTAAGTGTATTTATATGTTAAACATTCCTGGACACTATAATAACGTGGCATGAGAAAGCTTGGAAAGTGTATGATAAAAAATAACAAAATATATCATATTGGATTTGCCATCCAAAAAGGATTAGCGACGCAGCTTGTTGCCCGTCTCCCAACAGTTTCTTTGTAGTATGTACTTTTTTGAATCAATTAGTATATTTAAGTGGCAGTATTTAAGTACCCTAAAAAAATATCATATTTCTAATAAAAACAGTGTATGTCACATGTATGTAACAAAGGCAACCCTAATAATGCTAGGTGTATGGTCATATAAAACTTCTTATTCCCCTAAAGTACTTACTCTAGGGTCCTCACATTTAAGAATACAAATTGAGTTTTGTGGAATCCTTTTGTATATGATAAATAATACTTTTCATTCATGTCTATAAAAATCCTTATCTTCTTATTATTCCATGGAATGTCCACCTCTCAACTTGCATTGTCATTTACCTCAATTTTAACTATGAGCAAATTATGTGCCTCCTTCATATAGTTCAGGCATGTAACATGTCAAATAGATCTAAACTTTCTCGTAGTCACCATAAGAGGAGAAAATAGCGAAATCAAAGAAATGTGGAAGCAAAGTATTAAAAAGAAGCTAGAGTTTTTATAAAATCCCTTGTTTCTTGTATCAAGCACAATCTTGACTAGAAACATATCAAGCATATTATCATCATAAGCATCTCATTAAGAGATTATAATGAGCACATGAATGTAAGAATATGATTTTTTAGCTCAAAATATGCCATTTCAAGTAAGTAATAAGAGATATAATTAAGAATTGGATAACCTAGATGGAAAGGTGGTTGCACCAACCGTGTCTAAGATCAAGTCCAACAGTCGTCCTTTGTTGTAGATCTATTGTTGTTACATCGAACCACTATCAGATTTATCATAAAAAAATTTGATTATCGAACTGAGCTGAGAATTATGTACCATAAGTTAAGGACATACTTTTTCACTAAGTCAAAAGGTAGGGTTCCCTTCTCAAAACATCAATTCCACTCTTTTAATGTGTTAAATTCCAAACAAGTTTGTTTCATTTATTTGAAGAATTTTTCTTACTATCAAAGTTTACCTAAAGCTAAGGGTCGAATCAAGGATATCTTACAAAATGTTCTTGGAGGCAATGCCCCTCTACATATCTCTTTTTGTCCTTGTTTCTACATCTTTCTCATTCTCCAATGCATGAATACCAGTAGAGCCCTGATGTATTTTATACCATTGTGCATAATATCTTTATGATTGACGATAATATGTATCCTAAGATTGTGGGAATATCATAGGTGTCTTTGAATAAGGAACATGATTATGGCCTCGGGAAAAAATCGTAAACCTAAATATTGAAAAGTGGTTGATCATTAGGTTTGATAATCACTATGTGGCATGCAGTTAATTAGTCTAGCTTATTATATCATCATAATGTTAGTAGACTCGTTTGCATGATAACTTGATTAAGCTTACATTTAACTAAAATTGACTCGTAAAGAAGAATGCAGAGAACCAATTAAATCAAGTTCAAGCCAAAATCAACCTAACTTAAGTTTAATTGTAAAATGGAAAGCATAAATGACATTAATTTGGGAGTTGGACATTAATGTAGAAAATGTAGTCAAATTTGATTAATCATTTGGACTCGTTTAATGAGTGATAAAATCCCCAAGTCATGTGGCACTTGCACAGTACACCATAACCAATTCTAATAAACCACAATTAAGGGATGTGACTAAGCACTTAACTGTAAAATGGTTGAGCATCTGAGTGGGGGATGGGTAATCATTCTTTGAAAAATATATTTCGTTAAAGAATGTAACCTCAATATCTTTAACTCAGCTATGGCTAGTCCCAAGCTCAGGTAAATTGAGGAGGGTTGCACATTAGGAAGCCAAGAGCTAGCGCAAGAGAGACAAATTCTTAAATAGTGTTCTATTTAAGAACATTATTTAGGAATTTGTTTCAAAGTAGTTCGGATCTTTTTACCATGGATTTAAGGAAATATTTAGATTTTGATTGGGGTGTTCCCTACCAACGACGGGTTGCATCGCCCAAATGCAATGAGAAGTTTGCAAGGGTCACTACATTGCTTCCCGGATGTAGTTTAAAATTTACAAGGGTTCTTTCTTGAGGAACACATACGAGTAAGTAAGCCAGTTTTGCAGCATCACCGCTTGAATGCATGCCAAAATTTGCAAGGATTCTCGCATGATAGGCGCATGCGAGTAAAGAAGTTAGTCCAAAATAGGATGCAAAGGAAGTTGTGGATGGGTAGTTGGAATATTGGTATTTTGACTGGCAAATCGATGGAGATAGTAGATACAATAGAAAGAAGGAAGATTCATATACTATGTATCCAAGAGACAAAATGGGTTGGAAAGAAAGTAAGGGAGATCGAGAAAACATTCTTTAAACTTTAGAATTCTTGTAAAGATAAGGGCAGAAAATGGTGTTGGAATTGTTTTTGGTGATCAAAGAGGAAATTCTGAATATCATATCAGTTTATACACTGTAAATTGGTTCAGATTAAAGGATTAAAAAAGCTTTCTGGGAAGATTTGGATAAGATTATGCAAGGAATCCCCACAAAGAGAGATGATTTGTCTAGATGAAGATCTTAATGGACATGTGGGAAAGGATGCTTCATGGTATGATAATGTTCATGGAGGACGTGTGGCTTCGAGGATAGAAATGAAGACGGAAAAGTTATTCTGGATTTTGTAACATCTTATGATCTTTTCATGGCAAATACTCTCTTAAAGAAGAGGGAGGAGTATTTAATTACTTATAAGAGTGGCTCGAATGGAACATAGATAGATTACTTTACATCGAGGAGAAGAGATCGATTGTGTTGCAAAGATTGCAAAGTAAACACATGTGAGAGGTTGACCACCCAATATCACTTGTTAGTCATGGATGTGCAAATAAAAGGGCTCGTAAAGAAAAGAAGGGCTTCCAAGATCACTAGAACTTGTTGGACATGCGAGCCCACAACGAGCCATTATGTAATAAACAATTATTGCAAATCATTCCCTGATCTGAAATAAAGAATAACTAATTTACATAACATGTCCTTTAGTATAATTAGAATTTTGTACCATGGTCATCTTAATAATCATACAACTATTGATTCAAATGATGAATCATAGAGGTTGGTGCTTGGATGATGTCTAAAGAGTTATATTAAGGACTCATCAAGCACCTTCAAATGATTGTTAAGAAAGGATCTCTGGCCTGGGAAGGATATTGCAATCCTCCTCTAGATGATATCTGACTGAAATCTCGATGTGTGCCCTATGCGTAGGAATAGAGATTTGAATGTATTAGATAAGTTAGGTCAAATATTTAACTTAAAAAGATCGAGACAACCAAGACCTATGTCGTATATTGACATGATATAAGCACACATCCTCTGATCGGAGACAGATGTGTTACTATATGTCTGACTATGTATTTTTTGCAAACTGACATGTTGATTATCCAATCAAGGTCTATACACTAGTGAGATAGTGTGCATACAATGGCATTAGAGTAAAATATTCTCTCAAAGGAATCATATAGGTTCATTACTGAATCGGAAGAGACGAGCTTACTCATGAGATATTTGGATCAAATTTTGTGCACGGTCATCTTGCTTTGAAAGATTGACTGAATTTGTAGGTATGATATATGCTTTTGAAAAGCATATGATCGATACCAACTCCTAATGACATGATAAACTTAATGGCAAAACCATGAAGGAGAAAGTTCAAATATGCTCTAAAAATTTGAATTTATTCTAGGTCATCCAATATGCATGATGTACGAGTATTAGGAATACTCGAGGGTGATGTGATCGTAAATGATTTTACAATCATGGCACTTCTATTTTGAGGGAGTGATGAAATAGATTTGGATTTTAGTGACTCCTTTTAGTATATTAGTAATATGATCTTAGTCCAAATGTTGGACATTGATCTGGATATGATTCAAATACAATGAGAAAAATTCAAAAATCTTTGAGAGGTCCCCTAGATTTGGATGTGAGATATGATCTCAATATCCAAGTCACTATACATGGAATGCACAATCACCATGTCCATATCTTCAAATATCTGCAGAGAAAGTACATTGTTCTTAAAAGAGTTCAAGAATGATTCAATTGCTAATATTGTATCTGAGCGATGGGAAATGGATAACTAAAAGTGATTTAATTATCATAAATAATATGAATATGTTTCATATTATTTGGACACATGAGAATTAACATCTAAGATAATTAAATGTGATTTAATTATCAAAGATATAATTAATATGGATATCACTATCTATAATAGTCATAAATATTATAAATGTAATTTATAATATGTTGGAGATTTAATTGTAAAAAGAATTTACGAATTAAATGTTGATATGAATTAGATTCACATTGGATAATTAAGTGTAAATACAATTTACATTTTATATTGGGTGGTTGAATTAGATTCATAATTATCACTGGCTTGATTGCAATTGTTACAAATAATTTGCAAAAATTATTTTGACAATTAATTCAAAGAATACATATTTAATGTAATGAGAATACATTAGGATTGGAGAGAGGTTTTTCTCTCTCCAATCCAATGCATGGGCGTCCAATCTCCATAAAGGGAAGGAGGCTTTCTCCTTCTCCTTTACATGGAATGTAAATTTCTAATCCTACTTTATTCATGATACTCTGACTTAATTAAATTTAAATATGTTAAGATTATTTTCAACATATTTATCTTCTTTTAAATTAATTATTTGTTGTTACAAATTGTTATAACAAAATCTCAACCATTGATTTGAATTATGAGTGCATCTACACCATCTAATATAGCATAAAAGGAAGGGTAGTCCTACCCTTTTCTACTACACAAGTACAAGAGCAACAAATCTGTCTCTCTCTCTCCTCATTCTATACCACACATCCAAGTGCCCTTTCTCTCTCAATATTGTTGTCATCCACTTTATTATAGTTGAGAACCATGGCGTCGTCATAAGATCGTTGTGTTGTCGGATAGACTACTCGTGGTTCTTCACCTTCTTCGCTGATACCTACTCGTGAAGAATGATCGGTATTTCATGAGCGAAAACCAGGAATTACAACATCTGATTATCAACTCAGGTTGTGGGAGCTTCACGTGTCATCTGAATACCCACAAGTGTTTCTATGTCGGATCAAACTTGAGACAGGAAAATCTCTTAACTTAGAGATTAACGATCGCAAACATGCTTCAAGAGGTAATACTAATTACTCATTTATGATATTGATGAATGATTAGAGAAGTGTTCTAGAATCATGTGGTTTCGTATATTTATTTATTTTTTAAATTCTGCTACCCCTTGCAACTAGTATGACTAGTTGCCCTAGATCACATTCGATGCGATCTACACACTTTCGAGATGCACTAAGGCATAATACATAGACTTCAAGTGGCATTAGATCATTAGTTGAAAGTCTTGAATCAGATCCAAACCCTAAGAGAACGATGTTTTGTATATCCATTGCGCAGGGACTCGTTGTTTTTGCATATGATGCATGTTTCTAATCGTTTTTCACTAAAATGAAGAGCAACTGCTATGTAGCATTTTGGATGAACTTTTGGATAATAAAATATATTTAGAATGCCTAAATATGTTCCTAAATCAGTAGTCAAATGGTTGGCACATGCATAAATTAAGATTAGAAAAAATCTCACAGTGACATTATTTTTGCATGTATTCACGGATCTGCAACTAATTGATTTTTTGTTACTATTTCCTCATCATGAAACATGAAATAAATGATCTAACTAAGTAGATAATAAAACAACAAAATACACATTTTTATTTCACGCAATCCCAACTTCATTTTCCCTAGATATTCCATAATTGGTGGAGATGGGATAGATGGTGATTGGAACATAAAGATTACTTCCTTAATATGTTTATCATTCAATATCGATCAAAGAAATTATGTATTTATATGATTAATTAATGCTTAATATTTATTTTAGAAATATTTGATTAAACATCAATTACCATTGAATGAATGTTTCATGACAAAAACCCTAGTTTATCCTACAATAGTTGGAGGACAACTTTTACATGCAAAACCAACATATTTGCTTGATACAACAACAACAAAGCCATTTCCCATAATTAATTAGGGTCGACTACATGGATTCTATGTCTCCATTCAGATCTATCTTGGGTCAATCTTGGGCTTATAACTAAAAAACTAAGATCCCTTTGTATAGCCTCATTCCAACACTTCCTGGGTCGTCCTTGCCGTCTCTTAGCCATCTCAGCATACCGAAACTCGAATCTCCTAATTAGTGCATCATTTTACCTTCTTTGTAAACGATCAAACCATCTTAAGTTATTTTCTCGCATCTTATCCTTGATCGGAGCTACAACAACTTTATTTCTAATTGCATCATTCCGAATATGATCTTTACGTGTGCGTGTGTGTGTATGTCCCCACATCTACCTTAGCATTTTCATTTCTACTACCGCCATTCTATGTACATTTTTATGGTTCATAGGCCAACATTCTGATCCATAGAGCATAGCAGGTCTCACAGCTGCTTTATAAAAGTTTTCTTTGATTTTTCAAGAAATTCTATTATCACAGAGAACAATAGAGTCTCATCTCTACTTTAGCCAGCTTGTCTTATTCTATTAGTAACATTTCCACCAATTTCCCCATCATATTTCAAAAAAGATCCCATGTATCTAAAATAATCTCTTTTCTGGATGTTATCATCACCAATATTCACCACAATTCCTTCATCATTGTTGTCATCAAAGGTGCATTCCATATATTCAGTCTTAGCCCTACTTATCCAAATCCTTTAGTCTCTAATGCTTGTCTCCAAACCTCAAGCTTCTCATTTAATCCATCTCTAGTCTCATCAATCAACACAATATCATCAGCAAATAACATATACCAATATATCTCATCCTGAATGTGACTTTGTGAATTCGTCCATAAACAAAGTAAAAAGAAATGGACTTAAAGATGAATCTTGATGTAAATCAATGTTGATGTTAAAATAGTCAATCTTCCCATATTGGATCCTTACACAATATAGATCCCTATCATACATATCCTTTATGAGGTTAATGTATAGGACATGTACTTGTCTCTTCTCCAAAACTCTCCACAATATCTCTTGTGAGACAAAATCATAAGCCTTTTCCAAACCACTAAAAATCATATGGAGGTTATTCCTTTTAGCTCTACAAATTTCCATTATTCTCTTCAGCAAATGGATGGTTTCAATAGTTGAGCAGCCTGACATGAATCCGAATTGATTTTCTTTTACTTTGGAAACTTGACTCAACCTTCTTTCAATCACATGTTCCCAAATTTTCATAGTGTGACTCATCAGCTTGATACCTCTGTAATTTTAATAATTTTGAATGTCTTCTTTGCTCTTATAAAGAGGCACCACGATACTTCTTCTCCAATATTCAGGTATTTTCTTGCTTCACCAAATAACATTGAATAAATTGTAAGCCAAGTTAAACTATGCTCACCTAAAACTCCCCATGCTTCTACAGGGATGTCATCCGATCCTACACCTTTTCTAGGTCTCATAACCTTCAAATCCTCTTCTACTTCCTTTCTTTGCATTCGTTTATAGCTTGCATGATTAAAGTAACTTTCATTACTAGCTAGACTACCCAAGGTGATATCGTTATTCCCTTCCCCAATGAAAAGTTTATGGAAATATGACTTCCATCTAGTCTCTATATCTTTATGAGTAACAAGCACGCGACCTTCCTCGTCCTTAATGTATCTCATTTGAGAAAGATCTTTGGTCTTTCTTTCTCTTGCTTTGGCCAACCTGAATATATCCTTCTGACCCTCCTTAGAGTCAAGATTTTTGTACAAAGCTTCATACATCCTTTTTTGCTTCCTTCTTCATTATTTTGTAGTTTGTGACAGTTTCATGTTGTAAAGCCATGAACTTGGAATCTCTAGGATCCCATATCATAAGATCCGACTCGTCAAGAGTAAACCAACAGAATTAGTTTCGTGTGAATCAGACTTTGTTTGGATTTGTTATGATTTTTGGAAGAAAGAGAAGTAAAGAGATTTAAGATGTCATTAACCCATAATGACTGTCATTAAGACTAATTAAGCATGATTAAAGAAACTAATGACAGATTGGAAACCACTGATGACCATTAGTGAACACTAATCAATAGTTAGCAAAATATAAGCATAAATTGCGAAAGTTAAATCGTGATTAGTGAAAGTTAATCATGATTAGCGTTAATTAAACATCATTAGTGAATCCATAATCCTATGAAATGTTCTAATTTAAACCTTGAGTTTTGGCCAAAACCATGGGTCAAAACCATGGGCCGCTAACTACGGTTAAGGGATAAACCATGGTTTACTAACCATGATTAGGAGTTTTCTAGAGCCTATAAATACCCCTACCCATTCATTCTCTACGATTTCCACCACCACCACCACTCCAAGGGCTAGGTTTGAGAGGTCAGGAGGAGGAGTGGGAGGCGGGGAAAGAACGCTAGCGAAACGCTGCCAGGAGAACGAGGAGGAGGAATGTATGATCCTCTCTTAGTTTTCTTCGTAAGCTAGACTTTTAATTCATCCTCTTTTCTTCCAAGTTTTGTTCTTGATTCATCTTTCTTTCCGATTCATTTCCTGTCGTGGTTCGAGGAGAAATATGTTTAACACTCCACTTAGGTGCGGACGGCTATGCACATCAGTGAACCCTATACATTCACTCACCTAAGACGCGTGGTGTCTACCGATTCTCTAGTGCTTATTGTTCTTTATTTTCCATTTTTTTAGTTATTTTGATGGAGAAATCCATGCAATACCCTACTTAGGTACGGGCAGCTATGCACGTCAGTGAACCTTGTGATTCGTTACACAATCACTCACCTAAGACGCGTGGTGTCTACCGATTCTCCATCGCTTGCAGTTTGATTATATTATTTCAGTTTCGTTGTTATTTTCCTCTCGATTGATTTTATAGAGGAAACTCTTTTCGTTTTTATTTTGAAATATGTCCCTATATAAGGGGAAAATCTGCCGAAACTTTCCGAGAAATATGTCCCGATATAAGGGGAAACTCTGCCAAAAGTTTCTAAGAAATATGTCTCCATATAAGGGAAAATTTTGTCGAAATTTTTCTACAAATATCACCCCGTATAAGAGGAAGCTCTGCCGAAATTTCAAGAGAAAATTTATTCTTAGTGTTCTTCGTGTTCTTTGTGTTCTTCACATTCTTCGTGTTCTTCGTTCGTTCTTCGCGTTCTTGACACGTTCTTAGCAGTTTTGATACGAAAATGAAATTCGATCTTTTCAGGAGCTTTAAAACATCCTTTCTGAAAACGAAACACGATAAACATTGCATACGCGAGAGAGAGCTTGATTAGGTAACGAAATCCTTCCTTTTGCTGTTGAGTTTTCATACGAGATTATTGAAATTCTTGATTTTACGTTCTTTGCTATGAAGAACCCTAATTTTGGCTATTTTTTTTGAAAAAGTCTGAAGAGTTTCTTTGTGATTCCCACTAAAATAAGTCTTAAGCATCGAATTGATGCAGTGGCTTGAAAAATTAGGGTTTGGGAGTTAAAATAGGCATAAATACGAGTATATATGCATATGAATAATATATATGTGAGTCTATACTAAGTGTTGCTGATTGTGCAAATCGAAGACTTAACGAAAAAATTACATCATGGGAATTGATGTGCTTTGAGTTGGATCCTGAAAAGGATCGTGTGTCACGTTAAGGATGACTGGGAGTAGAACTACAGGCTGGGCATGCAACCTATAGGTTTGTCGGAAGGAATTCGTATTGGCATTTTCCTACCTAGGTGGTATACGGTTGCTCTGTTATGATAAGTGCGCACGAAATGAATGATTTGCAATACATGGTACTCGGAGCCAATATCTTCGGGCTGAACGACAGAAGATGTGGTCGTGTCATGTGGAGGCACAGGTGGTTCAATAGCGGCTGGGTCACGATAATATGCATTTAAGCCGCTGGGCTATAATGTTAGCCTGGGGTTTTAAGCAACCGAGTCCTCGAGGATGGTGTGCTCATTTGTTTTCCAAGTTGAGAGTTTGTGACCTTGATTAATAAAAGAAAAGGAAATTGTTAGGGTAGTATTAAAGGATTGGTTGAGGTGACGTGCGGCGGCATAAGCTTACCAAGATCAACACAATCTCCAATCTCAAAGTGCCCATAGCTTCAGAGTCCAAGAATGGTAGGGTTCCCCTGGACTAATCCCTGACGTAGAATAGAAAGGAATAAGACTTAAATTAACAAGAAGGAATGAAATCTTTTGTGATAATAAGTTTTGAAAAAAAATTACACAATTTGTTTGTTTTTCTCTTCTTCATTACTTAGCATTCGTTAAATTTTATTCTATGATTGATGGGAAATCCAACAGGTGTCGGTGAGCAAGTGCAAGGACTTAAGCAATCCAGCCAGTTAACATACTCATCCAACCAGCCACAGTAGCGCTTCTCTGTAAGGTAGTTAGTAATCTTTTCTGTATTTTCCTTTCAAGCTGATGTACATGTAAATGGTTATAGTGGAATAATGTTTTATGTGAACCTTATTTTGTGAATGAAAACGTGTTAAAATACTTTCTTCTGAGTATTTTTAATTGCAGTCTGTTTCTGAATGTTAGTTGTGATTGTTGAATAAATTATTGTTGAGTAACCAGATCCAGATATGGGAGGATTCGATGATCCGGGAAACGGGGTCGTGTCACATGTGTTCTATCCTTAGACATAGTTCATTTTGAGCTTCTTTTTCACCCCTCCACTCCACCACCAAGCCTCCTTTTGGCCTGTAACTCCTCCCTTTGACTCACCTAGCATTTCTTAGGCCACCTTTCAGATACAGGATGCTATTTCCTTCCACATCTCATTTGCACTTCCGATACGAATCTAATATAAGTTTTATAAAGCCTTCTCCCTGAAGCTTGATTGCTTCAGTTGAAAATTCCACTATCTAGTTCTAGCGATTTTTGGAACCCTCCTTTCTATCACTAGCCATTTTATTTGCACATCTACGACTAACAAGCGATGTTGGATTGTCAAATTCTCTCATGGGATACTTTGCAGTCTTTGCAACACAACTGATTTCTTCTCCTCAACACAAAGTAATCTATCTATGTTCAAAGGGCCACTCTTATAAGTAATTAAATGCTCCTCCCTCTTCTTGAAGAGAGTGTTTGCTATGAAAAGATCATACGCCATTACAAATCCAGCATGATTTTCCCCTCTTCATTCTATTCCTGAAATCATGGCCTCCATGAACACTAGTATACCTTGAAGCATCCTTCCCCACATGTCCATTAGTCTACCTAAGTAAATCATCTCTCTTTGTGGGATTCTTTGCAAAATGTTATCCAGATCTTCCCAAATAGCTTGTTTAGTCCTTTCATCAAAACCAATTTACGCTGCATAAACTGAGATGATATTCAGAATTTCTTCAAGCATTAATTTCAGTTTAATAATTCGATCCCCGAATCTTTGCACCTCAACCACACAATCCTTCAATCCTTATGGACAAATGTGATGTCTGTCTCCCTCTAAGATCCGGGTACTCAACAAACCAATCCACACACATACATTCCGTATTGGAATATTTGACATTCACAAAAGCAGGAGAAAATAGCAACATGCATTGAAATTTAAAATTTTTCCTTACTTTGCATTCAACCTGTTCACAACAATAACCTGTATTTCCATTCATACATTACATACGCCAATTCTATTTCATTTCATTATCCATTTCCATGTCCACAAAAATATACATGTAAGCCTAAATATAGATGCCCACAATTAAACATTACATGTTATGTCTCTCAAAAAGAAACTAAGTACAAAAGACAATAAAAAAACTATCACCACTGTACCACAAAAAGGGTGAAGCTACATAAAAGATGGTGCCTCCAACTAGTCACTGATGCGAACCTGCGGATCCACACGTAGGTACGTTATGAGTAAAGTTGTCCAATACGCTATAACAACTATACAACAACAAGATATAATTTAAATGTGTGCAAAATAACATCTGGGTAACTGATCTCACAAATAATTACATTTTTATTTTTGTTGTTTGGTTTGAATATGGATATGAGTAAGCAAGCTTTGTGGATAGTTTGTGGTCTTGGTAAAGAGGATACTTAGAGTTTGGGTGCCTCCGTAGACATGCAGTATGGTACAATTCATCCTAACTAAGTTCCCAACACCTACACTTAGCACCACTTCACAATTGTACTTCCGATTCAAAATTTAGATTTCAACCTGCGAATCACCGCGTCTAACCCAGTCCTCCTTATGCAGAGGAGAATTATATCTCATACCAACTTCCTTAAACCAACTTCTTCCTGAACTCCTCTCTCAGCCCTCCACTCCCTACACCGACCAATGCGGCCTACATTGGCATACATGAGTGTTAACTCTAAGTAACAAGTGAAACACTAGACGACCAACCATGATTACTTGGACCATACTCGAGCACCAAGCTAAAGCATGCAAGTGTCGAGGCCAACACCGTCAGATTAGCACCACGGTGTGCCAAGCAACATGTCCTCCAACCATCGCAGCTACAATAGCAGTTGGGATCACGGTCATCTATGCTTCTACCCGAGGCCCCAAGGGTGCATGCTCCTCCCTTGGTGGCACTACTCCACTACCATATTTGCCATGATATTGCAATTTCAATAAATAATTGTAATATTTGATCATTTGTCTATGCCTTGAAATAAAACAAGCATGTAATTTCGTGCATTATAATATTCTATAGTATGCCTCCCTTGTGTACCAGTTGCTACTACTAACCAATGCTCCATAACACAACTGTAGCCCAAAGCAGTTCAAAAAGTATACAGAATAGGAGGATTATTTACCTATGTATCGCCTCAAGATCTTTTGCTTGAAATCTCAGGTTCCCAGTTTTAGATATATGCATCAACAACTGCTTGGTAGTTGTCCTGATATAGCAATCTATAGTGGCAGCCGAGTCCATGATTACCCCATTCACAGCTTTGTTCTTTTTAAAGGATATGAGAAAAATCCTCAAGCACGTCACAGAAGCATGAGGATCGTATCATATGCGATCGGGAGCGACTAGTCGCACTAGTTGCTCCGGGCAGCGGAATGAAACCACATGATCCAAGAACACTTCTTGGATTGTTTCATCTAAAACACAAATAGGTACTAGGGTTACCGATCGAGTCTCTAAACCAAGAGACCTCATGTCTCAAGTCCGATCCGACGGGGGCGACACTTGCGAGCACGTTGATGAGACGCATCCTTCTTGCAATCCAAGTTGATGATCCAAGCGACGAATCTCCTGATATCATCACACGAGATCCGATGTCTTCTTCATTAGCAAGGTGCACTGAAGGAGACGGAGATCCACGAGTAAGAACTCCAGCAACATAACGACGATGTTGCGGCGATGTCGACTCTCTCAATGGCTCCATGGTGGGCGGCCATAAGAGAGAGAGGGAGAGAGGCACATGACGCGTAGAGAGAGAGAGAGAGGAAGAGAGCATTAGTTTACGTTGTAAAACATGTCACTCGAAGAGCAGTGGATGCCTCTTCTTATATATGGTTTTAGGAACCCATGGATCCCAATCCATGGACAACATATAATCAATGAATGAGATTGACTTGTGTTTATTTCAATGGCTAAGATGTTGTAAAAACACAACAACTAATGATTTAATTTATATTAATTTTCATTGATAAATCAACAAAATTAATTTCAAATTAAATCATCTTTGATAAGAGAAAAGATAATGAAGAGAATAAACCATTCTCCTAAAAAGAGGGGACGACTACTCTTCTCCTCGTGGAGAGTTGTAGCCGGTGATGAAACTCGATTTCATCATCATAATTTCACATTATTAACCCCCTTGCTTAAATAATTGTCAATAAAACCCAATTAGTGTCCTGTAATTAACAGAGTCTTAAATAAATTAAAAACCACAAAAAATGGCAAAATAAAAATTCGTGGTATTTTTAGACTTAAAAATACCCTGAAAAAATATTTCGGGCCTTTGTTTGACCTCTTCTCTAGTTTTGGTCAACATGAAACTTGTAGATCTCATCGAGATCTACAACTTTCGTGTTTTGAGTTTTCTAAAAATCAGCCATCTTGACCTTCAAAAAGCAAAAATACCATAGGAATAATCTGATTGGGCCACGTGGCCCATTCTGGGGGCGCCACGCGGCCCCGCCTCTCTTGTCTTATCCGTCCTCGCTCCGAGCCGTTGGATCTTCTCCTGATCCAACGGTCCAGTCCTCTCCAGGAGCCGCTTATTTTCCCTGTCGTCCGATCATTTCCTGCCCTCAATCTGCACCGCATGTGAGCGCTCTCTCCAGAGCGTGCCACGTGGCGTGTTGTGCGCCCTTCGATCGCGCCTTCTTCACATCACAACCATCCACTAGCGCGCAAGCCCCAGCTTGACACGTGGCTGCTCCTTAGCTCTCCGATCACTTCGCCCCAAATCTGATCAAGACCGTCGCTGCGCGCCTCCATCTTCGCCGTTGGATCTCCAGATCCAACGGCCCCGCGTCGTCGTCTACCTCCAGCCACCCTCTCTCACACGTCCTCCACCTCGCGAAGACTTCTCCCCCTTCCCATTATCGCCAACACCTCTGACCTCTTCTCCTCTCGCCAGCCACCTCCTGGTCTTCCCCCATCATCCCTCTACCCCGCGCATCACTCCACTACCCTTGACTTTCCTCCAGTCGTCCCATAATCTCCTCGCAAACCACGATCTCCATCACCAGAACTGCCAATTTCGAAACTTCAAATACGCCGCAATCTCCCTCGATCAGCTTCGTCCACCTGTATGCGGGGCACGGCCCAGCCCTCCTCCTCCTCCCTGTGACAGGGGGAGGAGAGAGGATAGAGCGACGACGACCGGAGCCCCCAGTGTCGACCCTCTGCCGTTCATGGCGGAGCTGCGGCGCGCTCACGTCTGCTCGAGCTGTCCCTAGTGGCTGCAGGGATCCAGCGAAGACCAGGGCTCCTCCTCGGAGCTCGCGCACAAGCCCCCCTCCACCATATCCGACCAGGTAAGATCCTTCTTCTTCCTTTGCATTTTTCCTTAATTTCCTTTAATTATCTAGGACTCTACACACCCTCTCTCGCTCCATTGTTCACTCATTCAGCTTCGCCGTACTTCCCCCTTTCTCGCACACTTCTCCGACCACCCAATCCCTCCATCTACGCCGTTGACCACATCAGACCCATCTCCTCCGCCATCTACGACGGAGGAGCTCCGGTTCCCCATCTCTCCTCGCTCGAACGGAACCACATCTCACCCACACACGCACTTCTATTTGCCTCGGCTATGTGCCTAACCTGCAGGTCAATAACTACTCAATGGTCGGAGACTCGCCGGAGAGAACTTCATCCGTGTCGCCTGCTACAACCGAGCTTCTATGGCCAGATTCCGGAGGTTCGTCGCCTCGCCCGAGCTCCCAGCTCCATCGACCTTCCTTCAGGAGCATCGGGAGAGCTTCATCGTGCCTAGGATGGAGCGGCGGAGGAGGAGCTCCCTCGCTGGAGCTCGATATTCGCCGCCAGCCAAAGGAAGAGGAAGACGCAGCAGATGCTGTTGGATCAGCTCTCCCTGAGTTTATCCAACGGCGAGGGTTCATCCACGTATTCCCTCCAGGAGCGTACAGCCGCCATCCGATCGCCATGATCGGATGATTCATCTTCGACCACGTGGCAGACTCAGAGCCCCTCCGAGCTTCGGAAGCCCCGAACCTTATCCGAGCCAGCTACCAAGCCTGCATCGAGCCCGAGCCTAAGTCCAAGCTAAGCCGAAGCGTCACCGAGCCTCTGCCGAGTCCGAGCCAACGTCCGAGCCTGGATGCGCGTGCCGAGCATGTGCCGTGTGGGTAATTTGTAGAGGAGCCCAAGGAATTCTTCAATATTACAACCAGGTCCTGACGCACGTGCAACACCTGCGCGCATGGGGATAATTGCATTTATACCCTTGCGGGTTTAAATAATTGCAAATATGCCCCCACGCGTATGGATTAATTACAGGGAAGGCCCCACAATTTATTTTTATTACATTTTGGCCCCTCCCAGGGACCTGTATGTGGTTATCATTTCATGTTTCTTTCCATTTATGCCCTTATCTTTGTTAGTGCATATCTTGAGCATCATATATCCAAATGAGTTGATTTCAGTTTCATTTCAAAACTGGTTTGATGTACTTCTTAATGGCATTTTAAAATTCGCATTTTGGACACTTGAATTTTTTATATATTATTTTATTTGCCAGGTGTCCTTTATTAAATTATGCCTCGTTCACATTATCAATCAAGCTTGACACTTTAATTAAACTTGAAATTAACTCTTGTTCAAATTTGCGCATCATTTTTACCTATGGCATATTTTCATTGCATTTATTTGCATGATAAAACTTGATAAAAAAATGCATGTTTGATTTTAATGCATTGATGTTGTCTTGTTGTTGTCTCCTTGCATAATTTGACCTATAGATCTCCAATTCAACACTTAATTAGATGGACTAAAATCCGACTAATATGAGAGAGGCTCGTGTCCCTGAGTTCGACCTTGGTATCTTACCAAGTAAAATAAATTATGATCATCTCATTTGGATCTATCATACACATATTTAAATGAGATGATCTCTTTGATGAGCCCAAATTGGCCCGAGTTCTACGACAATTCCAAGTATTAAGAACACGTTCTAAAAGGGCCGATTTTGCGGTTTATCAGTCCACTTCTCTTTGGTGGACTTGGTCCATCTCTTCTAATTATCATGAGATTTCATTATCTCATGATATATATCATAATCTCTTGTCGACAATATTTTCACCAAAAAATTATTCCAAATTATCTTAAGGAAAATATCAACCATGCCATTGAAATTATGTGAATCTCATTCACAACCCAAAACTAAATGTAATTATATTTTCAATCAATCATTCAATGTGAATCCAATTCACATTAACAATTAGTCAACAAATATAAATCACAATATGCTCTCTCTAATATATTATAAATCACATTTATAATATATATGATTAATATGGATGGTGCTATCCATATTATTCATATCCATGATAATTAAATCACACTTAATCATCTTGGATCTCTTTTTCTCATGTGCCCGAATAATATGAATCACATTCACATTATTCACATCCTTGATAATTAAATAACATTTAATTATCTTAGATAACTCTCTAAATAATATGAATCAAATTCATATTATTCGCGACAATTAAATCACATTTAAATATGTATTTCTCAATGCTCGGATACATATACCAACAATGAAATTATCCATGAACTCTTTCAAGGATAATGCGCTTTCTCCGCGGATATTTAGAGATAAGGACAGGGTGATTGTATTGTTTCACGTATAGTGACTTGGACATTGAGATCAAATCTCAAATGCAGATCGTGCGGACCTCCCATAGATGCTTGATTAAATCAAGACTATAAATCTAATCTTCTCATTGTATTTGAATCACATTCAGATCAATGTCCAGCATTTGGACTAAGATTAGATCACTTCTCTACGAGAGGAGTCACTAAAATCCAAACCCATTTCATCACTCCCTAGGAATGGAAGCGTCGTGGTTATACAATCGTTTATGATCACATCACCCGCATGTATTCCCAATACCTGTACATCCTGCATACTGGAAGACTTAGATTAAACCTAAAGTTTTAGATCTCTTTTAGATTGTCTCCTTCAAGATTTTATCATTAAGTTTCTCATTTGATCATTGGGAGCCGGTATCGATCATGTACTTTCCAAAAGCACATATCACACCTAGGTGTTGATCATAGACTTTCCAAAAGCATATATCAAGCCTACATATTCAGTCAAGCTTCCAAAGCAAGACGACAGTGCACGGAATTTGATCTTCCCAATATCTCATGAGTGAGCTCATGTCTTCCAGTTCAGTAAATGAACCTGTATGATCCCTTTGAGAGATCATATTCACATGCCCTTATATGCACACCATCTCACCGGTATGTAGACCTTGATTAGGCCATCAACCTATTGGTCTACCAAATGTACATATTCAGACATATAGTAACACATTTGTCTCTGGTCAGAGGATGCATGCCTATACCATGAAAGCATACGACATAGGTCTTTGGTTATCTCGATCTCGTTAAGTCAACTCTTTGACCTAACTAATATGACACCTCCGAATCTCTATTCCTATGTAGAGGACCTGCATCACGAGGTCGGTCAGATATCAACCTTTAGAGATAAGGATTGCCATCTTCTATTCATGTCGGAGATCACATCTTAACAATCATTTCACGGTGCTTGATGAGTCCTCAATCTAACTCTTTAGATATTCATCCAAGCACCAGCCTTTATGATTCAATAATTGAATCAACAGTTGTATGATCATTAAGATGGCCATGGTACATAACCCTAATTGTACTAAGGGACCTATTATACAAATTTGTTATTCTTCATTTCAGATTAAGGAGTGAATTGCAATAACATTTATTGCACAATGGCTCGCCGTGGGCTCGCATGTCCAACAATCTCCCACTAGCCCAAAGAGCCATTAATGGGGTAATCATTTAAACCAACACTCATGTGACAATAATAGACTATTTAATATAGCTGGGTAAGCTGATCAGTCACTCTGTTCCCGAGAGATTATGCCAAGTCCTTTTACGGCACTTGCATATCCCTCAGTAACAGTGCTTGCATCTAATGCGAATATTGCATCTTATGCAACCAATACTCAATAGAGTCAGTCATAATGTCTTTGATACTACAACTCAACAATCATTATAACCAGTGTGTAATTTCAATTATCCTTATCAGAATATCCTTATTCCCAGAGATCTCTATCTCTTAAGGTTTCTGTAGTTAAGACCTTCTAGATTACTATCTATAAAGTCTTAAGTTCTTGATGATGAGACTTTGAGATCATTATCTCTAAGTCTTGTCATCTTTGAAGATATTATTTTATTACTGCAACTAAGTGTTTTATCTCCATAGTAGGATTAGCAACAATTTAGTACTCCCACTGCATGGCATACATTTGGCTTTTTATATATATCTAGCTCATACCGGGCTTCTTGCAACCGATGCACAAGGGCAAGCAGTTTAACATCATCAACATTTGATATGCTATCCCTTCATATTGGTCAGTACCAAATCTTAAGGGAAAGGAGCCTTCCTTGGATAGAATATATCCATGATGTACCAATAATGTGACAATCCCAATACTCTCTCTTATCTTTGCTTCTAAACAACTTCAGAACTAAGATCTAAGAGGTATCCTTGAGATCATATCTCAAGGTATGAAATGGCCAGATCAACACTTATTATCAGCCTTATATCATTAGAAATGATTAGGATATTATCTACATTTAGCATGATGAACACATTGGTACTCCCACTAAGCTTCACATGGTTCATCAAGATTCTATTTGAAATCATAACATTTATAATTTCATCAAATCTTATGTTCCAACAATAAGAAGCTTATTTGAGTCCATAGATGGAGTTATTCAACTTGCACACCTTACTTTCCTCAACCATGAAGCCCCGGGGCTACTACTTATGAATATCCTCGGAGAGGTATTTATAGAGGAATGCAATCTTGACTTCCATCTCGAAGATGTCAAAGTCAAGTTGTGCAGCTATAGTTAGCAATATTCTGATGGGTTTAAGCATGGTCATTGAAGGAGAAGTCTCATCGCAAGAGATGTCTTCTCTTCGTGTGTATCTTGTGGATACGAGCCGTGCCTTGCCGGTCTTTAACTTCTCATCAGGTTCCCTCTTTCTCTTGAAGATCCATTTACATCTTAACGGGTCTTACCCTTATAGGTGGATCCTCGAGGGTCCATATACAACACTTGTATATGAAGTCTACATTTAGACTTTACTGCTAACATCCATCTCTCAATGTCATGATCTTCAGAAGCTTCATCGTATGAAGTCAGATCATTGTCAGACTTATCTAGCACATGTAATTCTTCTTCAAACTCATTTGAAAAGATATTAGTGTTTCATATTTAGTTGTCCTTTTAGTTTCCAACTTAAGGAGCCTCATTATCTTCTCAAGATTCAATGAGTTCCTTCACTTCATTTTCATCTTGATTCTCAAGAAAGTCATCATCTTAGAATCATATTCTTAGAGATGAAACTCTTTTAAGGATCTCAAGGTCATAAAAAAGGTATCCAATACCATCCTTTATTTTTCTAATGAAGTAGCACTCTCTGGTGCTAGATTCCATCTTACTTGCATGGAACCTTATTAAGGATATATATATTGTAGTCTCTACTACATATATACCTTGGAAACTAAGAGATAACTATGCTAAGATTAATCATTTATCAAATCATGTCACACATGATCTAATTGTATCTCCTTACAACTCCATTGAATTTAGGTATATTAGGAGGAGCGAGATAGGAATGATATTCATATCTCCATAAGGTATTCTTTGAATTCATCTAACATGTACTTGTTACCTAGGTTAGATCAAATTTATTTCATCTTCCTTCAAACTTTGATTCCAAACCAAAATTGTGAGTCTTTGAACATTTCAAAGCTTTCTAAGGTGAAACCACTTCTGTTGGATAGATAATTTTCTAACTTGAACTTTAAATATGAGCTTGGTGAATTTGGAGTTCATACGGAGCTGAAATTTGTCTGGGAAGTTGGACTTTACGTCCTTTTCTCTTTGGGATCTATGAGTATTTATTTGAGGTGATTTTTTTGTATTATTGTATTTTTATATATATTTTTATGAATAAGTCAAAGAAAAAATTAACCAAAAAGGAGTTGAAATGAAATTATTAAAAATACATGAAGTTTTGGACTATTTACAAGTGAAAAACTCCTTTATTTTTGCGGCTTTTTATTGTTAATTTATTTTGTATAATATCATCTATACTAATTAATGTATTTTATTTACAAGAGTTATTTTATTAATTTATTGATTTTATATACATTTATTTGAGATTTTACTCAGGGATTTTGTTAAGATCAAGATATTGAGATGATTAATCGTGGATTCATCACCCCCTATACTTAAACTTTGCTAGTCCTCGAGCAAATAAAGAATGGATAAGTTGGAATATCCCCTGACTGTGCATGTGAATACAAGACTTGATCCGTTCAAGAACTCTCGATTTTAGAGATCCTAAAATTCTAAGCTGAACCAAGCTCTAGTCAAAAGATATCTAATTTCCCTAATTATCAGACTTTCTTTGTATACATATATAGTAGGGATGTGATTTAAGTATTGACTGCAGTTACAAGAGTAGAGTCACAACGTCACTCAAGGTTCCGGTCCAAGAGACTCTCCTAAGAATCCAATCCTCAATACTAAGGAATAAACCATTTCTTGCATCCAATCCACCGTCTCTTTAGTTGTCAGACTTAAAAGTGTAGATGGAAGGCCAGTTGATGGAGGGCATAGAATTGTGTCATTTCTTCTCTCCCTCTCAATGGAATAAGGATCCTCTCGAGTGCCTTATTAACTCAACACATGTATATTTTTTTTATTTGTTGATCAATGTGTCCGTCAAAAGAAGTTGGAGTCATCTGCACTTGTTTTCCCGAGAGTACACCGGGGTGTGCCTTTTTTGAGTATCTATTATACCTTCTACACCCAGACTTGTGGCATTTGTGATGCAGAGCCCTTTTTTGGTGCAAGCCCCGCTCCTGGTCCTAATAGCGGTAGTCCAAGTGGACACTTTTGAAATGGTTGGGAGCGCGCTCGCCTTTGGTGGAAGCTCTTTAATATTTAACTTTGTATGGTGAGAACTTTTCTTTCAACATTGATATCTCTTTTCTTTGCTTTGATTTTTGGCTAGCTTCATTGCTTTTACCAAGAGTTGGCGCACACTGATCAACAATTTTTTTTAAGATTTCATCACAACCTGGCACATATGTAAATGTCAAGAGATAGTACAAGAACCAAGCTCTCATACTGGCTAAAGGTGCTGATACTCAGGTTTCATGAAGTCTTCATTGATTTTATCCCATCCTCGAGCACCATCAAATCAAGTCCAAACTCAAATCCCTCATCCCGGTTCCTCAAGTGAAATTTCAACTCATCTCATCATAACTGCAATCGTGTATGTGAGGTGCTGATCATATTCTTAAGGTAGAGACTAAGCATGCAATATCGCACACAAATCTTTCAAACTAGGGAAATGTGAATAATTAAGTCAAAGACCCTAATGACTAAGGCTGATTAACTCAAAATCTCAAGACCTCATAAACCAAGTGTTCTTGAACATCACTAGTCTTGTGTGAAAGTGTATGCGTCAGGGATTAAACCAACTCATTAGTTAGTTTTTTTGTTTTTTTTAAAACAAAGGAAAAGAAGAAAGTTTTTTAAAAAAGATTTTTTTCTTTTTGAAAGTGATTTTTTTAAAAAACGTTTTTTTATTTTACCCACCCCATAATTATTGTATAGTATATACAAAAAATAAGTGAAAGTACGAGCTATGGGTAAAGTATATATATAATATATGCACACTGAAGGATATGGTTAGATCCTCAAGCGCATCACGGAAGCGTGAACGTCGCATCGAATACGACGAAGAACGACTAGTCGCACTAGTTGTTCTATACAGCGAAAATTAAAAAAAAATTTCTTGCGACGAAACCACATGATCCAAGAACACTTCTCGGATCGTTTCGTCTAAACCACAAACAAATATTCGGGTTACCTCTTGAAGCGTGGTTGCGATCAAGTCTCTAAACAAAGAGACCTCCTGTCTCAAGTCCGATCCGACGGAGGAGACGCTTGCGAGCGCGGGGATGAACCACGTGCTTCTCGCAATCCATGTTGATGATCCAAGCGTCGGATCTCCTGATCTCGACACACGAGATCGGATGTCTTCTTCACGAGCAGGGCGCACCGAAGGAGACGGAGATCCACGAGCAAACCATCGGGCAGCATAACGACGATGCCGCGGCGATGGAGATCCTCTCTAGGGCATCCATGGTGGACGACCACATGAGAGAGAAAGAGAGAGGACGTGTAGAGAGAATGAGAGAGAGAGGTTTGTTGCCTCAACTTATGTGTTAAGAAGAGCAATGGGGTGCCTCTCCTTTTATAGGGTTTTGGGATCCATGGACCTCAATCCATGTGTCAACACAAATCCAATGGTCCACATTAATTTGTGTTTCTTTCAATGGTCATGATTTGTTGCTAAAAACACAACAACAATTAATTTAATTTAAATTAAATATATGTTGATAAATCAACATAATTTAATTACAAAATTAAATCATCAATACATGGAGATAATGAAAGGAGAGAAAGCCTCCTTCCAAGTGGAGAGGGGGGGACGGCCTCCCTTTCCTAGTGGGAGTGGTGGCCGTCCACCCTCCTCCATTAGGAAGGTGGCTATTTCACCTTTTATGTAATCTCCATTATTTGCAACAACTTTTGTTGCAAATTATTTCACAAAAAATAAATCCAATTTATTTTGTGAACATTGCAATCATGCCATTGAAAAATTGTGAATCACATTCACAACCCAAAACAAAATGTAAATTACATTTTCAATTTGATGTCCAATGTGAATCCAATTCACATTAACATTTAACAAATGTAAATTACAAATAGCTCTCTCTTATATATTATAAATCACATTTATAATATATATGACTAATATGGATATTGCTATCCACATTATTCATATCCATGATAATTAAATCATATTTAATCATCTTGGATCTCTATTCTCTTGTGTCCAAATAATATGAATCACATTCACATTATTTACATCTTTGATAATCAAATCTCATTTAATTATCTAAGATAACTCTCTTTATAATATGAATCAAATTCATATTACTCATGATAATTAAATCACATTTAATTATCCATTTTCTCAATGCTCGGATACATATATCAACAATAGAATTATCCATGAACTCCTTCAAGGATAATGCACTTTCTCCGCAGATACTTGGAGATAAGGACAGGGCGATTATATTGTTCCACGTATAGTGACATGGATATTGAGATCGTATCTCAAATCCAGATCGCGGGCCTCCCATAGATGCTTGATTAAATCAAGACCGTAAATCTAATCTTCTCATTGTATCTGAATCACATTCAGATCAATATCCAACACTTGGACCAAGATCAGATCACTTCTCTACTGAGAGGAGTCACTAAAATCCAGACCCGTTTCATCACTCCCTAGGAATGGAAGCGTCATGGTTATACAATCGTTTATGATCACATCACCCTCAGGTATTCCCAATACCTGTACATCCTGCATACTGGAAGACTCAGACTAAACCCGAAGTATTGGATCAACTTTATATTGTCTACTTCATGGTTTTATCAGTAAGTTTCACATTCGATCATTGGGAGTTGGTATCAATCATACACTTTCCAAAAGCGTATTTCATACCTAGGTCTTGATCATATACTTTCCAAAAGTATATATCAAACCTACAAATTCAGTCAAGCTTCCAAAGCGAGACGACCGTGCGCACGGAATTTGATTCTTCCCAATATCTCATGAGTGAGCTCATGTCTTCCGGTTCAGTAACTGAACCTGTATGACCCCTTTGAGAGATCGTATTACTCATATGCCCTTATATGCACACCAGCGCGCCGGTGTATAGACCTTGATTAGGTCATCAACCTATTGGTCTGCCAAATGTACATACTTAGACATATAGCAACACATCTGTCTCCGGTCAGAGGATGCGTGCCTATATCATGATAGCATACGATATAGGACTTTGGTTATCTCGATCTCGTTAAGTCAACTCTTTGACCTAACTAATCTGACACCTCCGAATCTCTATTCCTATGTAGAGGACCTGCATCAAGAGGTCGGTCAGATATCAGCCTTCAGAGATAAGGATTGCCATCTCCTACCCAGGCTGGAGATCATCTCTTAACAATCATTTGACGGTGCTTGATGAGTCCTCAATCTAACTCTTTAGATATTCATCCAAGCACCAACCTCTATGATTCAATAGTTGAATCAACAGCTGTATGATCATCAAGATGGCCATGGTACATAACCCTAATTGTACTAAGGGACCTATTATGCAAATTATGTATTCTTCATTTCAGATTAAGGAGTGAATTGCAATAACATTTATTGCATAATGGCTCGCCGTGGGCTCGCATTTCCAACACACACCCCTCTATACATAGCATGTGCTATGTTCTCATGGCACTAGGTGACAAAAAGCCATAGCTCGTACTAAGCATAAGTGGGTGAAAAGGAAAAGAATAGAAGAATATAATAATGTGGGAGAATGCACAACAGTCATCGGCTCCCCATACTTAGGCTCTCGTCAGCCTAAATATTTGATAAAACACAAGATTGGGGAACCGATGAGGGTGGGAAAGAATATACAAGAAGAAATGGAGTAACTCAGGTCACTCACCCCCATATACTTAGGATCTAGTCATCCTAAGTATAGCCAAAAAATGAAAACGATACGGAACTGGGGCAAGTGATGCGAATCACGGGGGAGGGAGGGAAATAAAGGAAGGAAAATCTATACAAGGAGGAGTGAGAATATACAAGGATCAAGAAGGTTTGTGACGGACCTTCTTGCGGGAGCGAGGGGGTGGGTAGTATACACGTGTCGCTGTCAGAATCGTCCTCAGAAGAATAACAGTGAGGTGTAGGGAACGTCCAACATCAGAAGCACATCAGAGTGAAAGCATGCATGCTTCACCTTCCCTTCCTCCTTGGTCTCTAAATATCCCCTTGGGACAATACTGATTTAGAAAGTTATACTAATCTCATGGGCTTCGCTATGCGTCGTAGGTATTGATGCACCATTCCATCGCAGACCTTTTCTGCTGCTCAACAAGCATTAGTTGAAAGTCGAGCTAGTGATCCAAGTAGTATGAGCAATACATTTCCCGCCGCTCGACAAGCCTTTGTTGAGAGTCGAGCTAGGGATCCAACAAGTACGGGAACGTAGATGATTGGCAAAGTTGATGGTGCGAAGTATAAAAAATATGGCTATGCAAGCTCCAGCTCATTCTTTGTTTATAAAATGCTTCTTTTTTTTGCAAAAAAAGTCATTTGAAGTCTTATTAGACATTTGAAAAATAACCTCATTCCACATTATTATCGAGGGCACTCCCATTAACGTCATGCATGCCAAGTGAAATATTGCAAGGATGTAAGAGGAAGATCATATCAGAAATGAAAGAGGAATGGAGAGCCATCACCTATTTGGGATTTTAAGACGGTTGCCAATTTATGGATCTACAAAGCAAGTATTCAGTAGCAGATCAAATCTATTTACTACCAAAAAGATGCTAAATCCTAAAGAAGAATTGAAGTAAAAACAAAGCACACTGAACGAATATCCTTTACACACCTACAGTAAACCTAATTAGGGATTTTTCATCCCTTTTCTTCATAGCTTGATTTGTTGCATTTGTCTAATATTTTCTGTGTTATTTACAATGCATCTGTCCAATGCCCAGTGCCATTAAATATTCCAGTGAAAGCATCAAGAAGGGACGCATGACAAGTGATTGCACAGTCTTGGTCAATTACATAAAATTAATGGTCCATCTATAGCATTCGAATGGATCAGAAAATCCCCAGTATAAGAAAAGTCAGAGATTTGAAGAGGTCAGTATGTTGAATAGTCTTCTCTAACGCAGGTCATTAAATGACTATAAGAAAGAAACGGCTTTCCCCTTTCTTCCGTTGACCAAATCGAAATTTTTGCTTTGGAGATTACAGTTCCTTCTACAGCTGACATCTTAAATCACATTTGCGTAAAGATTGACCAACACACTGTTATATTTTTAAAGTGAAACCAACTTCCGTTTTCCATATCACCTAGAATGGCTTGAAATTTCATCATATTTTGGTAGGGATTTATAACTTGACAGTCGATCTTTACTTGCAATAGTACTGGAATGTTACTTGTTCAGATGTGTGGTGGCACTGCCTCAAGGGAGGATGTGAGTACATCTCATATAGAAACACAAGCACATGATGGGGTATGCTACATGGGACCCACATCCAGATAAGCCTTCCTGAGATCTGGACGAAGGTTAGCACATGCATCCACACGTCTGATTAGGCAAGAAAAGGAGAGATCCTTCCATTCTCTGCTGACCCACACGAAGGATCGACATCACAACAGAATGCCTTTTGCTGTGAACAATGAGGACTTGGGGTTTGGCCAGCTCTTTTGCCTACCACGAATATAGTGCCTGTCCCCTGCTGGTCAGGGGATGGGTATCGCAATGCTCAGAGGCTTCCCTTCGCAGGAGAGATGATGCCTCTGCCTGCCCTCTCATGACCGTGCTCGGTCTCGTCAGTGGACGGCTGATGCATCATCGTCCCTGCGATGGAAAACCCAAGTGCATGGAGGTTCATCGGAGGCACATCGCTTCCACCCTCACCGTGACACAGCAGGTACTTCTGTTTTCGCTTCTTCCTCCTCCTCACTTGTATCTAATGAGCCAATTGGCTTGACATCGTTCGTCAAGTAGATATGCCAGTGATAAAATGGAGTTGGGAGCGAAGAACCGCAGTTGACTTTAGTCTACAAAAGAATATGGTGAAAGAGTCATCACCTAGATTAGATATTCAATGAAGATCACATATCCTCTTCGTAGGTAGTCACGAGATCAAATAACTGATTTGGTACCTGTTTCTAACAGGGATGAGTTGGGTTAGAGTAAGCTTAATGGAACGGGTCATATCGATCGGCGGAAGCATGCAATAATATATCGCTCGACCGAATCGTTATCAAAGACATGCATTGCAATCACTGAGCGGAGATAGTATCAATTCCAGAAAAAGTCCATTCATCAAAGAGTTCCACTATTACAATTTCCACTAAGGTATTTTTACAAAAAAACTACTCTAAGAATTTAAAACATCTCATCGGTTCATGTAGGGATATAGATATCCTTTAATCTTCACTAGTTGAATCATACCATGCCAGGAATCCTGAAGAATCTGTAGCACGATCCAGAATATGCAATCAACCATGTTCTTCCCTGAAATTGACAAAAAAATTTTACATGAGCATAATGCCCAGTATGCATCGGAGTCCATGTATATGTGGATTCTAATGGTCTTTTAATTTTTTATAAAGCATTTACTAGAGTTTTCATGGATGCACATCATTATGTACCTAGTTGTTCCCATGCACGTGTAAGTTCGATTTCCTAACACGTGTAACTGGGATTCTTTATAAACATGGGTATATTTATGTAAATTTCAAAGAAAAATATGACATAATTCTCAGTCTTGTGGGGCATATTTCATATAATTCATAACCATTACATATTTATTTAATCATATAAAACACCTTGCAAATTAGCCCCTATGATTTTGATGGTTTACTTTTTCTTAAACCAATTCTTATACAACATACAATGATCTACTCTTTAATTAAACCATTTTCATGCATAGTAATGGTTTAACGTTATAAATCATTTTTCTTGCAAAACTTTCACATATGTATCTTGATATACATTTCCAACCGATGCACTTGCGGTCCATGACATGACAGTGTAGCTACAACCGTAGAGGACTTAGCTTTTACTTCTATGGTTCCTTGCAACCATACAACCCTTGCGACATTGCCCTTTAGGCTTACACAACCCCTTGCGGTCGTCCATGTGAGTCTTTGTGAATCATTGCCTTAATCTTGATTAAGATTATCGCCTTTGTTCCTTTAACTATATCATGCTTCATAGTTTAAAACTCATATTATAAGATCTAAACCAATAGTTATGAATTCCCTTTTAAACATTCATCTTAATGTCAAGAGACCAAATGCAATTATTTGTTTATGCCGTTAATTTATATAGAATGTTACTAGCTGTAGCTACGGAATTGATTGTGGCTACAAATTTGGTCGCATGTAGCTAAAGAATTGATTGTCGCTATAGCACATTCAGTGTTGTTGTAGCCACATATAGAATGTTAATCCACGGAATAGTTGGGGCCAACCACAACACATTCAGTTACAGCAAGTAACATTCTGTGTTCTAGCCACATATAGAGTGTTACCTGCCGTAGCCACAAGTCTGGTTGGCAGAGACTCTGTCTACGATAATGTGGTTGCTGTTTGACCCCAACTATTTTGTGGCCACTGATGTTGATACATGTGGCAACGAAATTTTCATTCCCACAATTAAGATGATGTGGCAGTAATATAATATGCGGCACTAATATCATACATGACCGTAATAATGTAAATTTAATACCATAAAATATTGTGCATATAGTAAATATGTATTTGTGCATTGTCTAGAACATGTCAACCTCAACATGCAAAAATATTCAATTTATATAGGGTTATGTATGAATTATAGAGCAAGATCAAATTAACAACATGCATAGATCTCCCACTTTATAAATCAACATTATTATTGCAAAGACATAAGCAAAAGAATGTAAACGGGTGAAAAGGTGAACAGAATGAACTAATCAATCAATTACAGAGAACTATCAATCACACAGAAGAATATCTAAATCGAAAAAAAAGCAAAAAGAGATAGATCAATCAAATGCATGGAAGATGAAGTGCAAGAGCATATACTAGGACATTAATGAATTGAGAGTTCGGTGAAAACAACTAATGAAAAGTAGTTTGTTGGAGGTATTCTGGGATGACGGAGATGATGTGTGAGAAGTTCATGCCGAGTGTCATGATGGAGTGCAAGAGGTTGTGTGCTTCACATATCAACATGTCAAGACGATGACACTAGTACATGATCATCCTTCACAAGTCCAATGTAGGGTTTTCATTATGCTCAGAAGAATTAAAGGAAATGTTAACTCTACATGAAGGAAATAAGAAACCATCATTAATAACTTGAAAACAACCTGTTAGATTTCTTAATATATATATATGTGTGTGTGTGTGTGTGTCTTGGAGGATGCCTATTTGACTGAAACTACATGATTTCAAATTTGTGAATATATGGATGCGGCCCTTCGAATTTAAATGTATATTTTCTTGGGATTAAAAGAAGCTATCTACATAAATTAACTTTCCAGAATTTAAGTAAATGAATGGTATTTAGTAAAACAAGTAGTGTGATCATGTGCATAAAAAACAAGTGATGCCAAGTAAAGAAATCCTGTAATAATAATCTGAATGTTATATCCAGCAATCCTATATATAGAGATATGGAGGTAGGGATATGAAACAATACCACCAAGACTTGTAATTATGAGGGATAATTACTTGATTAAGATAAAAATCAAGTCAATCTTTCTGCTTTCTAATTCAAGATGCAAATGAACCTTGATTTGTATCTAATACAAATAAAGAAAACTAAAGATATTTAAAAATTTGTTTGAAATAAAGATAAAATTAATATTTAACATCTTACCTTAGAATGTGATGAATGTTGTATTAAATTAGGTTGACCTCCCTAAAATGTAAAAAAACAATTTAATAAATAAATGATATCCAACAAAAATCAACATTGTTAAAAGTTAAATGATACCCGCGAATTTGTAGATGACGTATTGATAAGACTTCTAGAAGGTTGATTTTGGAAATATCCCTATAAACATACAATATATATTCTAAAATATGTACATCAATATAAAATGTCAATAACTAGACATTATAAACTTACAATAACACATGATTGAAAGTAAAAATGATCCGTAGGATGGCCTCCATAGGGATACTGCTGAGGAGCATTCTATCCATAAACCCTAGGGGTATATTAGTCATCTCATGTACTAATTATATTGTAACCCAAGCCCTAACCCTAGGCCTCTCTGTCTATATAAAGAGCCCTAGGGATTCCTTTCTCAATAAGAAAATAGAGGCATTCCTTTCTACTTGGTATCAGACGCATCCCCCTCCCTCCACCCCCTCCCCGTGGTGCCCCGCCGACCCCGCAAAGCCCCCGGCCCCCACGGTGCCCCGCCGACCCCGCAAAGCTCCCCCTGTGGTGCCTCGGCGACTCTGTAAAGCCCCCAGCCCCTCCCCCTCCCCCCCCTCACGGTGCCTCGTCGACCCTGCAAAGCCCCCGGGCTCTCGTCTCCATGCAACAGAACCCCTTGCAGGTCCCGTCTCCCCTGACATCGATTCCAGCAGAGTCCCCCCTCCAACGCTCACGTATGCCGCCACTCAACCTTCATCTTACATGATTTAGGGATGAGTTTTTTCCCTATCTTATTTTTTAATACAGCAGGTCCAATTTCTTCTGATAACATGTCACAATCAGATGTGACATGACCGATATATGATGGAGGGAGCACCCGACTATCCTCATTTGGGTCAATCCTTAAATTGGACGATACCAATTACCCCAAGTGGTCCCGCATGTTCCTCATGATCGTGTGTGGATACGATAAGGAACACATTCTCTTGGAGTCAGAACCTGCTGAAAAGACCGAAAAAATGCAACTTGGGACAAAGACGACGGAATGGTCAGTTCTTGGATTATGGTCAGTGTCACAGTCATTGAACGAATTAATAATGAACTCATTTATTACAAAACTATCCACGATATGTGGACCTCTCTTCAAGCCACATATGATCAAGATAAGAATTCAAGCAGGATGTATCAGATGTAATATGACATGCTCAACATGAAGCAAGCAGGACGCTCACTACCTAAGTATTTCTCTCTCTTAAAATCTCTTTTTGAGCGATATAATTCTTGTATTCCAGACTGCACATGTCCAACTCAGAAACAACATCGCCAGCAGATGCCAGTCCTTGTATTTCTTGCCGGACTCGATTCAGGCTATTCTGCTGCTCGCGATCAAATGATCACAACGGCAACTCTCCCCACTATTGAAGAAGCCTACAGTACCCTGATTCGCCTTACTCTTCCTCATACAAGTGCTAAAGGAAATGATCAGGGGCAAATTTCTGCTCTTTCTGCCCCATCTGGACGAGGAAGTCGTGGCTCTTTCAGGAGCCGTGGTCAAGGATGCTTCACTCCAGGACGAGATAATAACACAATCCAATGCTCTCTTACCGTCATAAATTTGGTCACACAAAAGCTGTATGCTACAACAAGCAGAGGCACCCTACTTCTAGTGCTCGAATGGCCAATGAAGGAGATAGTCCTCCAGTGGAGGTCCCTAGACGGGACTTCGATGATCTGATGCCGCGTCTCAACAGATTGCAATAGAATGAGTCCTCTACCTCATATCAGGACAATACGACAGACACTACAGCAATGACATGATATGGTATCTTTATCGCGTCTGCCAATAGATTACAAAATCAGAATGGTTGATTGATACAGGTGCTTCCACTCATCTGTGTGACGAGCGAACTCTCATACAACAGATGCATAATGTCCCTCCTGGACGGACTGTACAGGTTGCTGATGGATGATTTTCTCCAATAAAAGGAAAAGGCTATGTCCATCTAACTCCTAATATCGGACTCAACAATGTTTTATTTGTTACGGATTTTCCCATCATTCTTCTTTTAGTTAGCCAGATTTGCAAAGAACTCAACTCTCGAGCAATATTTGATGCTATATCTTGTGTGTTTCAGGACATACTAACTGGGAGGACGATTGGTGCGAGCTGTGAAGAAGGGGGAGTATATCACCTTGTCCAGTCCTCTGACACTATCGCCTGCTTTGGGACCACTTTCTCTGCATCTTCTGGCGCTCTTTGACACAACGTCTGGGTCATCCTTCCTTTCACAAGATTCGACAAGTTCTTCCCCAGCTCCCTTCCACTGTCAACTTAGAGTGTGAGGCCTGCCAACTGGGGAAACATCACTGTAGTTCTTTTCCTTCGTCGGGTACCATTCATTCTAGTAGTCTATTTGAACTTGTTCATCTTCACATATGGGGACCCAGTCGTTATCCTGATCGACTGGGGAATAGATATTATTTGGTTATTATAGATGATTTTTCTCGTGTGTCTTGATCTTTCTTGATGAAAAGTAAGTCTGATGTCTTTCAAATCATTGTTCATTTCATACATGAAATTAAGAATCAATTCGGTACCACCATAAAAACCCTAAGATCTAACAATGCTAAGGAGTTGGTCTCACATGACATGCAATCATTCTTAGCGTATCAAGGGATTCTGCATCAAACCACATGTGCTCATACATCCCAGCAGAATGGAGCGGCGGAGCGTAAATATAGGCATATTCTTGATATCGCTTGCACAATACTTATTGACTATCATGTGCCATCTACGTATTGGGTGATGATGTACTAACTGCCACATATCTTATTAACTGCATGCCTTCTACTCCCATTGGCGAGCAGATACCTATTGAGGTTTTTTTTCTCAGGAAAAACCATATTTCATGTACCTCTAAAAATCTTTGGTTGTATTTGATCCTAACCGGGATAAACTATCAGCTACAGCAGTCAAACGTATTTTCCTGGGATATGCTCGAAATCAGAACGGTTATAGGTGCTACGACCCACGTTCCAAGAGACACTACATAAGGGTTGATGTTACTTTCTTTGAGTCTCTCCCTTACTACTCCCAATCTGGAACACATGTATCACCTCCCCCAGTTGCCACTTCTCCTCTTCCTATTCCTCTTCCTCAGGTTGACTACACCCTTTCTGCGCATGCACCATATCCTCAGGTATGTCCCTCGACTGAGATTTTACAAGCCGAAGACATAGTTGCAGATACATGTATCTCCGCCAACCTAAGGGAATCTCCAAGTGACATACCTATCGCTCTTCGGAAGGGGACCAGACAATGCCCATCGTGATATAGTACGAAGCATCCAATTTTTGCTGTTGTAACCTTCTCCGGACTTGGCTCTACATACAGACAATTTTCTCAAACAATCTCGAGTACCATTATTCCTCGTACTCATACAGAGGCTATTCAGGACTCAAAATGGCGCCTAGCAATGGAAGAAGAGATGTCTACCTTGATCTCTCGGAACATCTGGACACTTGTTGATCCTCCCGGAGATAATAAAATTGTTGGGTCCAAATGGGTCTTCACGGTGAAGTACAATCCAGATGGGTCTATTTATCACTATAAAGCACGACTTGTGGCCAAAGGGTTTACACATACTATTGGTGTTGATTTCTTTGATACCTTCTCGCTAGTTGCTCATCTATCCACCATAAGAATTTTCATGGCAGTAGCAGTACAACTTGATTGGACCTTGCATCAACTCCATGTGACAAAATGCATTCCTTTATGGTGACCTCCAAGAAATTGTGTATACACATCAACCACCCGGGTTCGAGATTCAAGGGGAGTGTTAGAAGGTTTGTCTACTACGCAAGGCCATATATGGTCTCAAACAGAGTCCTCACGCATGGTTTCAAAAATTACCAGAAGCATTAGAGAATCTGAGCCTTATTCGATCTTCAGCAGATCATTCCTTATTCATACTGAATAATGGAAAAGGAACTGTGGCTATGCTGGTATATGTGGATGACATTATCCTCATAGGAGATGACCATGAGGATATTGTAGAAGTGAAGAAACAACTGACAGAACAATTTGGGATCAAGGACTTGGGACCTCTAAGATATTTCCTAGGGATTGAAATAACAAGATCCTAGAGAGGAACGATCATGTCTCAAAACCGGGTGGCTAGGATTCAAGCCATCTCAGATACCCATGGATCCTAAGGGACGCATCTATGAGGTAGGCGATGTAGAGGATAGTGTTCGATACAGACGTCTAGTGGGTAAGCTACTATATCTTACCATCACCCGACCATATATCTCTCTTGCAGTTGGAAAACTTAGCCAGTTCATGGACTCTCCTACTTCAGCCCACTATGATGCATGCATGATGGTATTAAGGTACATCAAATCATCTGCAGGAAAAAGACTACTATTCACCAAAGGTAATAGCTTTGACCTCATGGCGTATTCAGACGCAGACTATGGAGGAAGCCTGATTGATAGAAAGTCCACTACAGGGTGTCGCACTTATCTTACAGGCAATTTGATCACCTGGAGAAGCAAGAAACAAGTTGTGGTTTCTCGCTCGAGTGCTGAAGTGAATACCGAGCCATGGCTCAAGCTGCAACAGAACTTGTATAGGTCTGATCTATACCTACCGATCTTCATATCACTCCTGGAAACATCATGGAACTTAGATGCGACAACCAAGCAGCAATGCACATAGCCAACAATCCTATGTTCCACGAACGCACCAAACATGTGGAAATTGATTGCCACTATACTAGAGATTTCATATAGAAAGGGCTACTTCGTACTCAGAGCGTATCTTCCTCGGATCAAACAACAGATATATTCACCAAGCCACTTGCACACATACAATTTGAAAAATATTGTAACAAGCTGAGCATGATTGATATATATGCTCCAGCTTGAAGGGGAGTGTTGAGAAGCATTCTACCCATAAACCCTAGGGGTATATTAGTCATCTTATGTACTAATTATATTCTAACCCTAGCCCTAACCCCAAGCCTCTCTGCCTATATAAAGAGCCCTAGGGATTCCTTTCTACTGATACAAAACTGTATTCTGTCTTGTTTGTGGTGGAAATTCAAAAGTACTTGAAGATGGCATATCTCTAATCCCTATGCCACCATTGATATTAATGCTAGAAGTTCCATTGTTTCTATCACCACTATGGTGAATGCTTCTTTCACTCATTTGAGAGAAATCTGAAACATTCTAGATGAAAAACATAGATTAATGTTACAAATTGCATGTTATACAACAATTTAATTCAAATAATCTTACTCATGGATATGGGAAAGGACATGTAAATCCAACATGTTGGCTGACTCGGTGCATCCAAAGAGCATATTGTTGCATCCATGCTTTTTACTGTTGAATTAGTGTAGATTGTGATACAACACTTTTCAATTTCTTTATACTTTCTTGAAATAAGCCACTTATTAATAAAATGCAACCTTTATGAAAATAAAAAAACATTGATTGTATTACCTATTCATCTCTATTCCTTTGCAACGATACTTGCAGTTTATCATATTCCATTTTCTTATGAGATTTTTTATGTCATATACCTAGAAAATGGACATAAGTATCCGATCTAGCACCAACAACATGTGAATAAGCCTTAGAGATTATACCTTGATAGGATAAATGCAGATGATCTTGGTGGGATATTTCAATATGTCTTTCTATTTCAACATGTTGCAACTTAAAAATATAAGTTAGTATATAAATTGATATAACTATTACAAGGTTAATTTTTTTACCATTTCTACCCCTCAGGATACATGATCTTCATCATATCGATATTTGTAGGTTCTCTTTGATTTTCCTTTTCCTAAAAAGAAAGTAAGAGTTAAAAAATATCTAATCAAATCTCAAAATATTCTGCTCAAAACTTATAAAATTATGATGTTTGGAAGCCAACGGACGTCGTCCACATCTATGATATAATATCTTCCCTTTGCTGTTATTCTTATTAATCAAAACTTTTTCCTAAAAGTAATAGCAAATTACAATTATAAGACTATCAAAGAGTGAGTAAATGAAAACTTTTAATTAAATTTAAATAAGAAGTCATCTCGAAAAAACCGATATAATAGTTTATATCGCATGTAATTAAAATAAGTAGTTTTCCTCCAGAAACCTTAATGAAGGGTTTCCAAATTTACCTCAGGCATGTAAACTATGATATGAAATGGATTACCTGATTTCAACTATCTAATGCAAAGCAAATGATTCTTAAGCATGACTCATCAATAAGCTTGAAGAAGGAAAATAACAACTTACTGTGAGACTAAGTCATTATATCATTTTCATGTAATCGAATAAATCTTGAAAAATTTCCAACATAATAGGGAAAACAAAAAATTAGCTTCGCTTCCCTTTTCCATTCCACTAGTTTTAATAACATATTGGCCGCAATCATACCTCTAAGTTATTATTCATAAGTTGACATTTTGCTACTAAATGCCAAGTTTTTCAAATCATCTCACTAAAGATATGATTATCTTTAGTTGTTCATAATTTGTTTTCCTTTCACTGCTATATTTGCATACCGGCATAAGAATTCCTGCCAAAAGATTTTTATTTCTGTAGACATAATTAATCATTTAATTATTTCCTGGTCGAATTCACCACTGCGAACATAACCTTCATCTCTCATTGTTCCTTTAACTAACCCAACATAAAATATATCTCCAAAGATTATTGTATACTATTTTAATCGGACATGCCTTCGAGTTTTCAGAGCATTAGAGAACCATCTCCAGTTTAGTAGGATTTAATCACTCACGGTTCTACCTAAAGCAAAATCACACAAATGCTCAAAAAAAGACAACATTGGTATTGAAGCTCACCATAAACAACCATATCTGACCAACTCATATTATATTTCAGGAAACAAAAATATATGATAATTACTTTAGCAATATCACATCTAAAATAAAAATATCAAAGTAATATTTTGAGAAAAATGATGTCTTATAATAAAATCATACCTTAGATTCATGTCTAGACCATTCACTAGTAGCATTTGAAAATTGAGTCCCATCGATGCGAGGGTCCTTCAAAGATTCCTCCTTTAAATGTTCTGGTTTCTTTTCATAAGCCATCCATATTGACTTGACATGACTCTTCCAATCTATATGGCGATCATGAACAATATCCAAGTCAAAATTCTATGCATTTGGATGCCTGTCCAAATTGAAATTCATCTTGTCAAGATTTTGTTTGCTTAAAATTTATGAATGACTAAGAGAAATTGAATAAATAATAAAACACAACCTTTAGAAGCTCCCAAGTATCAAACCATGCAATTTTTAGCATCTCTTTCCACTTTTTATCTATAGGCCACACAACCTATAACAACGTGCATAGTACGCACATGAACCACGTAATTTCGACACATTCTCTCCAATTACTTGGCCATATTTGTCCATTCAAGTGTACGAAGGTTTTCACCTTTATGCTTGAAGAACTCTAATTTACTAAATCCATGTCCTTTTTTCTTTACGGTATTACATCAATAGATACATCATTTGCTACATCCACATGAGATGAAGGACGATCATGTCTTCTCTCAGAACCAAACAATTCACTTTTTCATGTCACTGTTCTACATAGTGCAGGACATTAGTGCTAAATCTTGAATTTATAAAAAAAAGTTATGAGTAGCAGGTAGTGATATATTCATGGCAGAAAAAACTACAAATTACAGTCAATGGTTTATGAATAAAGTAAAAAAAGTAAGCAATGATGCCAAAACATTGCACGATATTTTTTGACTGTACGCTAGGCGTACCCGCTACCAATAGTGCTCGATAATGACTGTGTGTTGGGAACCCTGCTACTGGTAGTGCCTGATAATGATTGTGCACTGGTGCCCCGTTACCGATAGCATTCGATAATGACCATGCATCGAGAGCACTTGCTACCGGATGCACATAGTGACGGTATTCAAAGGGCATGGTTATGATCCTAATGTCTTAAAAGTTTGAATGGATACTAATTCAATATTCAATGATTTCTTCAAATGAGCTTGGCTCAATTTAAATGTCTCAAAAAGTAGAAATTCATAAAGTGAAATTTAAACCTTCCAACTTTCATTATCATGAGATTAATATGAACATGCAAGAGAGAAGTTTGATAAGTAGATATAACTAATCAATGAAATGTTGATACATCAATAAGAGCGAAAAATGACAATGACAGGTATTTGGTATCAAATGATCATTGAATATACAAATGGGTATATATATATATTAAATCAAAGGAAAAAATACCTCTTACTATCCTCACTTTCCATCCTTCGAACATCGGGCTCACGATCTATGCGCCATCCACTTCCTTCAAGCTCTATAATCAAATCATCACATGCAGAAGAAAAGTTTGATAAGTAGATATAACTAATCAATGAAATGTTGATACATAAATAATAGTAAAAAATGGCAATGATAGGTATTGATATCAAATGATCATATACAAATGGGTAGATATATATATATAATAATAATAAATCAAAGGAAAAAAATACCTTTTACTATCCTCACTTTCCATCCTTCGAACATGGGACTCGCGATCTATGCGCCATCCACTTCCTTCAAGCTCTATCATCAAATCATCACATGCTTCAAGCCTATCATCTAGTGCACAATGAACAACAACATATATGATAAAGTTTGAGTTCAGATTTCTCCAATAATAGCGTGATGGTTAAAGTGTACATTAAGATATCACACTGTAAAAAAGTATTTAAGGGGACAAGTGTACATTGTCCATTAAAAATCATTGCTAAATTTATTCTTTTTACATAATGACTACTACAAATCATATATTCATTAGGAAAGAAATAAGAGCTTGGAAGAGATTCTACACAGAAAGAACAAGAATGTTTACCTCTGGAGAAAAAAATGGATTCAATTTTGCTGAAAGAGGATTATTTAATGCTATCGTCTGGGTTTAACAATGATAGAAATCTATGTAAATGAAAAATGATGATGATAAAGCAACCAAGACATGGAATGATAAAAATATGAAATATGGATATTTGTAAAAAAAACTTGGACTGTAGTTTCTTACAGTAGAGACAAACTTCTCAGCAAATGGACGTGCCATTCATAATAACATAAGAAAATCTTTGATCGTTAGAGACGTTGATAGATTGAATCCATAAAATACTCTCAAAATTGACGAAGTTGCATTAGAAACATGCATATGGAATATGAGCTCTAAGAGCTGGAGACTCGTACAAAAGAAGAGCATCTGGAACAGAAAGTAGGAGAGTAAAACAATGCCATGAATCAAAATCCAATTAACCTAATGGTTGGTCAAAATCATTGAACCATATTATTTCCTAAAAGTCAAATTATTGTTCACATTGAGAAACCATATCATACAACTGAAATGTATTTTACTAAATGAAAGATGAACTAGTAAAGCTTCTAACTAACATTGTTGTATCATATATGTCCTCGACTGTCAATTTACATGGAAACAACAAACCTTCAAAGATGACCATACAAGGCTATCAAAAGCAAAGCAAAAGCATTCATTGATCATATGCTCCCACCATTACCCATCATCCCATTCATCTAACATATGTAGAGAAAAAGTAGACCATCGCTCTAAAATCTGTCCATGACGAGCAGAGTATTTCAATATCCACAGACACATAAACTTGAACAGTAAATTTAAGTATAATAATCAATATTTAATTATAGTATTCCATATACCCTATGTCATATTGAACAACATCATTAAAATTTTACTCAAAGGAAAAGGATAACTAAAAGTAGAACACTTAAACTTTGGAAAATAAATACAACACTACCTATCAATATATCAATACTTTGTAATCAAATACGGAAATATCTACATTACTACTATCGATATATTAATACTTTGAAAATAAATATAGTACTACCACTACAACCAACAACGGGCTTTTTCATTGCCCCTCGTCATTGTCCTCCGTCCAAGGCATTAACACCATCAAAGCCACCATCAAATTCACCATCAAAGCCAGTGCTACAGCCAGCGCTATAGACAACACTAGTGCCATCCCCTGTGTTTGCCCTTTGTCATTGCCCTCGACCACGGTGCATCTCCTCCGTCGTCAATGTTATCACCATAACCAATGCCATACCCTTCCATTGCCCTCTGCCATTGTCCTCAGTCAAAGCCATTACCACCATCAAAGCCACCATCAAATCCATAGTCGAAGCTGTCACGACCCGTCCCTCTGTCCGAGACGAGCGCAACAATAACCTATTTATAAACCTCGTATCTAAAGCAATATTCCATTATAATCTTTCTCTTATCCGTAAAATTTTGACAGAGTTTTCTCTATAATATGGATCTTCCAACCGCAATCTGTACCTGAAATATTATTTTATCATATCTATAAAATCATCCATTGCCAAACTTTAGAATTACGACCAAGATCTCATCGACCTATTGAAAATAAAGTGACATCTTCATTTTTATACACAAAAGTTCCATATATTCACATCTTTCCAACTATCCATTTCTTCATATACATACAAAATCCACCACTCTATTTCTGTCAAATATCTGGTAAGGATATCAAAAAGTTACCAAAAATTAAGGTCTTTGATGACACAACCTCCGACTAGTGATATGCAACTATGCACGTTCTTCCCAAGCTTCCTGTTCAAGGTTTATCTGTAATAATATAACAATAGAATGGTGAGTCTAAACCCATGAAAGAGCTTAGACCCAGCGAGCGGATCTCAAGCTTTTGATAAATTATTTTATCAACATAATTTGCATTGTATCAAATAATTCTTTGCTAGGAAACATACAAAAAAATAATATCTGCATGGATCAACATGTATCATTGAATAATTATGACATGAAATAACAATTAAAAATCTTGACAATCTTACCATATCATGTTCAATGTGACACTACCCCAGCATGTCGTACTAATTCATGAACCGTGTAAAATTGTCTAGGGAGAGAAACTCAACCCAAGACCGTGAAATTCTTATTATTTCATGTTAATGATCCCAAAGACCGAGTACATTTCGCATACGACCCAAAGCCCATTAGTATTTGAAATGCGGGCCCAAAGCCGTCCTAAGTCACAAGGAGTAGACCATAGGTATACCACGAGGATATACCCACCCCAACATGTAGTGACTTGTTCATGACTTTTCTGGAGGGTAGGCCATAGTGTGCATTGTATCACGAGAAATCTTGATGGCATAATCATAAACATCCATGTAAGACTGGCATTCATAAATTATAAACTGCATCTATATTGCAACATAAAAATCATGATTGAACTTGGTAAATAAAAGATCAGGATAAACTCACTAATTACTGTAGAAACATTCACAAGCATAGAAATCTTCTAAAATCATTACTATAAAATTTAACAAACCAACTATTTTTCATAAAAAAATATGTCTTAGAACCACTCACCTTGACACAACTTGTAAGTCAGTGGCTCCCTTGGTTGTTTGTTAGCTAGGAGTTGGTTCTCTTATCGTCCTACGAAGGATAGTCAAAATGAATACTTCCATCTAATCTTATATATGTGCATGCATAATGTGAGTCTTTCATGATGTTTTTACCATCTTCCTTGTTGTATTCCAGGTAATGTTATACCAAACTTTACTATACCTCAATTATTATCATCATCCTTCCCTTTTCCTGTTGTTGATATCTATCAGTATAGTAGGATGTTGTACTTAATCCTCGCGGATGGAGAACAAAATTAAGATTCATATATGTACCTGTTGTATCATCACCACTAATATTATTTATTTTAAATTTTTTTATAAGAGCATTATCACTAAATGGTTAAGGAGATATCACTAAGTCCCGTATCTCATGCATGGGTTCGTCGAATCCCCTTACTAAAATATATCATAGGCTTATCAACTAGTTTATCTTTATATAGGTCTAGCTGCAACTTATAATTTGAATCTTTAATAATACATGTCTAACACTAGTCAAAACGTAAAGGTTAGATTTTGACAACATCTTAAATGCTTTCTATATCATACCATGATCGATTATGATAATATCCCTTCATCATAATCAAATCTAAATATCTATATGTATATAAATTTCGATTGATATAAAGTACCTCCTCATCGTAATTACTAAAACGATATCTGCATGAACGTGTGTCTTGAGAATCCATTACCTTGAACTTTAATGCTATTAAACTTCATATCTACTGCCAAGAATAACATCGATTGCGTAGACATTAATGAAAAATTTTAAAAAGAGTACCTAAATCTGGCAAGAAATCGAACACGGAAGAAGATACCCCCTTTGTATGCTTTTTACTCTCTCCTTTCCCTAAAAGATCGAAGTCAAGAGATCGTGTCTTTTCTTTTTATAAGAAGTCGATGTTAATTTCTAACCGCCTCTTGAGCACATAGGTAGAGAACAACGTGTCTCCTACAAGATTAAGGGGCCATGCAAAAATAATAATAATCTTTCTTTCCTAAACTAACCAAAATTACGAATTTCGCATAATAGTCACTACAATTCTATGTTTTGTTAAAGTTATGAATAAAAAATACACTCTTTATCTTTAATTATGATTTCGTATTTGACCACCGGATGTGTTTCTTTCATTGAAAACGTCTATCATCTATCTAATATTAATATCTGTGTGGCTACCATGTCCAATATTCTACCTTGTATCCGTTATGAAATGAATATAGTAACATATTTTTCATGTCTGTCAGTATGGTTATTTGTAATCGTATTCAACCTTCGACATTCACGGATTATATGCTCAATGTTCAATTTATTTTGGTTATGTGGGTGTTACAAAAGCCATCGCCAAGGCCAACGCCATCGACACCAACATTGTCAATGCCATCCCCTACCTAGCACTACGCCACTGTCCTAGTCCTACTCGAGAACCACCATCGCCTCTACCATCACGACTAGCACCATCCCTTATCTCTCCCCTATGCCATTGTCCTCTACCTTTGCCGTTGTTAGAGCCATCGCCACGAACACCGCTCGTGCCACAAACATCGGTGATGCCAGTGCCATTCCTAGCCCTCGTCCTATGTCCTTGTCCTTGGCCTCCACTGCCATTAGAGCCTCCATCAATGTTAGACCTATCTCCGCCGAAGCTAGCACCACCAACACTGCCATCGTCATTACCATGGATGACACTAGCTCCATCCCTCAACCTCATCCTTTGCCATTGTCCTCGATTTCTGCCAATACCACTTCCGATGTCAGTGTCATTCCCCACCTCTAACCTTCGCCATGGTGCTCGGCCTTTGTCAGCGTCGACACCACCATCGTCACGATCATTGGCCCCATCGATCCCCGTCGTTATGGGAAGAGACGGTGAGAAGAAAGAGGCTATGTAGGATAAAAAAAGAGGATGACGACTATCGGATATTATAGAGCGTTATGGTTAGGTATGGTGGCACTGGAGCTCTTTTGGTCGCACATGTCAAATCAGAGTAAATTTATTAAATATCCTTATAGAAATTTCATTTTAGATGATATTTTAGTATTTTTTGGGCAACGGAGTGTACAAACTAGACCATGTAAGACATTACATGGTAATTTCGTGTAATAGTTGTGGCTGCCAAATAAACGTAGCCTTAAAATTCCATAGCCACTCTTTCCCGGCGAAAACCATTTATTCTTGTAGTGTATATTTCTTAAAATTATTGTAACGACTTTGAAAGTATTAAATTTTATGACTACATGTTATTCATATAGAAGATCAAAGGAACTAACCTTGTCTTGTTCTTTAATTTCGGATATTCACTCAATCCATTAGATCTTAATAACAAAAATATGATTACATGGAATTTAACCCAATGTCTCCATAAATAGTTCGTGTATGTATAACCACTTCGGAGTTGATAAAAGAGAGACACCATTATATTTTAGGGATATTTACATTCATAATCTTGAGTAGTTTCGAAAATACCTCAGGAACCCTCGATAATTTGTAATTACATGAGTAGCCCCGAATAAGTGATCCATCCTACACTCATAAGCCTTCATTATTTTAATCAGTTAACTCAACCGGACTTAAAACTAATCTAACCAATCTTAGATCCAACGGTTATAATGTAAAACAAAAAAAAAGAAAAACAAAAAAAAACTCATCTTCCTCCTCTTGACACCCCCTCCCTCCAACCCACTCCGCCGACCACCATCCTCCTCGGCCTCTGCCTCAAGCAGGCCCCTCGGGCCTCAGCCTTGGCCTCCCAGCACCCCCACCCCTCGTGCCGACACCTATTCATCCGTTCCTTTTCCCACCTCAATTTCTTCTGCTTCCTTACTCCACCTCTGTTTCCACCAAAAAATTTCCATCCGCGTGTTTTATTTCGACACCGTATCATCCATTGTACGTTCCAACTGATAAATCAGAACCCTTTCGCCTGTGTGGGATCGTCCGCAGGACAGGAAGCTAGCAGGCCATGGCCCCGACTGCACCGGGTTGGATCCGACGGTGAATGGTGCCACCACAATTGAAAGGAAAAAAAAAATCATATTCTACAGAGACAAGATTATAAAATATTATTTGTTTTGCAAATAGATATATGCTTCGCCAGAAATCTAATAGCGTCATCTAATATGATTCGAGATATGAATATCGTGAACAAAATTTTGATCTGAAACGTCCTCCAGAATTTACAAGGCAATACACTGATGTTTTCCCTCACATGTTAGCCAACAACAACGACGTGAACTTGGGCCTTCGGAGCCTGGTGTTGGCCCTTGCTGTAAGAAGACGCCTTCATGGTGAACCTCCTGCGAAGGCATTGATCATTTGCAGGTCCTATTGCGCTCCACAACAACCCTCCCTCCCTCCCCTGCACCGACCACCTCCCCCTCCAGCCCCCTCCGTCTCCCAGCGTCCGACACCCCATGCGCCCCCTACCCTCCTGCACCGACCACCTTCCTCCTCCAGCCCTCTCCCCCTCACAGGGTCCCTTGTGACGAGGCTGCTGGAGCTGCAGGTGGTGTAGGTGCAGGCGTGTGAGGCTGCTGGAGAGTGTACGAGTGCGGGCACGATTGTGGCAGAAGATGGGCCTTAAAAGGCAAACTCACATAGAGAAATCTATGGCATGATTTGTAAATAAGAATGAGTATTAGGGACAACTTTGCCTTTTTCTAACGAAAACAGTCAACTACAACGGACATGTCATACATAATATTACACATGGTTATGTCGTGTAAGAGTTAAGCATTATTCGGGGCTACTCATGTAATTACAAATTATCGAGGGTTTATGCGGTATCCACTTAATGATCTAGTGGTAATACAATGTGTTTACCACACAAAAGATCAGGGTTCAAATCCCACTCTGGCAGGAGTTGCGTTAGGTACTCGACGATCAACGTAAAAAATAGTCGAATCTTTCAACATGGATTTGAGTAAGAATCCATGTAGCCGACACTACTTATAGTGGGAGAAGGCTTAATACATTTATATCGAGGGTTTGTGCAGTAATTACGAACTACTAAAGGTTGTGGGTGTAAATATCCCTGTATTTGATAACTTTACGTTTGTATAATACTCAAGTTCATTTCCAACGACATGTGGTCCATCTTTCCTTAGAAAAAAAACCGCTGCATGTTTTTTAAATCATAATTGAATGTATGTAATTCCACCATATTTAAGAGATACGTATAAATTAGGTAATTAAATGACATAAGAAGATGATGGCAAAATAAATAATATTACCTATAAAATATAGTTTTCAAAGCTTCTATTAGGGAAATCTATGTTTGCCCCTAATCGTACAGAATACGGTTGGCAATGAAATTAACTATGTACAAAATATTTGTTGATATGCCTTGAATCCTAACCATCTGACCCAGGTTGAAGAACTGCATATGCATCCCCCTGCCATACCATACCCCAACAAGACGGGGGTCTCGCTGCCCGGTCAGCGAGCCTGTGGGGGGGGGGGTCTAGGGGGGGGAGCAGGTGCGCCCCCCCTGCGGGGGTGTGGGGACAGCGCCCCCGGCGAAAATTTTATGGAGCGGTTCTATTTGTATTCGGGTATTTGGATCCTTCTATTTTTAGGGATCCGTCTGTATGGGAGTGCTATATAAACTCCTTAGGGTTAGGGTTTTAAGTATCCTCTGTATCCATTCTTTTCTCCACATAGTGAAGCCGATCGCCGCCGCCCAAGGACGTAGCCCAGTTACGGGTGAACCTTGTAAATCCGTGTGTTTGCGCTCTTGCTTGTTTGATCGTGTTTGTGCGTATTCGCTTCCGCGATTTGCAACAAACTGGTATCAGAGCTTCGGGTTCCGTCAGGATCATCCAACAAGATGTCGTCACACAATATGAAGATCGAGAAGTTCACAGGGAAGAACGGTTTCAGTTTATGGCAGATCAAGATGCGCGCCCTTCTGAAGCAGCAGGGCATCTGGGCGCCGTTGGACCAGGAGCGTGCGAAGGCACTCGAACCCTCCGAGTTGACGGTGCAGGAAGAGAAGGCGCACTCGACGATTATGCTGTGTCTGGCGGACGAGATCATCGCGAAGGTTGCTGATGAGACTTCTGCGGCCGGTCTGTGGTTGAGACTCGAAAGTCTATACATGACGAAGTCTCTGACCAACGAGTTGCTTTTGAAGCAACGTTTGTTCTCTCTCCGCATGCAGGAAGGTACATCTCTTAAAGAACATCTAGATCGCTTAAATACATTGTTGATGGATTTAAGAAACGTAGATGTTAAGATTGAAGATGAGGATGCTGCTTTGATTTTGTTAGTTTCTCTTCCATTATCATTTGAGAACTTTGTTCAATCGTTCATTGTGGGAAGAGAATCGATAACCCTAGAGGAAGTTCGCGCGAGTCTGCATACGCGTGAACTTCGACATATGGCTACCGGGAAGCAGGACTCTAACGCTGCAGGTTTGGTTATTACTCATGAGAAGAGTCATACCAATTCTGGCTACGCAAAGAAGGGAAAGCAGAAGTCCAAATCAAAGAATCACAATGCTAGGGACATTTGCAATTACTGTAAGGAACCTGGACATTGGAAGAAGGACTGCCCGAAGAAGAAAGGGAAAGCCACAGTTGCCGTCGTGGCTCATGGAGGCGCAGATTCTGAAGATGACCTGGTTCTCACCGTCACAGATCAGACAACCACAGACAACACATGGATTCTTGATTCAGGCTGTTCTTACCATATGACTCCCAATGAAGACTGGTTCTACAACTACGAGAAGATAGATGGTGGGAACGTTGTCATGGGGAATGATGCAACATGCAAGATAGTAGGGATCGGCTCTGTGAAGATCAAGATGCATGATGGAGTCGTGAGGACGGTCACAGAAGTACGTCATGTCCCTGATTTGAGGAAGAACCTAATATCCCTTGGAGTCTTGGACTCTAAAGGATATAGGTACAGTGCTGAAGGTGGAGTCATGCAGGTTGCCAAAGGCGGGGTGGTTGTCATCAAGGGCAACAAGCAGAAGACCCTATACATCTTGCAAGGGTCTACAGTTACAGGTTCTGTTGCAGTGGTGTCTCAAGCCGTAAGATCAGTGTCCGAATTGTGGCATATGCGGCTAGGACACATGAGTCAGATGAGGATGAATATCCTCAATCAGAAGGGTCTCATCGGGGATCTCAAGGGATCTAAGCTAGAGTTCTGTGAGCATTGCGTGTTCGGGAAACAACACAGAAAGCAATTCAGTAAAGCTATCCACAGGACGAAGGAGACACTTGACTACATCCATGCTGATTGTTGGGGCCCTTCACGAGTTCCATCTTTGGGAGGCGCCAGGTATTTTCTATCTATTATTGATGATTATTCCAGGATGGTGTGGGTGTATTTTATGAAGCACAAGAGCGAAGCATTTCAGACCTTCAGGCAGTGGAAGATCTTGGTGGAAAATCAGACTTCTAAGAAGGTGAAGCGTCTTCGCACAGATAACGGACTGGAGTTCTGTTCATCGGAGTTCAATGAGTTCTGCAAGTAGGAGGGTGTTGCGAGACATCTTACCGTTAGAGATACGCCACAACAAAACGGAGTTGCTGAACGAATGAACAGAACGCTTCTAGAGAGAGCAAGGTGCATGCTCTCTAATGCTGGACTTGGTAGAGCATTCTGGGCTGAAGCTGTGAATACAGCCTGTTACTTGGTGAATCGGAGTCCCGCGTCTGCCATTGATTGCAAAACACCCATGGAGGTATGGTCTGGTAATCATGCTGATTATTCTATTTTACGAGTCTTTGGTTGTGCTGCTTATTATCATGTTAGTGAAGGAAAGTTAGAACCAAGGGCAAAGAAAGGGGTATTTACAGGATATGGTGCAGGAGTGAAGGGGTATAGAATCTGGTCCCCTTCTGAGCATAGAATTATTGTTAGCAGGAATGTTACTTTTGATGAGAATTCCGTGCTTCACTCGAGTAGTGAGTCTGTTGATGCAGGGACAGGTGATGATGTGTCCGAACAGGTGGAGTTCGAACTGACACCAAGTAGTGATCACGCAGTTGGTCACACCACTCCTGATCAGACTGTTGTTGAACAACCTGAAGCAGAGCAACCAGAAGAGAGGCAACCTAGTATTGCTACTGATCGGCCCCGTAGAGAGATACATCCACCGCAGAGATACGGATTCGAAGACATGGTTGCATTTGCACTGCAGGTTGCGGAGGAGGCAGAGTCACCAGAACCCTCCACTTACAGGGAGGCAATATCTGGGGCAGAATCTGAGCAGTGGATTGCTGCTATGGGTGAGGAGATGGAGTCTCTTCACAAGAATCAGACATGGGAACTTGTCAAATTGCCAAAGGGGAGGAAGATCGTTGGATGTAAATGGGTCTTCAAGAAAAAGACAGGAATTTCAGACAGTGAAGGCATCAGATACAAAGCACGCCTAGTTGCAAAGGGTTACAGTCAGAAGGAAGGTGTGGATTACAACGAGATATTTTCTCCTGTTGTAAGACATACATCCATCAGGGTGCTACTAGCTCTTGTAGCACATCAAGACTTGGAGCTGGAGCAGTTAGATGTGACGACAGCCTTCTTACATGGTGAACTCGAAAAAGACATTCTTATGAGCCAACCAGAGGGATTCCTATCTCTGGGTAAGGAAGATCATATATGTAGATTGAAGAAGTCTTTGTATGGGCTTAAGCAGTCTCCCAGGCAGTGGTACAAGAAGTTTGATAGTTTCATGACTGATCATGGGTTCAACAGGAGCCCATACGATTGTTGTGTTTACCACAACAAGGTGGAGGATGGATCCTTCATCTATCTATTACTGTACGTCGATGATATGCTGATTGCTGCCAAACAGAGGAGTACCATAGATGATCTGAAGAAGCTCCTTAGTTCAGAATTTGACATGAAGGATCTTGGTGCAGCGAAGAAGATTTTAGGGATGGAGATCATTAGAGATCGTGCAGAAGGGAAACTTTTCTTATCTCAGAAGAACTACATTGAGAAAGTTCTACTGAGATTTGGGATGTCTACAACCAAGCCTCTAAGTACTCCATCCGCTTCAAATATTCATCTCTTAGTTTCTTTTGCACCACAGTCAAATGCTGATAAGGAATACATGTCACGTGTTCCCTATGCCAGCGCAGTTGGGAGTCTTATGTATGCCATGGTATGCACAAGACCTGACATCGCTCATGCTGTGAGCGTTGTTAGTAGATTCATGGGTAACCCAGGAAAGGAGCATTGGCAGGCAGTCAAGCGGATTTTCCGCTATCTGAAAGGAACAACAGACATTGGCCTCATTTATAGAAGTGATTCAGAGTGCTTGGTTGCTTGGTTGCTTGAGTGATGGGAGGAGATCGATGACAGGCTACGTCTTCACTTTAGGGAATTCGGTCATCAATTGGAAGGCTACCTTACAGCCATCGGTTACTTTGTCTACTACAGAGGCAGAATACATGGCACTGACAGAGGCTGCAAAGGAAGGCATTTGGCTGAAGGGTTTACTTGGAGACCTCGGTCTGCAACAAAATCATGCTATAGTATATTGTGACAGTCTTAGTGCAATATGCTTAGCCAAGGATCATGTTCATCATGAGAGAACCAAGCACATAGATGTCAGATATCACTTCATTCGTTCTGAGAAGAGGATCAAGGTGAAGAAGGTTGGTACAGCAGATAATCCAGCCGATATGTTCACGAAGGCGGTTCCTGGGAGTAAGTTCAAACATTGTTTGGACTTGCTCAATGTCGACAGTTGGGAGTAGCCCCAAGGAGGGGCTGGCGGCGGCACGACGAAGCTTAGCGAAGCTTCTCAGAGGATTCAATTCAAGGTGGAGATTGTTGATATGCCTTGAATCCTAACCATCTGACCCAGGTTGAAGAACTGCATATGCATCCCCCTGCCATACCATACCCCAACAAGACGGGGGTCTCGCTGCCCGGTCAGCGAGCCTGTGGGGGGGGGGGTCTAGGGGGGGAGCAGGTGCGCCCCCCCTGCGGGGGTGTGGGGGCAGCGCCCCCGGCGAAAATTTTATGGAGCAGTTCTATTTGTATTCGGGTATTTGGATCCTTCTATTTTTAGGGATCCGTCTGTATGGGAGTGCTATATAAACTCCTTAGGGTTAGGGTTTTAAGTATCCTCTGTATCCATTCTTTTCTCCACATAGTGAAGCCGATCGCCGCCGCCCAAGGACGTAGCCCAGTTACGGGTGAACCTTGTAAATCCGTGTGTTTGCGTTCTTGCTTGTTTGATCGTGTTTGTGCGTATTCGCTTCCGTGATTTGCAACAATATTATTGTTATTTTTCGGTCCCATGCTTTGACTATTTTCTACCATGTTGAAGATGTCTAGATTGAACTAAATAGTTAAAAGTGATGACATTGATTCTTATAGGATGAATTGTATAATTATGTCAAACCATGTTTGTGAAATAATACTTCTGGAACATGAATGGTATGAAAGCAATCTAGTGGTTAAAAATGACTAATTTCTCTACATATAGCTCAAGGTATCGCATTACATGGCTCATTAACATATTTGTAAGGTTGGAACCCTACACAAGGTGCACCATTCTCACTCATAATAAGAGAAGCTTTACTAATCTAATCAACAACAAATAATTAAAATCAATATATGGTTAACTATTAGCATTCATTATGTTGAAAATATCATATTTCCACGTCGGTATTCATGAATAGGCTTACAACAATGGCTCATGTGAGATCGATTTAAGGATCGAATATAAGGATAAATCTAATGATTAATAAATGTATCTATATGTTAATCCGTATTTTGTAATGAGATTTTACGTGCTAATAATACCATCAATCGAAGTTTTGCGATACAACTCCAACATCAAGTGTGGAAGTATAATACACATTCTAATGTCTGACACATAAATTTAAAGATTGTATTTTGGATGTGATTAAGGTTCATACAAAACCCTACACCGATACATACCTCAGATCCATGCTTAACTCTATCTGACACAATCGTCATGGCTCCTTCAGTCACAAATCCGCACCCTCTTCCTTATCCGACTCGGTGTCATCGTCTCCTGTGACGAATATAACTCTCCCGTAAGGACTTCTCTCTAGATTTCTTCCTCTCTCTCTCTAGGATAGGAATTGTTTGAAAATGTGCTGGAGGAAGGGGGATGGATGTGATTTTAAGATTGACAATGAGGGGATTTATTGGCTATGAAATTCTAATTGATTTGCCAATGAATGTGCCAATAACGGTACTATTGAAATGCAATGGAGTTTCCCAAAAAACCAAGCCGTTACAAAGCTCCTCCTTTCAAATGATTAGTAGTAAGACGTGTAATCTTTTTGTGAATAATAGTTGTTTGGATGGTTAAAGAAGTTGAAATGATAATGTGATATGATGTGATATTATATATATATATTACATTGATTATATTTGTTATTACAATATGTCATTGATTTTAACGATTTAGTAAGGAAACTTGTACCTGGGTCGTCAAAGGCTCTCCGCTACTCTTTTTTTTTCTTGAAGGGACATTGGAGCAGATTACCCTTGAGTAAACCGATACCCGGAATTTTGGCATTTATAAGATGAAAAGCATTCTGACATCGAGTTCCATCAAAATTCTTATAAGCTAAAAAATAGCATCCTTAAACCCTTCTTCGCTTTGGAGTTGGTCTAAAATATTTAAGCCTAAAATAAGAAGGTTAAAATTTATATCAAAGCAAGATAATGCGACTAAATCTGTTTTTTTCCTCAACCAGCAAAACCTCTCTACTTACTTTCGAGGCCTTCTTTCCCTGAAAAAAGTCAATCAAAGTTGTAGGATTTCCTAACAATCAATTTTTATAGATCCATTTCAGCAATTTTGTATCTCAAAATTCGTGATTGTTATGGGTTGAAGTTTTGCTCCTTATTTTGACAGAATTGAGCCAACTTGATAAATTTACTCAACTTGAACTCTGGTGGAAACACAAATTACCCAATAATTAGATCAAAGTTAAGATACGAAAAAATCTATCTTATTCTCGTAAATTTGGCCTAGAATACATCAATTGGCCCAAACCATACAAGAAGGTTGAGTGACTGCCACTTTTTTATGAGTTATTTCATTTTATATTAAATTATTTCATGTAATTTTATGATAAATTTTTAAAAAAGGGGGAAAATCTCACCAACTGTAAGACTCTGCGTGGGTCGGTACCAATGTTTTTAAAACTGAAATCAAATAGAAAACTTAATAAAAAGATTGAATTGGGTTGAACCACGGAATTAAACGGTCTAAATTGATTATTTTTAACTTGATTAATTCGGCAACTCCGAGTCTCTGTTACTATGCTGAGGACATGCTGAACATTACTCTATGGAGAAAATTGTCATGTCTGCTTAGACTGATGATTAATTTATTGAATAATTTATCCAAGCTTAATAGTATCATTAATCTAACTCTTTTTACCGTTAAACTTAATCGTAAAAAATGATCTAAGTCTTCACACACTCAAACATGTTTTATTTCGGATATGTAATGATATATAATCACAAAAACATGATTGTTAAATGACTCATCAGGGGTTTGCATGTCCTATATCTTTGAGTGGAAAATTTTTATGTGCCGTTGACTTTGAAAATCACGAATGACAAGGCATTGCATGTATTGGATTTTTCTACTTGATTAAGTGCCATGGTGAACTTGTGAGTCAGGCATAAGAGGGCAGGTGAATCGTGCAAAACTCAGATTGGATGTGAAACTGATTTCTCTTTGGTTTGGTCTAATCGGGTCGGACCGTTGGTTCAAACCAATCAGACCGATGATGACTTCAGCATGACATCATCATTCCTATCAACTCGGAAAAAATCGAATCAAGCTTAGTTTACTAGTATGACCGGTTGGATCGGTTTCTGAATCGAAAAATTGGTTATTATATCCATTAAATAATCATTCAATAGAGTAGCAATGTTACACATGACGGAAAAAAAGTAATAGAAGACTTACTTTTTCATTTAACATACAGATGAAAAAATTACGATATCACATGGTATTTTTTAATTTAATTGTGCTCAAATTACCAACTTCAGTGTGGGAACAAAGATGTGTTTATGGATCTATTTCATCTCATAATCCACACCAAGCATACTTCAATCTGGCTTTCCACGCAGCAACTTAATCATTGAGGTTAAATTCAGGATTAATATAATCTCTCCAAATGCAATAAACCCTATACGGCAAATTCTGGATTAATATTTTGGAATATTTTAGTGCCTTCAATGTACCGTATACAGCAAAATACCCGAATCCATTGTTGAGTAGAATTTGGCAAATCCAAGCATCGAAGTACAGCCTAAGTAAATCCAATGTCATAAGTTTGCTGGCAACTCTATAATGTGACAAACTAGATTTGCAAATATAAACACTTCTAGAGTGGCAAAAAAATTAGGAACAGAAGAAAGGTAAAATCCAAGTATATCATCATGTGCAGAAGAAAAGTTGATGACTTAGAATGTGCATGGAGTTGTTGGTGGTGGCGATGGAGTTGGCGGAAGTGATGGAGGAGATGGCGGTGATGGAGATGATCAGAAGAAATGCCGACGGGTTTGAGGGTTCAACGTGAGGGAAGAGGGGCGAGAGGGCTATGGATTTAGGATTTGGGGGTCGAGAGGGAAAGGGGATGCAACAAATATAAACATTTTTTTATTTTTCTTTTGTGTGGTTAATTATTTTAAAGGGTTTTTATCAGTTGCGACCCTCCTAGATATTGCAATATCAGGTATATCCTTCCTTTTTAGGAATATCAATTGTACCCTCGACTTCTTGTCATTCTATCACTTGTGCCTTTCTGTTACTTTGGTTGTCAATGAGTTGAACTTAACAATGATTTTTTCAAACCATGGTTTGGGTAAGAGGGGTAAATTTGGAAATCAAAAAGACCACTCCCAAAATTGAACCCATAATCGGAGATGGAGAAGACGACGAAGCATAGAGACCCATCCGACCACATCACCCTCCAGGTTCATCATCGTCGATGACCGAAGAGAATTCAACTACGAGTCATGGCTATCCTCCTCGATCCTCCTCGGGTGGGGGCTACACCTTCTTCTTCTCTGATCAAAGGCTTGGGACAGAGGAGGGGGCCTGGGGGACTGGGAGCCTGGGGCGGAGGTGGAGGAGAGGGATGCGTGGTGGTGTTCGCCAAACAGAGGAGGTCCGAGAGGCTAGGGGAGGAGGAGGAGGCTCTAGGCGAAGGGAAGAGGAGGACGGAGGTGGATATGGAGGTTGCCGGCGGAAGGGTGAGGAGGAGGCCAGGGGTGGGGCGAGGAGGGGAAAGAGGAGAAAGAGGCCGATGGTGGAGGGGAGGCTGCGAGCAGAGGAGGGGGGGGGGATTGCGGGCGAAGGAGAAGAATAGGTGTAGAGGAGGGAGGCTGTGGTGGGTTGAGGTGGACGAGGGCGAAGTGGGAGTCTGCAAGCAGAGGAGGAGGCCAGGGGCGGGGGCGAGGAGGGGAAGGAGGAGAAAGAGGCCGATGGTGGAGGGGGATGTTGCGAGCAGAGAGGGGAGGGGGGGGATTGCGGGCGAAGA